>VXBJ01003465.1:300864-385109 GCA_013400055.1 Nycticryphes semicollaris
AAATAAAAAAAAAAAAACAAGGAAATGCAAGTACATTTTTCTGGAAACAGATCCTATTGCTCAAGCTAATGTTAACAAGCTCTGACAGTGCTCATCATTTTTCTTTAACTAGATCTAAAAATATTAAGATTGAGTTTTATCATTGGGCTACTGGACATCTGTAATCTGATAAGTAAAGAAAGATATACAAGAGAAGACATTGATAAGGAATTCAATATACTGAATATTATTTTAAGAAAGTTATTGCATTTCGTTCTGCGTGGTTTTCTCCTACTGGGAAGAAGAAAAAAGGAATTAATGTAAATGAGCTATGATCTGTTTTCTCATTACAGTATTGATTTTTAAAAAAAAAAAACCCTGCTCCACGCCAACACACGCAGTTGTTGAAAACAATTCTAATCAATTACAACAATCTGGTAAAAGGTTTAAAGGTATCTTTTTGATACAATGTCCAGAGACAGCATCTTAGAATGTCAAGTCTCTCTTTTTGTGCCAAGCAAGGCTGGAAGGGAAGTTCTTTTATCTGTGCCATGATTTTTTTCCAACTGTTTTGCCCACAGACACCCTCTATCTTCCAGCTCATACTCCAACCAGATGTGATCAAGTGGTGGGCATTCACATCCCTTGTCTTTAAATCCAGAATGTAGGCCTTGGTTTTTGCTTGAAGCCTATCTACTAAATTGTTTGAAGGCTTACTCTACTGGCATTATTTCTAATTTAAACTTCCAACAGTGTGATCGGAATCAAGCCTTTCGTTTCAGGTTTGGTGATGTCCCATCCCCCCCTTCAAAATCTTTATCTCTGAGTATTCCCAAGACAAATGAGGGCATTCCAGTTAAAGTTCTGTTCTTAACAAAGTCATCTTTCTCATAAACAGACCCCCAGAGCCTTCACCACTGGAGACTCCAGCCACAGCAGTGCCCATATTGAATAGTCCCAAGCAGAAGACAAGAAAGAATTCGGCAAGACTGGGGAGGGGGAGGTTGGAGGATGGAAAACAGACTTGGCAAGGGAGCTGCAGCAATCCAGCTCCCTGACCTTTAGCTGAATTTTTCTTAGCAACTGAAATTATCAGCAGTCCAACCGAGTAACTTTCCATGGCATGGGAAAGTGGTTCATAAGGAGATTTTGCTTTGTACAAGAGAAACTGTTTCTCTATCCAGGGGACTGAAAATCCCAGTATGACTAAGACTGGAAGCTATAATTGTACATGCCTATATGAGCTCATTATTAGCTCATACAGAGGGGGATTTGGAGGGGTATATTGGGTACATGGCTTGTTCCATGCGGGGAGTTTAATTTTGAACTGGAACTTGTCTAGCACATTCTTATACACACACTTGACCAAGCCAATCTGCTGTGGCATTATTTCTTGAGATGCTTTAATGCTCTTTAAAAGCAAAAATTGTGAGTAGTTTGAGTCCCTGTGAAGGTAAGAGATAAATCCTTCAATACACTTCTGAGGAGGGTTTTGACCAAGGGAAACATCTGAGTGTCATTATATTGATACGTAAGTTTTGGGACAGTTGAAGGCAGAGAGATAGTGTATTGAAAGAGCCTAAGGGAGCTGAAATGTTAGTTTAAAAGAAACAGTTAAATCTAGCTCTATGTAATCCTTTCCTTCTGTTTTCCCATTTGAGAGAGGGGGTAAGTGAGATGCTGAAGGAGACCTGACTTGTCCCCAGTGATGCAGGAGGCAATAGCAAAATGCTAAGTTAGTACTCGTGTTCCAGTGGAAGGGGCACAGGACATTACAGAAAGGTGAATGCTTCTGTGGGATATCATATTTCGGATAACCCAAGAATTCATGCTATTGCATTTTTGCAAAAAGTAAGTAAATTCTCAAGGGAGCATAAAATCTCTTTCTGTTTCAGTGACTACTCTGCAAAGAGTACTGTCAGGAGGCAGGTTTGCAGGGCAGCACCAATTAATAAAATACACACATTAACTCAAGAACCTTACGTTAATTCAAATGCTGAGCTCTGTTTGGGGATGTAGGCAGACATACATGCTTTGCAGATGAACAAATTTAGAGCACAGAAGGAAGCTTAAAAACCAGTCTGAAAAGGGATATGATTTTAACCTGTCAAGAGCATTCAGTGCTGTGTAGGATGACATAAGGCCATTTCAAAGTCAGTATTCGATGATTTGTCTAAGTTCACCCAGTCATTTGCGGCAGTGATGCAGAATGAACCTAGTTACTGTTGCTCTCTACCTCCTGCTGCAAGAAACGAACACGACAGCAAATCAGGGCTAAAATGAACCACAAAATTATTCCCTCATTATTCAGTTCTCCATTTCAGAAAAGAATAGGTACAGATTGGGTACTGTATAAAATTCCTCCAAATCCGTCTATAATAGCACACTTCTTTTTTTCTCTTTTTTTTTNGAGTCTCCCTCTCTCTCTCACAAAACTCGCTCTCCTGGCTCTCAAACTCACCTTGGCCCCAGAGGGTGATGCACTGCTGCTCGTGTGTCTGGCAAATGCCGTTGTAGCAATAGCCGTCCACCCCGTGGCACGCGTGCCCGTCGTGCAGGTAGACGTTAGCTGGGCAGTGAGGGCTGGCTCCCGTGCAAAATTCTGGCAGGTCGCAGGAATTGCTTGACTCTCTGCAAGAAATCCCGGCTGGTTTTAACTGCAAAACAAACAAAACCCCCTCAACTGCTGTATTTCCCATCAACCAGAGTTCTGCAGTGGTATAACCCATGCAGTGCATGAACAGCTTTTTCCACTGGCTCTGCACCAACTGACCGCAGAGGACAGTATAAGGATTACATAGCCCTTTAAATACATTTATTTGACACTGGTTCCAAAGGGCTTGGCAGGAAGGAGGGCCAGACCGAAGCTGCAGCTGCAAACATTGCTCAAGCGGCTCGAGTCAGAAGGTAAACCCAGCCTTTTGTTAGTTTCCAAACACAAACCAAACTTTTCCAAGTGCCTCCTGCAAAGGATGCTCTGTAGCACTGACCAAAAGTCAGACCAGAAACCTGCCCACCCATATGGCTTTAACCACACAGCAGTGACCAGCTGATCACATCACATTATGTTGTTTGGTATGTTATGCTCATGAAGCCACCAGCCCATCTGGCTCTGGACTCAATCGCCCAACAGCTTCCTGGGATAGAGCTGCATTTCCTCATGGAGATGTCACTCTGTCATGAGTATCAAGATCTTCGGCTCAATTATACAACTAGTTTGTGTAACTGTTCCTATCCTGTCCTGATTTCCCAGGGTGACTACATTTTTTTTTCAGAACCAAAGGCAACTAGAAGGCAATGGTGGAACTTGCCAAAGTGAACATTCACTTATCAACAGCAACCACAGAATCGGTGTGCTCTGGGAGCAGCATTGAATTTTAACTGTATCACCATGGTGCCTTTGGTAAAAAGCAAAAATACACAAAGATTGATTTTGCTAAAAAGCAATTGCTAGCTGTTTTGATAGCTCGCTGCTACGGAGCTTTTAGGCAGATGGTTGCCACAGACACAATGGAAACTTGCTGAATGCTTTATTAGCCCATATGCAAGAGATGGTTTGAAATGCAAGAAGGTGAATGCCTGCAGCAAGCTGGCTTTTTATAGTATGTTAGGAGTCCACAAGACCTGATGATCTCCCATTAAAAATATATATGCTGTTGACAGAATTAATATTTTAAGAGTCTCCCCATAAAAGGGGGGGTCCAGCATTTAATGACTGCTTGCCAGTGCACTACATTTACATCAGCATGAAAAAGAATCAAAGCAGACAAAAGTTCACAAAAAGAGAAGAGGTTTCGCAAATGAAACAGAGAGAAATGTCACATTAAAAACCTCTATCAGTCTGCTGCTTCAATAACTCTTACAGTTTGAGAATTTTTTTCATTGTTTACATAAAATAGAATCATAAAATTGTTAAGAGTTTGAAGGAACCTTGAAGTTGGAAGGGACCATTGAGTTCCAAACTCCTCCTACTAGACCAGGTTGCTGAAAGCCCCATCCAGCCTGGCCTTGAACACTTCCAGGGATGGGGCAGTCACAGCTTTGATGCCTTTATGCTTAATGAGACCGATTTGCTTGTTCTGCCTCTGTGTGGAATGGGACCGTGGAATCCTGCCCACCCTGTGCATGTAAGAAGTGTCCCCACCGGCTCACCTGGCAGTCCTCGCAGCACAAACCGTGTGCGCACACGGCTCCCGCTCTCAAGGCACAGGTAGTTGCGTTGCAGCACCGGTTGGTACATTCCTGGACGGAGGATAAATTTAGAGCAGAAAACTTTGAGTCACAATGAGCTGTAAATCAAGAGGCTGCCTATAGCTCTGCCAAGAAAAGCCAGGCATGAAATAATGAATTATGCATGAAATTCTACAACTTGATCCAAACTGCCTTGTCTGGCCTTGGATTCAACAAGCGCAATAACTGTAGTAAAACCAGAGAAGCCATTGAGGAAGGATGGTTTATTCTAGCTGTAGATTCAACCCCAAATATCACAAACAATTCAAGTATGCTGATACCAATCCTGCTACAGTAGTACAGTATTTTATTTCCACAAAAATCATTGTCTCCTGTGAGGATCCAGGACCTGTGTTAGTTACTGAGCATCACCACCACAGCTCTCTACTTTGTGACAGTAGCTCACCAAACTTCTGTATTTCATGGAGACTAGTGACTGCCACAAAGAAAGATGATGGCGCCATTCCACATAATCTCTTATCAGGGTATGCCAGTAACAGAGCTTTGAGAAACAAAATGAGTATGAATTGCATTCTCACTGACTGATACATCCCAATTTCACACTTACGGATTAGATGGTGGCATGTGTGGGCTTTTGCAAACTTTATTCTTCATAGAATCAGCTAGTAAGAAGTTTTAGAAAATAATAGGTTTGTTTTTCCAAGATTATGCTCACAAGCTGCAAGTTACATCAGCTGCACTGGAATCCCAGCTCTCTAACAAAAATAGCAGCAGATAAAATTGTTCTTCAGCTGTGTTAAGTCTGTTTGACTTAACAAGGGATCACTAACAATATAGAGAGCACAGGAAAAATAAGTGGGTTAGAATGATGTTCACAGCCTCTTGTTACTTTATTGGCTTCTGTAAAGCTTTCTAACTGGAAGACTGGGCTACCACTGCACTCACAAATAAAGAGCAAAACGATTCTCAGTATTTCACTGCTTCCTTAGATAATATTTGCCTGAATATACAAAGCTAACTGCACTGCTCTGAAGCAGTGGAACAACTTCCTGCACCTATTTTTGATCATGCCGGAAGGCTAGGCAAATATTTCTGTGCAGCTGCTGTATTTAAGGGGTAACGTTCCTCCACGCAGAAGCACAGCTTATAAATTCACCTCAACAGCAATCTGAGACAAGCAGGGTGGAGGAAAGCAATGTCAGCCCAATTAAGGCACTTCTGAAACAGTCAGTTCCTGTACCCCATCATCTGGCCCTACACCAGCCAGCCATGGAAAGGAATCAGCATTCCACAGGCAGGCTGGGATAAAGACACGGCTCTTTGAAGGATGTTACTGCAGCCCTTGAAATTTCCAATTGCTCACTCACTTATTACCCATTGCAGGGAATGAGCCTGGTAAATAGTTTTTGTGCCTGGGCTATTAAATTGTCAGGAATAGTTTTAACACAAACAGGCAAGCAAACAGAGAAGGCTCACGAGGTTTTCAGCTGCCACCCAAAACTACTGCTGTGTCGCAGTTTATTATTATTAGTTATTATTAGGAACAACAGCAATGATGGGAGTCGGTTTTCTTGGTGTGGGCCTCCTGAGCTCATAGCAGCATCTCAAAAAAACTAACACAACAGCATCCCTGACACGATGTTTGATATTGTAGACGGGACATCTTATTTTTCAATGATGCTTTTCTAAGAACACAAGATGGACCCCATTTTGCTGGCCTGTCGCCCTTCTAGCGTTGTGTCGCCCTGACAGCTGCCAGCAGAAAATGCTTAAGAGCAAGAATGTGAACATACACACATGATACCTTCCTAGTCTCCTGGCCTTCTCTTGTCTCCGTGGACATTTTTAGCACCTCTAACATTCAGTGGAAAGGAACTCGCGAGTAAGCGACACAGTCCAGGATGGGGGCAGCTCCAACCTTCTGCTTGGTTGACACCTGCCATTTTCTAACTTCATTCACACAGTTCTTGTCAGGGGCAATTGCTCCCTCTCACTCTTCCCATTTCACTCATGATTTTATCCACTTGTGTCACATCTTCCTTCATTTTCTTCTTTTCCAGCCAGAGCCTCTCCAAAACTTTGAACCACATTATTGCTTTTCTTTCAACCTTTTTCATTCTGCTTTATCCTTCCTGAGATCAAGGAGGGGTAGGAAAAACCCACTCATGCAGTTTCAGACGCAGCACGCTGCAGATTTATAGAGGTCTGCTGGTGCTTTGTTTTGTTTTCCTATTTCTTCCTGAGTAATTTCTAACAGCCTATTTACCTTTTAGACCACTCTTGAGCACTGAGCTGACGTTTTCATGAGACTATTTATTGCAATATGAAGTCTTGTTCCTCTATGGTGAGAGTCAGCTCAGAGTCTATCATCTTATATGTGATGTTTGGAATGTGCATCACTCCACGCTGAATCCCGTTTGTCATCTTAATGCCCAGTCCAGCTGTCTCAGAAGGTTCCTCTGCATTTCTTCACAGCCAGCTTTCCTCTCTACACCCTAACTAATACCATCAGCAAATTCAAGACTATTTCTCTTCCCACGCAGTTTATGAATATGCTGAATTGTGTAGTCCCCAGGACACTTCTCATGGATACATCACAGCAGATTTCCTTCTACTGCAGAAAATGGACGATTTATACCTCGTTGAATTTCCTATCTTTTAACCCAATTCTTGCCCATGCAATATTCTCTCACCCTGCAATTTCTTCACCTCCAAAGAGGCTTTGGTCTAAAGCCTCTCTGAACTCCTAACAGGCTGCTATAACAGCGTCATCCCTTTCCATCCGCTTGTTAAGTCCTTCAGAGCACTGTGATAGGTTTGTAAGACAAGATTTCCTGGCACAAAAGCCATGTTGACTCATCCCTGGCATGTCACAGCTGTTCAGGCTCTAGCTCTTAATTATATTTGGAAGTAATTTGTCTGACTTCTGATTCACCAATTTGTAATTTTCTGATCCCCCTTGCAGCCCGTTATAAAATTAGCCACATTTGTCACCTTTCAGTTCTCAGAGACCAAGGTTATCTTTTATTTTTTTTGCCCTTCTGTCTTTCCATATGCAATCTGCTTTAGCTCTCCTTCCACAGACACTGTAGCATGTCAGACATTTTTGGTAATACAGTCCCAAATAAAGTTGAAGCTTAATTGGTAATATCATCCTTGGTCAGGTCTTACACTCTGGGCTTGGTGGTGGGCATGACAGCATCCACTACACGCAAGAAGATGACACACTCCCGATGCCCATGAGACTGTAGTGTAGATGGAGGTGGTCATACAGTCCTTGCTGTATGGTAAGGTGGTCCAGCAGGTGGGAGATGTGCTGCAGTCACAACTCCTCACCCTCATGAATCCACTGCTGCCCTGCTGCTAAGGAGTGTCAGTGAGCACAGACCTCCAGACAGGGCTAATATTTTTACCTAAAGGAGAAATATCCCTACCAACCACCTACAACTACATAGTCAAACTGATATTTCATAGAATAGAATCATAGAATGGTCCAGATTGGGGAACTTTAAGATCGCTGAGTCCAACTGTTAACTGCCAAAACTGCCACTAAACCATGTCTCTCAGCACCACGTCTGCCTGGCTTTTAATCCTGATCACTGATAAATTGCAACTAGCATATTTTATTGGACAGCTTTCCACACCATAAAATATCGCAACACTATTGATAAATCTCAGCTGGTACAAATGATCAGGCAGTGAATTGTTAACTAATCTGGTGGGTTTTCTGGTACCACTCAGACCATAGCAGTATACTGGCTTTGACTTGAAAAGGTATTGCTAACATTTAATAGTGAAAACGAGAAAGATAACTGGGTTAGAAAGACATTTGCAAGCTGCTTGCACTCTATTGACTTTAAACAAGAAGATAAGCCTGCTTCCTCACAACCTTGTTACCCTGAAGAATGAGTGAACTGTCAGGAAATCCTTATGGCTTGTGTAGATCCAATACACTGTATAGACAGGATACAGCAATATCTTGCTGTTTTAACTGCCCCCATCTATTTTGTCTGTAGAACTGCATTTATCTCAGGAAACAAATCCCTCATCTGCTGATGTATTTAATTCAGATAATCAGAGAAAAGTTCAGTACAGCCAATGAGCACGGGAAGCCAAAGGGATAAGGATGTCAGCTCGGATATTATTTGACCCCCAGGTTTTGCCTGTCTCTTCCTGATCTGAGCAGCCCTCTGACACATTCACTAAACCAAATGGAATGATCTCTGAAGCAGTGGCAATCTTTTTGGGAGGCAGTAGAGACAATTTCTGTTAGTAAGGTAATTGGTTAGTGGAAAAGAAAAATCTCATAGTGAAGGAGAGCAAGGTCTTGTTCCTAAAAACTGAAGCTGGTTACAATCAAAAAGTACCTAGGCAGAATTAATATGTATATAAATATTTGTATTTGTATTGATATTAATATAAGAGTGGCTTATATATGGAAACAATGGCATCTTGAGAAATTTGAGCAGTGTTAACAAATTTGTTTTGAGTTTAGCTTAAAGGAATTGCTGTTGTCAGGACCATGAGGGTTACTCACGTTAATCTGTTGGACAAGCCATGAAAGAGTTTGTCCTCTAATGGTGAATCAAGCACATTCTTAGCTAAAGCCCTGCCTGAACTGTAGCCACTCAAATGCGAGTTGAGTAGAAACCTCCCCGCATGCCTGAGGACTCTGAAGTTTAAGCTGATAGATAGAAGCAGAGAAGAGTCCCCAAGCAATTCTGATTCCTCTCTGCTGTTAAAAACCTGCAGACGGGAGGTGAGCAGTAATTCTCAGGTGGTGTCTTACATCAGGCTCCCCGCAGTCACACTCCTCCCCGTCTTCCACGTAGCCATTCCCACACTTCTGTCCACCGAAGGACTCTTTGACCTCAGGCAAGTTAAACAGGCACATTCCCACTCCTTTTTCCAGGCTGTTTTCCAGGTCCTTTCTACTGCAGCTACTGAATACCATGGGAAATGGATAGCTAGGAGAAAAATACATGGAGACAAAAAAACAGAACAAAAAAATGTAGTTTTATCAGATGAAAATCTCTCTCCTGTCACACTGGTGACCTTGAGCACCTCTGTGTACAAACCACAAATGAGAAGACTGTTTTCATTATTTTTTTAACCCTTTAACATAGGATTGAGATATAGCAATTCACAGGAAAATGGAACTAAAACCATTTATAACTTCTCATTATAAGCAAGGGAATGTCCATCGTTTTCACTTAAATTTGTAGCTGCTTGTTCACGTTTGGAATTCCTTCTCTCTCTTTTGCATATGTAGGTGTACAGCAAATTTTAATCACAATTCTAAAGAAACACTGGGCTTGTAAGGACGATTCCTGCACTTACAGGACTGCAAATCATCCTAATCCTTCCTGGAAAAATTTAACCTCACATGGCAAATTCATTCACCTTGCTCTGTAGTATGGCAAACCTCCTGCTCTTTTCAGGAAAAAAAAAAAGAAATAGAGAAAAACACTGAGTTACTTGATAAGAACCTGCCTCTGCAATTCATCACAGTCGAGCTTGGGAACTGTGTGATTAAAGCAAATACAGTTCTTATGTTAAACCAAGTTGACTGTAAAGATACTACTGAATATATGCATATTTTGAATTCACACCCCTGAGAGCAGAATTTGACCCTGTTGTGCAGGCACATAGTGGCTCTGATTTCTTTTGCAAAACACACGGACAATGTTAACAAAATGACCCAGTGTAGTACAAATATCACCAGATAAACCCATGTTTTTGTGTTGGAGGACTTAATGCCATTTTTCTAACGAATGTTTGCTGTTTGACTGACAGATATGAGACGGAGGGGCACCTGGGTCTGGCTGTCAGTGTAACGTCCTAAAGCCTACAGTGCCCCCTCGGCACTGAGATGGGTCCCTTGAATCTGTATCACAAACAAGTCATAAACCAGCATCTCCCCTAAGACTTGGTACTTTCGTCACTGCTGCTCTGTGGCCCAGCAGTCAGTCAACCTTATGGCAGCACAGGGAGCCAACCTGCTACTGACTGGACTTTATTCACTAAATGCTTTGTATCACTCCCGTGTTATTCGGGCATCATCTTTGCAGACATGCGAGATAATAGATGGAAGTTCTGCACTGCTGAACTTGAGCCCTCGATTGATCTACTCATGTTTGCAATATCCTGAAATGAAACGCTTGCTTTGTGAATGATGATGCCTACAGGTACCAGAAATGGATCATTTCCATTTAAAAAAATAAATGTTCGACAATTTACAAATGCAATAAGAGTTTCCCATGCTGACATAAGAAGGTTAATTAGGATCTTCTGGAAAGGTTATGGGTACCTTACACACAGAATGTATTCTGTGCTATTTAAAATTACCTCTTTTACAGATTCTTTTGCAATAAAACAGCCAGCTCATTGCAAAAAACATAAACATGGCTCTAAAGAAGGAAATAATTTTTGTGTATCAATATCGGGCTTGTCTAGTTAAATTAAACAGTTCTGTGATTCACTGACATACGACTTCAGAAAGTTAATAGGCATCTCCACATAAAAAGCTGATTTCTGGAAAATATCAATGTTTAGGGAAAATGACAGAGTCTAAGATAAATAAAGAAATTTCAGAATAGCATGAGGTAGGAGTCAGGCTGCTCGCTGCAGCTCTGGGCCCCGAGGGAAAACAGGGGAGGTACTCAGAGTAATGGAACAGAAAATAAAGGCACTGGGGAAACTTCCTACTGACCATTTTACATTGAACAACTAGAGATGTTCTTATCAGGACACCACAAACTCCTGTCCTACTCTTAGTTTGATTGGGAAAATAAACCCAGAAAATTCTGTGTACGTGATTCTGAACAAGTAGATGGACGTGCACTGCTATCAAACACAAAAGCTTGAGAAACCCAGATACATCTGACTGGTAAAATACTGCACAAAGTATATGAGCACTTGATCAGACCATGATCCTCACATCAAAGTATGAATAAATAAATAGCGCATCATCCAGGCAAGATCCTTCCCTTCAGTGACAAAGATTTACTTTGGTATCCACTGAAATGACACAGGGAGACGTACATACCTCACACAGACTGAAATCAATTCCGGAACACAAATAATACATTTTTCCCCATGCCATATGTCTCAGCCCCACACAGATCCTGGGAACAGCTCACCAGCCAAAACTGTCAATATTTCAGGGCTGTTGCTTTGTATCCATGAATGCTGAAGGACATTTGCATGAATGTGAGATACGTCTGTCCTTCACCAGGAGAACAGAATCCTTACTCTCTACCAGAGGTGAAATAATGTCATTGTTAATGAATGAGGTTTCTGTTTCCCCCCAAAGGAACTTCAAGCTGTTTCCTATTTTGAACTAAGAGATCCATTCATCTTCTGGCTTTTCCTGCTCTTGATGCTGATTTCCTCAGCTGACATCAGTGCAGCACATGTTATTTGATGAAATTTTCTGAAAATATTTTTTCTTTACCAAATAAGCCCAAAATAAAGCAACACAAAACCAGAAATGAACCCAACAAGTGGAAACAGAGAGCAACTGAAGGGTAACCACACCATGCAAGTGAAGATCCCACATCAGTTGATGTCAGTTGGTATTTCATTGGAAACATAATTGATCTTTAATACTGTGATATTCTGACACACATCCATTCTCCATATTTTTTTACAAAAAAAATTTCCCATGTAAGAGCCACAGCGTTTGATCATTGTGATTTTGGGCTGAATTTTGGCTGTCTTTGCAATTTTAAAGCTGTTTCATCAGCAGCATGAACCCCCTGGCAAATGGGAAGGGAAGCTATAGCTATCAGACGTCAGTAGCATTAGCCACCACGTTTAGAGTGAATCTGGAGCTTGTAAAAAATGACAAAGTAATGGACATGCGAGGGAAACTCATCCTCTGAACAAATGCAGCAAGGTTCCTCGCACTTTAAGAGGCTTCAGACCTTGGGTGGGAACTACCTTTGGGTGGGAAAAGGTAGTGGGGACTCCACAGCAATGTCAGTCCTTGATCTGTCTCCAAGATTTCAGTCACGTGCTGAACGGGGATACTGGGGCCTTCTGTGATAGATCGGACACAGCCTATTGGAAAAATCCACAGCTACCAAACCATATAGGCCATTGGAGAACCTTCCAGAGGTAAAGAAATCATTAGCAATCAGTATATTCCATCATTCAAAACATTTTCTTTTACAGATCCTTATTTTTCTGTAGCTAGAAAGAGAAAGGAATCTTTACTCCACCCTAATTCCTATTCTAAGATGCTGGATAGCCCACACGTTTTCTACACTGTTTGAATCCGTAGATTAAATGCACAATGAATCAATTTGTCAAACCATTCTGTCTGTGGGTACAACTCTACAGAACTCAAATCATGCCCGGCACCACATCAGTCTCTTCAGCGGGTTTACAGCAAGGAAAATTATTTGAGTCTTTCTGTCTCTCTTGAATCCACAGCATTCCTCAGCGTCTCCTTGGTGCTTAAAAGATGCGCTTAATCTCAAGCAATGGTTATCCTAGTTCCCAGCAAAAATAGCTTTGACTGTCCCTGAAAATGAGAGCTTCACAGTAGCAAGAGGATGCCTGGTAATTGATTCCTTTAGAAACAGTCCGGTCTTCTCCCATTCATTTATAATTCAAGCACTCAAGCCATTCAAATGCCGGTTTCCTCTACGTAGCTCTGCATTTAGCCTTTATTAGATGGTTCCTTTCATTAACTAAGTGAAGTGGCATCATCACTGTGTCAAGTCCTTTTTAAAAATAGAGAGCGCTTTGTACCAGCACAACGTTGCCCAGCATAGGCTTTTTCTTTCTTTTTTTTGCATGAACTATAGACGTTTATCTCCGTCATCTCCAGTTCAGAGGCTTTCCCTCTCCTAATGGGCTGAATAACAAGAGAGTACAGGCACAGAAACAAGGAGAGTCACTGCCCCAGAAAATTATAGTCTTAAGAGATTGTTCAGGAAAAATGGGGTGGCCACTGATTCATGCAGGGTAACATGGCAGATCATCTACAGACCTAGCACTGATCCCACCCCTGGGGCTGGTGGGACATGTTCATTATCGCTGTCCTTCCCATTGCTCCACCTGAAAAATACCTGGAGGAGCACTGACCTGGACTGCAGGAGATCTCTGCTCCATTCCAAACCCTACCACTGCATTGCAGCAGTGCCTTGGGAAAGCCATCCACAGTAAAACTCCCTTGGTTCCTCCAAATCATGTCTATCAACACCTTTAGGTGTTTAAACATTCCTTGGATCTACATCCTCTGTGTTCCTCCACAGCACATTTTGCTGTTTCTCACTGAAGCAGTAACACCATCAATGCTTCTGGCAATTCTCTACACAAGAGGATAAACTGCAGGTTCACAATATCTTGAAAACTAACATTTCGATTATTATTATCATTATCACTAATCCAATCTCAGGGTTACTCAAGAACTCTGGGACATTTACAAAATAACTGCCTTGTTGCTTCCAAAATGTTGGAATATAAACACACATACATTATATATATATGTAAATTATATATCTATTTATAGGGTTCATTTATTCCAGTTCATACAGCAACCTGATTATTCAGCATTATGGCAATGTTTATAGAAACCTTTTACCAAAAGGCCCTGAAGTGTTTTACAATTATTCACTCAATTAAAATGCACAACAGCCCCAAAGAGCTCCATTAAGTACCACCAGGCCTTCCTCCCCGAGGTAATATGATAATTGGAGATTATATTAATTTTAAAAGGGCATTTGGATTTTCTGGACTGTACTTATTGAAACAACTGTTGAGCAGCTAATTTCCAAAGGTGCAGAAAACTGGGACTGGGCTTTGTCCAGAATTCTTGAAAAATCCAGCCTGGGAGGCCCTATGGAAATATGCCAGCAGCAGAGAGTAACACCAGAATAAATCTCTAGAAGGTAGAAGCTCAAGCAACATGAATGCTTCTAGACCCAGTAAGGTGCTGATTTCAAGAAATTATGACAATTTTCCAGGCTCCTCTAACTCCTGATCTAATGGACATAATTCTTTACCTCTAAAAAGCATCCCCCTTGGTTTTAGCCTTCTAGACATTATTACTGCTCTCCATCTCTTGAAACCAACTTTTTATGGTCTCCTAAGATCTATGAGCCTGCTAGAATAAAACTAAATCTGCTATTAGATGATGTTTTTTGACACTTTGGCTATTCTGTATGGCACGCATGTTAATGATTTAGTAAGCATAAAGAACCTCACAGAATTAGGTATTAAACAGGAAAGAAAACCCAGTTTCCTTTGATATTGAAATGGGTGTTCAAATACTACAGATCCCTTCGTGTATCAAATTCAGTCAATACATGTTATTTCATACGCCTCATGTTTTAATAGCAGAGGCCAATAGAGAGGTGCCATAATATGGAAGGGCTTTTTAATCTAATATTTAAATAATGTCTTCATTTGTAAATACTTTTGAGGGTGCAAGACACAAACGCAGTTTTTAAATAGATCCCACAAGCACAATAAAGGGAGACCCTCAAGGTATCTGCAGATTCTCTCCCACCTAAAGCTTTTGCAAATGGCAAACACCCAGGAGAACTGGGAAGATGGGATATACTAGAAGACCTTTTGGTCTCCTGCAAGATGTGCATACCCTTAGAAGCAGCATGTGTTAGAGCTTTCATAGAGTGCTGGATGAATTTATCTAAAAATGTAGAGTGGTCATATATATATATATATGTATGTGTGTGTGTCGAAAGGGGAAATTTTCTTCAAAAGACCCAAGTCTGACAACTCATGCTTATTTTTCTAGCCTACTTTTCTCTCTCTTTCTCCTCTTCTAGTTTTAATCCCTAGAGCATCAATAAAGTAGAGCACAGAATTGGGCCATGTAGTTATGCATGACATCAAAGCTCTTGCTGTCTGAGTTCATGGTCAGTGATTTAAAAACAAGCCTAGATTTCTCCTACAGCTTTTGTCGTGTTCACTACATGGTAGTTTTTACAATTCCAATAAATAACTGTGAATATGTCACACTAGTGGTTAATTTAATGAATGTGTGGTGGCTAGTGCTTGTTGTGCTACAATGAAATTTCCAGGGTTATTGAAAAGAAAGTCTTTCCAAGTAAATGCTTAAACTTCACATACAACTGCTTTAGGTTCATTTTAATTTGGCCCTGGGGACAGCACAGGCTCCCAGAATGCATTCAAGTAATCTCACTTCAGGTGCTAGATTGGGTTGTCATGGACCCAGCTGAGACTTGACCTCTCCCATTACATAGAAGGTGAAAATCTAACTACCTGAAATATTCAAAAAGGCAGATTTATAACACTGGATGTGGGACTTCGGGGCAGAAAACGGTGATGAAACAAACAGCTGAATGGTTCAGCAAAACACTTTCTGCAAAGGAGCAACACTTAATGGTTTTACACAGTATACACTGTCATGGCTTGATATTTCTGCAGTCACAAAACTGCCAAATAAAACATTATTAGCAGTTGCTTTTACTTTGACAAATGTATGGTCAGAGAACTTTTTTCTTGTTGAGAGGCCTATTGTGACTTTCCTTTCTGTGTTCTGGGGGTGAAGCAATACCAAACCAATTTATCAATCCTGACAGCATCCTGACTTACATGCTGGAGTTATCTGCATTGCAAAAGCTCTATGGGAATTGAACTCAGACAACTGCTTTTCCTGTTGGAAACCAGACAGCCGAGGAAAGTAGCTATAATCAGTTTGAATTTGCCTCTGGCTCATCTTTTGCTCTGTTTCCTTTTAGACCGCTACCTCATTAATAAAAATTTGCTGGATTGCTGAGAGTTCAGGTTTCACAATCCGCTACTTGGAATTTGAGGTTAATCCAATGCTGACTACAGTAAAAGCGAAAAAGCAACCCAGAACGGAGGGAGCAGATGAAAAGGCCAGGTCAGGTCTGGTCCCAGGCTAAAGAAAAGCAGGGCAGCAGGCAGACCGTGCCTGCCAGCAGTTCCTGGTAATGAAGGAAACTGCAGATAAGAAGCACAACCAGAATGCCCTGTGTTTAAACTGGTTACACAAAACACAACATCCGCAGCACGTGACAGACAAATAAAGACAAATGGTACAAAACGCAACATCCGCAGCACGTGACAGGCAAATAAAGACAAATGCTCCATCCCGTTGCTCAGAATACCTCACTGAAGACCAGGTTCCTACTGGTTTCTGATTAGATAAAAGGCCCCGCTTGACCTGGCTTGAAAGGCAGCGCTACATCATGATGACACTTCATTTAGTTCCCAACCTGATTTTGCAATCAGCTTCCGTTTTAGGGAGTTACGTTAGATTTTCTCCCTTGAAAAACCTTGGGATTGTTTTTCAAATGAGTCAGGAGCAGATTGGGAGAGGAAAAAAAAAAAAAAAAAAGAGTATCTGACTTTGGGAACTCAGTTTTGAGAGGATCACTTTAGAGAAAGTGTGTTTGGGGAGGGAGAAGAACAAAATAATTTTTAAAAAACCAAAGCATATCACACAAAAAGGAATATAAAACCCGAATTGTAATACAGAAAAAACAGCTCATGGTATTTATTTATGTACTTTCCCCCCTGTCACCAGTGCAAGCTCCTCTTCTGCCTGTGTGTATCCTAAACACAATTCGTGATACACTGCGCCCTGAAGAATGACAGAAGCCTTCAGGGTTATTCTCCCAGCCAACATGATCAGCCTGACCAGCTTCATTTAAAGACATGCCCACGTGTGGTCACTTGGCCTCAGCAGATGGATTTGGGGGAGGACAAGCCTGTACTTCAGGTGAGTGGACCAAATGACAGCCAGTTAAGAGAAGAGGGCTCCGAAGAGGGATAAATGCCACAAGAAAGGAACTCAGGCCAGGTAGAAAAGATTTGGGAAGCAGGCCTGTGGGCAAAGCAGCACATGAAGAAGCTGCCTACCAGGAAGAGCAGTAGCAGAAACACTAAGAGAAATGGAGATGCCAGTCAGCGAGACGTGGGTGCTAGGGAAAAACTTGTGAGCCCTGCAAAAAGCTGGAAAGAATATATACCTGCAGGACAAGCTCCTATTGATTTCACTTAACATCTGTACTACCTGCTCTCTTAGTAAATCAGGAGTTCAAGACAGGATTATCTGACTTGCAAGCAGCATAGCTCAATTTTTTTTTTATTTCTTTTATAAGGTCCAAAGGAAAGATAAGTGAGGCATAAAAGTGCCAGAAATCACTCTGCATTTCCCCAGCGCTTCCACCTTCCCTTCTACTGCTACAAGACGTGCACTGGGAAAAAAGCAATTTATCCCATATCAGTTATATCACCTCAGATGAATGGAAGTGGAATTCTTTAAAAAAACCATAATAATTATAAAATAACAATAAATCAGTTTTTCTAGCTTCTCTTTTTCACAGAAATTAAACAAAAAAAATACACTAATTAGGAGAAACACTGTATGTAATCATTGTATAAAGCCATGAGAAAAAATGGATTGAGCCATGACCTGAGATTTAAGGATCCTTAAGTGAGAAAATTAAAGCTTTCACTCACAGGAATGAAAGGCTCCTGAGAAATCTAAAGGAATCCATGGGTATCCTGATGAAATCCTACTTTATTCAAGTCCATAGGAGCTTTTCTATCTACTTTGAGGGAGACTGGTTTTCATATCTAATGCTGGAGAACATCAATGATGGCGATGAACACAATCTGTGCCATGTTAGGAGAAGCCAGAAAGGCTGCTTAAGACACCAAAGTTATTTCAACTCTCTATTTTCAGTGACTTTACACTAAAATAGGTGGTTGCTTATCTTCTCACCACTGGGGCTATGCCATTCAGTTTTAAGAAGCTGAAATGGAGCTTCCCTGCATTTCTGCTACAAAAATCCCACAGTAAATGCATCAGGGACTTTGTAATAGGCTTTAACATTAGAAAAGGAAAAGAATGACTTTGCAGGAAGCAATTGTTGGGGTAAAATGGACATCTTCCCCTCTCTGAATTTTAAACATTTTGCACATCTATCCCAGGCACAAAAGACTCTGTGATTCCCATGACAACTGTGGCAAATGCAGCTGTAGGCATCATTTAATTACAGTGATTCAGACTTCCAAGTCAACATCAATTCCTTAAAGTGCTGCAGGGCATACAACACATGTTCAAAAAGGAGCATTCCTGTGACCTTAAGAATATGCCCTTTAAGGCACGTTTCCATTTCTACTCTGGGAATTTGGAATTAATTAACACCAATTAAAACTGGACATTGTGGGCTTAATTCTCCATGCACTGCACTACACATTAATCCCTGCAGGTTGAAAAGTATTTTTTTTTTTTTTTTGATGAAACAGAAGGTAAGATAAAGGAAAATGTCCTTCTATGATTTGTTCTCATGGGTCACGGCAACAGCAGTACTGCAGGAGAAAAATGTCCCTTACAGGGCTGTAATTTCTATGGATATTACACCGACAAGACAAAATGCAGCTGAGCTCTCACATGCCAGCATCCAAACCAGTAAAACCGTACCTGTCCTGGATACATCACATAGTAGAAAAGAGGACCTGTCCTTAAGTATCTGCTATAAATAATCACACCAGAAATAAAATGTATTTTCATCTAAGAAGTAACCTCTCTCCTTGTCAGCTTCACTTACAGAAAATGCATGCTGTAAATCTGCACCATTTCTCCACTAGAATACACCAGAAAAGCCAAATATTTTCATTTCTAGAGGCACATCTACTGAAATGTGAAAGACTGAACTAAAATAAAAAGCAAAATTTTTTTTTTTTTTCTTTAAAGACCTACCCTGTAGCTCTGTGTGCAAATTGTTAACAGTGACCCACTCCTGGAAAGAACGGGGAAACACGCCAAGTATTTCAACCAATGTTACTAACTAATGTAGATCTTATTTACTTTTGACAATTAAACATTATCTGTAATGTATGGAAATTATTAACAAAAAGGAATGCCAAATGCACTGCAGACATGGGGCTACTTGGAGCTCAGTGAAAGACTGACATAAATCTAGCCTGTAATCTCGTGGCTGTTTCCTACTAAAGGAAGGACCAGAATGCAATGTGCTCAATTACTAGGGCATAGGGATATGTTGCTTCAGTTTGGGTTTTTTTTTAAAAAAAAAAAACAGTTGCACTGCTGGCACAACAGACCTAGCTCTGTCACAAGGAATTTATTACATCAGTATATCAACTTTATTAAAAAAAGAAAAAGGCAACGAAGAAGTCTGTCTTTGTGCAGAGCTCAGCTCAGACTGGCTTGGAAACATAAACAGCTTCAGAGTTTAATTAGAAACTGTTTACGTCTTAAAGATAATTTCATTTTCTTCAAATTGTAACAGAGGTAATTCCAGATAGTACCGCTGACTCCACAGTTTAATGTCTCTAAGCAGCCAGACTGAAAAATGCAAAGTGAGGTCTGCGCAGCTGAAAACAAGCTGAGAAGGGTCAGGAGATACTGTGCTAACTACTAATGGCTTGATTATCTAACGCGTAACAGCTCTGCAGCTACATGAGGCTGCGAGAGGTCTAGAAAGAAGAAAAGGGAACCAGGCAGTAAATTAAAGTGCCCTTTCCCACACTGTATTTCCTATTTCTGTCCCATTTCTAGTATGACCTTTTGCCCTTTTTTTTTTTTGCCCCATCTTTTTTTAATTATTATGGGTTTTTTTCACTTTGTGAAGTGTTGGAATAAGTGGTTTTCACTTCACGTTGATTTGGTATCAAAGCCAAGGTGCCTTTTTCATGGCATACCTGACAGTCTCCTGAAGCTAACACGCTGGAAATCTCTGGAGGGTGTATGTTTTCGTAGCCCGGTTTGGTAGACTCCAGTTCCGAATTCGAATAACCAAAATCAAGGTGACCTTACATCCTGCTTCATTGAGATAATTTTTCAAAAAGAATAAGTGTCACTGAAACTAATACTTAATACAGTAAATGACACATATGATTAGCACTTTCCTAACTTGTCCTTAATAGATTTTAACTGTTTTATTTATTTGACCACATTTTCATAACGTAGTTCAATATATCTTTTTTTCGTATGGCAGTTTAAAAACAAAAATCAAACAACAGCAGATGACAAAATAACCAGTCTTCCCACAAAAGTCCTTGAAAGTCAATCCTACTGAGCAAAACAGTTCTCCAGGAAACATCAGCCGCCCATCTATCATGCAAAATATATATTTACTCATTATAAAATCAACATCACTGTTACAAGCTTCTTTTTGATGTGTAGTCCTAAAGCTCATTAATGGTAATGGCTGATACACGGGGGGAAGAAGAGACCTTCAGCACCATCAAAGGACATCACTTGTGTAAGACACTTAAATATAAGACCCCAGATGCTGCCCTGGGTGGCAAAGGAAGACAAAGACGCTGTGAGCACCTCCTCACCCTGACCCAATCCTTCCAGTCACAGTTTTGGGGCAACTGTGCCCCTGAATTGCCAGGCAGATCACTAAACAATCCTCATTAGTATACATTCTTCTGCTCCCACAAACCTTGTGTTTAATTTGGACGATTTTTGTCATCTGGATTATTACATAGCCCCACAAAACATGATTCCAGTTCACCAGTGGTGGAAGTAAACTGCAGTACAGGAGCAAATCAGATCTGCAGGCCAATTTCTCTGCCCAAAACCATATGTCATGGTGTAATGTTGTAATCAGAAATATCTGATGGCTTTTAGATAGACACACTGTACATTGATTCTGTAACCCATGTGCTCATGACCTACCATTTAATTTTATATTAGTAGAGAGAACAAATACCTAATCCAAGCAGTGACACCTTGGTGGCTCCAGAAAGCATTACCAGAAGCACTTCGGGGAAGAGAGAGAGCACTGATTGCTGGGCTCCTAAAACACTAGCTACTTTCAAGTGCTAAAACTTCTGCTAGCCCTGCCCTTGCACTGAGCAGGAACACTAGGATGGGAGGAAGAGAAGAAAGCAAAGAAATGGCTAT
Organism: Nycticryphes semicollaris; assembly: GCA_013400055.1. NCBI lineage: Eukaryota > Metazoa > Chordata > Aves > Charadriiformes > Rostratulidae > Nycticryphes > Nycticryphes semicollaris. The sequence continues at coordinate 321,944 of VXBJ01003465.1, forward strand.
TTTAGATGTCTCTGATAATATACTTGCTACCGCAGAGGGCAGATAATAGAGAGTAGGCAATAAAACCAAGTTTTCTCTGCCAGCAGAAATGGATGCAATAAATGACACAAACTAAAGTGCAACACACAGACCCTTGGCCACTGAATTTAACATGTAAAAGGAAAGTATCAGATATTAACTGTTTCTCACTTGCAGGAAAGCTGCCTTCCAGGCATAGCTTCTTCTCCCAGATCATACAGCACCAAAACAGCTGGGAATTGGCCTGTAGCATGCAACAAAGAACAAATGTGTCCTAACCTAATCCTTGGATGCCTGGGCCATTTGTAGAACAAACCTATGGCCCAGCTTCGCACCAGTTGGGCAAATGGGAATGTTCACATTTATGCTATCTTCTGTGAAACTCAGGGTCTTGCTTTGTGCCACTTCTTAGTTACTCATAGACATCTGGTAGTATTACTTAGGAAAAAAACTCTATGTTTCCACTTAAATATTTTATTGAGCCTTAATAGTAACTAATGCAATATGTATTCAGAACAGAATACCTAATCATTCCTGGAGGGAATTAAAGTATAGTATGCTCTTTTTCAAACTGGTTGGATGAGGCTCTGAGAAACCTAATCTCATGGATAGTTGGACTAGATGGACTTGCAAGGTCCCTTCCAACCCAAATTATTCCGTGCTTACTGTAAGAGGGAAGGAAGAACATGTTTCCAGCATGTTCAGCTTCCCTGATGACAAGTTAGTTGTGTAAGTCACCTAAACTACAAGAGCAAGCTATTGGTGAGGACATAGACATGTGGGTGATGGAAAGTAGAATCCCTTGGGTTTACAGGAGGGGAGAAGACTAATTATAAAATTTTTGCTTCCCTTAAGGCTGGCAAGAAAGTTCAAGCATATATGAACTCTTAAGCTTTCAATCACTTTTGGGGAACTCACCCAATTTCAATGCCCATGGAGATGCTTGTGCTCATTTTTGATGAAGGAGCACATGAAAAGCGCATTTCCAAAATTATTAAATAAGCAAGCACTGCTAATTGGTATAATTTTGCTCTGCAGTTTGTGCTGAATTCTGTTTTAGTTGCAGTGGTATAAATCCAGACTAATGCCTTGGGCATCACCAGAACTTTTCTGTATTTATCTACCTGTCAAGAAGAATATTTTCACTCCTAGGACTGGAACCTTTAGGGACACACTTGGGGAAAACAAGTGGAATACTGAAACGGCCTCACTAGCTCAGCCTAGTCCTTAGTTTTCAGATACTGCGATCTCAGTAAAAAGAACTGCAAATCTCTTTAAACTCCTTATGTCCTTTTTTTCACTTGGAAGAGTTCATGGTCAAAAAACCCTAAAAGAACTGGAGGAATGTTATTTAAAATATGTATAAAAGAGGGCACAATGTGTTAATATTAAGTATTCCCTTATTGATACTATTTAATAGCATCAATATATAAATATATAGTATAACAAACCCCCAAACTTTTACAGAGGGATTTATGTGATTTCCATACCAGATATTTGAATTTCTAAGAGGCCTGAAGTGCTACAAGTTTTTGATTTTATATGCTTATTTCCATGTTATACAAAATATATTTTGCTAACGTAACAGGTCTCTAAGGCATTTGTAGCTCACACGCAAGTGGTACACATCTTGCTGGTATCTTTCAAGAGTAAAAGCTATAGGAAGCTCATTAAAGGACAGATCCAACAAAGTTTAAATTCCATTCTGATCCCAGGAGATTTTTTTTAACCAACAAGTAATTTCCAAGACCTCTTCAAAGACTGAAACATAAGAAGTGAAAGAAATGGCAATAATTAATGAAATCACTTTTAAGTAAAAAGCCTTTCGCTGCACAACCACACGAATGATTCCAAAGTTAAGTTTACAGGGGCCTTACTGCTATAACAAAGGTATTTCTTATTCTTTTTAGGTATCAGATAATGGCTTCACAGAGACTTGTACTTTTTACACTAGCTTCAGACCAAAGACTTTTTTTTTGTTCTTGCACTCGTTAAATCTACCTTAAACCAACAGAAATTAGAAGAGCACAGAGTGAGTGCCAGTGAGTATACTGAGAGCAGTCTGTCTCTCTAAATGCATATGGCTTCCCTGGGATGCTCGTTGTTTTGATGTTTTTGCTGTTCTAAGAATGCTTTTCAGGTAGGGAATATTCACTTGGCTTTTCTTTAACAGACACGTACTTCCAGAGTCAAAAACTCTTCAGTGTTACTTGAACGACGGTGCTCAGAGGAATACTGCTATTGGTCAGATGTTGGGTAAATATTCAAAGTGTTAATTTGAAATTGGTGAAACGTCATTTGGCTTAAGGCAGAAAGTTTCCTCCCAGAATACTTATTACAGATCAACAGCACAATATGAAGGTAAAGCCTAAGGCTATAAACCTGATGTTAAAATTTCCATTTATGAATCAATAATCACTGCAAACACAACAGCCTAGCCAGTTCTGCGGGTGCCACAACTCTTCCTCAGGCATAAGTTGTACACAAAGTTCAGTAAAAATCCATGTGTACCTGATGGCCCCTTCCCCACACTCTCAGAGCTGTGGGGGGCTGAAAGAAGCACAGCCTGTAACTTGTGAGATGCTACAGGAATGTGGATGCGTGGAGTGAGCTGAGCTGGAGTGAGCTGAGCTGCTTGGACTCACATCTGAGGAATACATTGAGTGCGTACGGTCTTGCTCTGTCCATGCCCTGAGCCAACCCAGGGCAAAGTGTCCAACACTGGCACATCCAGCACAGAGGACATAATTGGATACACCCAAAGGACTTGGGGTGGAAGGCAGAACCAGGAATGTGTTCAGAATGTGTCTAGAAGTTTCCATCCTGGGAGCATCTCCTGCATTTATTTCCCAAAGTGGAGTAACTGGATGCCCAACCAGTAAGTCAGCTGAGATGACTAATGCTTGTGTGCACTTTTCAGGAGCTCAGAGCCCAGACCTGTCTGCTCGCCAGTTATCACTTTGCATCACCTCACCTCAGAGCCCCATTTCCAATCCCAGTTTGTTTCCACAGTGTGCACACGAGCCCTGACGTGCTGCAGAATGGAGTTCCATAAGGATATTTACTACCTATTGTTTTCAAAGAGCCAAGTTATTTTTCTTTTCCAAACTGTAGAAATCACTCTCATTCTCCTCCACACACATAACTCTCTTTCGTTTGTCTCTTAACTTGCTGTGCTTGGCCTCTGGCCAGAATCCCTTTTTCTGCCTTGAAGGAGGGTGACAGCACGCCTTTGAAGAAATGCCAAGGCTGCTGTTAGTCTGACCAGCAGGGAGCAATCCTGCCCAGCACTCCCTGGCCTCTCCCAGATTGCTCTTCTCCTTTCCCAGAAATAAACGGTTTTGGAGAAAGGCAGAGGTTGAGCTGATCACAATTCCCAGCAGGGATTTTTAAGCAACAGATGAAGTTTAAGCACACACAGAGAATGCTGGAGCTGGAAGAGACATCAGAAGATCCTCTAGACCATCCGCTTGCCCCAAAGCAGATCCAGCTGTACCTACAAGACACTGCTGACACATGCTTGTCTGACTGGTTCTCACCAGCTTCCAGTTACAGGCAGTAATATTTCTGCAGGCAGTCCAGTCCAGCACATCACTTACCACCAGAAAGCTTTAGTAAATCTACTCTTTCATATTTACATATAATCCAAGCAGTTCTTGCCTGATTATAAACATGGAGAACTCATTTGTTATAGCAATTCAGTTCCTAAACAGTACTTTTAAAATAGAGATAAGCAATCTGGAACTAGTTATCCCCGGTCGTGGTGCCTGAACTTTTTGTGTCTACCGAACCACCAGTCTTCTCCATTGACATTGTGCCTTTATCACCAGCACAACCGTTCAGCACCAACTCAGAGAGATGACTGCGGGTTCATTGGCTTCATTTCCCACAGCGTCTTGTACCTTTCCCTAGAAGATCTGCCTCTGAACAGCCCTAACACCACCAACCTTACAGATTGTATTTGCTCACATGCTAATACTGCTACACACTTACAACAAGGCATGAAATGCAAAAGTTTGGGCAAAGCTAAAAGCCTTGTCTGCACAAGACAAAGGCTTTACAGAGAGTCTAATAATGTATTTCTTGCATTGCTTTATTTTTTACATATTCATCTTAGTCTTGGCCTTGGGACATTGCTCATTTCTTATTATGACTGCTACTTGGCAAGATGAGAGAAGGTGAAATTCTGATTCAACACTCACAATGCAGTTTGTTGGTGGTGGTTTTTTTTTTTTTTAATTAACTAGTTGCTTACGGCATTTTTTTCTCTCACACTGCTAACATGGAAATAGAAAGGTACAACGGTACATGTCGTGCTCTGATAACAAGTTTAATTGTTTCAGCTTGAGGGGGGATAACTGTGAGAAGATTTGACAGGTGTTGAAAAGGTTTTTTCTTTATTCCCTTTAAATGTTCCTGAGACACAAAATAAAACTAACTGAGGATTTTCCCACTCTAACTGTAAGCTGCCAGTGCTTACCCTCGGCACTTACCCTGTAGAGGGGTTCATGATGCAACCCCCTTTATCGGTAGATGCTTTGCAGTTACAGCCCCTCTCCAATGTGTCGTGATTCATTCCAAAATTGTGTCCCAGTTCATGAGCCAGGGTAACTGCTGCACCTAGAGGGTTTTCCGAGTGATCCTTAAAAAAACATAACAGAACTAGTGAAGTTAATATATAAAAACAATTTAAAATACACATTCCTCCTCTAAAGTCCTATTGCCTGTCCTTTGAAATGTTTTATAAATTTACCAACTGTACTTACACTGCCGTTAAATGGACAAAATTTTAAATTCATGCACATATACTAGGTGCAGACCGAGAATTTCAGGGCAGCCTATCTGTCCTGGCCATCCAGTTTCCGCAGCACATTAGACATTTGAGACTATTGAGCAGCTTTGAACATTGGAACATCGCTTTATTTAGGACTTAAAATCCCCCACTCAATAAATCCCTGAAACTCCCAAGACATGGCAGTGGCAGTAAATAGAAACCCACCCAGATGTGGAGTGTTGGGAAAGGAAATCATTTCCGGGTGAGGATGAGGGAAAAATGAGAAGATCTTTCATGTCAGGAGGTAGATTACAAATGCAGCAAGATACTTCACTCACTCTGTTTAGTATTCTTACAATCACAGAGTCATGGAATAGTTTGGGTTGGAAGGGACCTTTAAAGGTCAGCTGGTCCAACCCCTCTGCCATGAGCAGGGACATCTTCAACTAGAGCAGGTTGCTCAAAGCCCCGTCCAACCTGGTCTAGAATGTTTCCATGGATGTAGCATCTCCCACCTCTCTGGGTAACCTGGGCCAGGGTCTCACCACCCTGAGTGTAAAACATTTCTTCTTTATATTTAGTCTCAAACTGCCCTCTTTTAGTTTAAAGCCATTACCCCTTGTGTTATCACAGCAGGCCCTGCTATAAAGTTTGTCCCCATCTTTCTTATAAGCCCCCTTTAAGTACTGAAAAGCCACAGTAAAGTCTCCCCAGAGCCTTCTCTTCTCCAGGCTGAACAACCTCAGACTGTTCTTTAATATCAGAACTTATATTGTTCTTCAGACTGTTTCTTTAATATCAGAAAGTCTATGATTTCACAAGCCTTGTAAGAAAAAACAAGGATCTTCGAAAACCTCCTTTTCAAAATGAAAGGACAAAGCAAGTCAAAACCTTCAATGGCCTCTTGTTACCAACGACAAATATTCTACATGTTGCAAGTGTCAAAATTGAAATGTTAGCATTTATCCTTGTTGAAATGGTGATTTTTGGGACAATTCTTTCTGAAAAATTCCTTGCATTTTCTGATTACAGCCTGCTGATCATACTGATGCTTTGGCTTAAACCACAAGTAAAGAGACCTTTCCACATTGATCATTTTCCTTGAGGGAAAAAAATTCCACTGTACTCATATGAAAGCTTTCCCTAAAGGTATAAGCATGTAATATAAATGCATGATCCACTATTTATCAGTTAGTAAATGGAATTACTATGTACAGCTGCTTGCTCTAAAAGCATATATGAATATATTCAGTTTAAATAAGTCTTAGTATCATCTCAGCCAACCTTCAGATTAAAAAGAAGTGAAAGGGAAAACTGCCTAAAATGTTAGCTATATATTAATGAAGCCCTTAGTACATGATTTGGGGGAGGTTTAAGATTTTCTTCTTTCATCTGTCTGTGTTAATACATTTAGTAAATCATTTCTCAAACAGAAAGCCAAACCAAAAAGAGAATACAGCAATTCTGAAAATAAGAAACTACACCTTCTGCATTTGGAATAAACCCAGAAGAATTTTATCTTTTAACAAAGATACTTTTCAGTATCTATATTAACAGAGAAACTTTTCAGTTTCTCCTGAATTTTAAAATGTTAATATAAAAATCTTGTGACTAACATAACAGCCAGTTTGTGCACAGTTATATTCTAAGATGCCTGTTTGCTGAAAGAAGCTGTACAACCTGCTTTAGTTAAAGAAACAATGGAGTAAACCTATCTGGCAAAATAACCTGCAATAATCAAGAAGTTATATACTCCTGTACAATGCCTACATATGGAAATGTCTTATCTAGTTACCAGGCTAGATATATAGATTATTTTATCTATATAGATATATAGATAGATTGATTTATCTTTGTACTCATAGAAAATTATGAAATATTTAGAGAATTCAATGTAATCAACCTGATGTTATATAAAAAGTACAACCTTTCACTCAACTGGAAAACAAACCAGGACTAAAGATTAAGAAAACAATGCTATAATTCCATATAATTTCCCAGCAGCACATTGGAGTGATGCCTTGAAATTTGGGTTAAGTGGTCAAGACAGAAACTCCTGCAAGCTTTGAGATACCAACACAGATGACAAATTGAGCCCAGTCCTTCTTCATTTCACCAGTCTCTCTTACTGAACAGAGATTATATTTATTTGAACACCTCTAAACCTGGAAATTAAAATTAAAAACATGAATTCACAAAGTCCACTCAGAAACCAGAGCAATAAATGATCTGAAATGTAATTTGGGTTTTGAATAGGCAAACAATTATTGCAGCCCATGCGGTTCTCATTACTTGCTCAGATCCACTTGGAATGCAATTTTATCAGTTTCTAGAGAGGGTTCTTAAAAGAAGGAATGTGATGTCTCAGCAAAAGAGGTTATTTGAAAACAGTGTAAATGAGGATTATCAAAACAAACAGTGACATGTCCCATTTGATACTGAGACCATTTAAGTACCACAAGGATTAAAGAAACGAATAGCAATGTGACTTTGATTTATTCCACCAGGGTCTTTTAAAGTTAACTTGAGCAGCAAAAGTCATTACCAAACAGTTTTGCAACCACTGAATAAGCAACCATTTACTGTTAAGACATTATAAGCTGTTGCAGAAAACATGCAGCCGCTTTCAGCTGAACTCTGCTTCGTTGCACTGAGATTGAGATGAAATTGTAACAATAAAATACTGTCACCCACAGCTAGAACAGGCAAATGCCCCAACCTGGGTACTTTCCATGCAGGTGCACTCAGCTGTAGGAATAAGTTTCCTAAACACTTTTATTTCATTGAAGTAATGCACTGAGATGCAAGTGCCTCAGTTCCACACTTGTCATTTAGCCTAACTTCCCACTAAAGTCAATAAAGATTTGACATGAGTGAGAATCCTACATTAGGTTACAGCAGCTCAGCAATATTTTACTTTTAAATCCATGGATTTAGTGGGCAATCTTTTGAAACAGAAGAATGAATCATGTGTCAAAGACTTGCTTTAATGTCAACTTCTGTTTGGACTTTCTATAACATGACAGAACCATCACAGTAAAATAAAATTACAATGCTCTTGATACACCAAAAGCTTCTCATACTCAAGTGATTGGTCTCCCCCCTCTGAATTTCTCTTAAAATTAGTGGGAGACATAGTGTCACCTGCCACTGAGAGAATTCACTCCCACAGAAAAGCAGAGAGGGGTAGGCTCTCAGGAAGGCACGGCAGAGGAATTTAGATCGTATAATAGAGCTGACTAACTGCCAATACAGGCAGGAAAATCAGATCATACAGGGATGACTCTATTTTTTGTCTTCAAATGTTATTTCTCATGCAATCTCTCCACTCTCTTCTTTCTGAACAGTTTTGGGAGCTTTTTGGTATCGAGTATTTGGAGTGGGATGCATAAGAAGTTGGCTGAATTATAAGCATGGCCAAATGTTTGGTTGCCCAGTGTAGGGACGGTTGAGGCCTGTAGCCTCTCAGGTTAATAGTAACTCGTTCTTTCATTTGTGCATCTTCCAACTTTAGAACTTTCTTCTGTAGGTACATGTATATATGAAAAATTCTTTTGTATATACCTGAATTAGCCTGTGTTAACTGCGGGGGGACGGTTGGGCAGCTGCCCATTTAGGTTTCAAGGGGGAGTGTTTGCATGTTTGGAATTTGGCTCCTTTTTGAGGACTGGCTTAAAGAACTGGCAAACATTTCCAGTTATGCTCTGCAAGCCTTGAGTTAATCTGCACCTCAAAACTTTCAGGTCATTGAGGTGGGAGCCTCTTGGAAACATCATGCTCACCTGCATGACTGAAGCTTCAGCCTGGCCCAGGATTCACACACAGACACTGGGCTTCTCCTGGATGAATAAATCAGTCTCTCTGTCAGGCCCCTGAGAGCACTTAAAGAAATGCTGATTCTTGTTTTCTGTTACTGGAATAAAATATTTTTTTTGTTCTTTCTGTAAGAATTAACAGTTTCCAGAGTGAAGAGGACTGACATTGCAGTAAAATACATTGTAGTGTATTTTAAAGCTTATGCTAAAAATTTAAAAGACAAAAAAAATCATTTAAGGGCATCTCTGCCTGCAGATAAAGCCAAAGCTGTGACTGCTGGCCTGAAGGTGAAATGGATAAAACGGGCTTCTGCCCATGTGTGCCTTTACCAAGACTTGGAAGTGCACTGGGAGACTCCTACAGCTTTTTCTTCCTATTCTGCTTTTCCTCTTGTGCCTGTCACCTAGGTTCACAGCTGTTACAAACACCAGTTAGAGACTCTGCTTCTAAAGCTACCAGAAGACTTAAGCCTTTGTCTTTTCTACAATGTTGATGTCTGTTCTACAATTTCTCCAAATTATGTGATTTGATTGTTCTTTCCAACACCTTAGCTTCCCAGCTCACCTCGTAAATTCAGCCAGTTTGAACTATTTATACATCATCTTCCATCAATGCATACATCATCCCAGCTTGGCTTCCTGCCTACTTGTCCAAGAGACCACAAAGAGGCCCTACACTGTGGACCAACTTCAGCTTGGACACTAGTTAAGAAGGAAAGAAATGCAGGACCTTCAAGGGACTGTATCTCTGGGATTAATCCCTATGTGGATTGTCTTGAGGCAAAAGACTTAATGTCCTGAGCTCCAGGTTAGTCCCATGAAGCTTTGAAGAACCGAGAGCTTTGAGACCATGCAATCTCCAAACATTGTACATTCCTGAGCTCCCACCTCATTTATGTAGGGATCTGCAGCTGAGGTGTCCAGTAGAGTTGGAGAGAACTACCACACCACCTGAGGTGCTGGAAATCTCCACAAAGCTGTAGAAAACACAAAGGTTTTCAGCATGTGCAGGCTGAACCTGGCACTATCTATGAGACTTTTAGAGCTCCCTGGCTTTCTGCTCTGGAGTTGAGCTCTGAGGTCACCAGATGAGCCCGTTAGTGGCCTGCAAGCTCTAGGTGTCCACATCTAATTTTACTGAAAGTATTTCTATTGCAGAGCTTAGTTAGTGCAAAACTTCTTTCCCCCACTTTTGCTCAGAACTGTTAAAAATGACAATAAAAATAGAAGTTCTGAAATAAAAAGTTCCAGAACTACTTCAGAAATTGGCTAAGATGTTTACACGTATGTTCATCATGTCTAACATCTAACAGCAGCGTTACCAGTAATACTCTTTCAGAGAGGCTCGGGTAGAACAAATGCTGCCATTGTTTGTTCTCATTCTCTGGCAATGTAATAAAACCACTGTGCTGCAAAGTTGGAAAATAAGGCCTTACACAGGAAACTCTGTAAATACAGAGTAAAATCAATATAATAAAAGATTCAGGATAGACTGTTGTTGCCTGTAACACTGCTATACCCAAGTGCATAACAAATACTTCTGGTTCTCATCCTTCACAACACATCAGCACCCGATTTAAAGACAATTAGAATGAGAGGATTCTTGCAAAGAAGTCATGCTATATTTTAATGCAGTATTTTGATTTTTTTTTTCACTGTGGAAACTATCATGCACCATAAATCTGAACATAGACAATATTGAGACTGAAAATGGCAGAAATGGGGATGATGCTCTGGTACAGAATACAGTGCTACAAATCTTGAGATCAGGTTACACCAGGTGGGCCAGTTTCAAGTCTTGTGCTTTCACCACTTACCATGACGACCCCTCCAGACTGCTCTGCCGTACACATGCTCATTATGGGCGCCATGCCAATGGTAGTCCCTTGGAAGTACACCCCGCTGCAGGTGGGAGGGAAAGGAGAAAAATCACAGAATCACCACTCAAGACATCACCCTATTATTTTCAGTCATGTATTTCTGCCAGTCTCTAGCATAGATCCCACTTCAAATGTGTCACCTCCAGATGTCTGCACATTTAAAACAATGAAAAGCACAGACTGGTCTCGCTGAGTTGCGAAACTGACAATAACAGCATCCCTGCTATGAGGTAAGATCCATTTGATCACTGTCCTTTGGGTTTACTGCTGTGACAGGACCCTTCTTTCCATTCTTGGATAGAAACACAAATATAAAAATAATGTCTCTAGCTCAAAGAAGGGTTATTTTGATGCAGTGGGAAATTTATATGCTACTCATTTTAATACACGGCCTTGAACACAATGATTCCAAAAAAGTATAATTATTCATAGAGAGTAATCAAATATTTCATGAGGGACAGTTGGGAAGGGCTCACTCTATTCTTACAGAGATAATTTAAGAATATTTGTGTAACGAGTAAAGAGCTCCTTTTAATTACTAAGATGTCAGGTTTGATAAACTCTATAATACAAAGAATGGTTCAATGATCAGAATGATACCTGGTTCAAGAAAGAGGTATTTGTCTTATTTTTATTTTTTAAAGAGTGCTTTTATTTTAGCATGTTTACTCAATTACTTTAATCCAGAAAACAGCAGTAGAGTAAAAGATGTGTATGATTTAATTTTTAAGACAAAATGCAAATGATTTATCCAGTTTACCCTGCGTTTTAAAGTTTACTGAAGTTTGCTATTAACAGGCTTCACATAGTTCCCCCTTGGGTCTTTAGGGGCAGGACTGTCTTTTTCAGTAACAATTTAGATTAAGACCAGCCTAAACCCCTTGTAAATTCATACTGTGAGTATTTACCATCTTATTACACATCTACACTTCTACCTGAGTTGTATTTAGGAAGGGCCTATAAGTAAAAGGCTGTTCAGAGCTGTGGAAGGAAATTCATCTGAAGCATCTGCTGAAGGGCTCTGCAAAGCTCTTTTATGTTTGGTGTTTGCAGAGGGGAAAGACAACCCTGAGGAGAACAGATGTTCCTCCCAGCAGTTTAGCAACTGGGGAAGAATTCAGTACAGCTATTCTCCCATCACTGAGATCCCGGCCGATATTACATATAGTGCCAAGTCTACCTTATTAGCTGTGCATTGTCATGGGGTTTACGAGGTAGTAGTTTTAGTTTTCTCCAGTCCAGAAACTCATGGAGGCTGGTGAAAGGGTCTTGAGAAATAGAGCATTTATCCATGTCATTCCATACTTCCACTCCAACCAGGGCTACTCGAATATTTAGTGGCCTATAGAACTAATAAGAAAAGAAAAATAGAAACATGTCTCTAGCCCCCATTTTAGATTGCATTGGATTAGAATATTTCAACGGAAGCATAGTGTGCATATGAACCTTTCTTGTAGAGGCTCAAAGGGTCTTTTCTCCAGGGCAAAAATGAAGACTTGATACAACAAAACATTTCCATGACTTGGAGAAAACAGTTCTGACCTGACTAAATATTCAGAAGGCAAAGACATCCAGAAATATATTGCTTCTCTATGTCCCACCTGAGTCTGGCATCTTCCTTCAAGATGAAATGCTGCAACTACCTTCACATGCCCTTCACTTCTGACCAAACTCTTTGCTGTGGCAGTTGACTCTCTCCGCAGCTGCCCTCTGTCATTAACACCAATGCAATTCGAGAGGTAGAGGCAGCTGTGCTGTGCAGCAGTTGTGGTTCAAAATAATTGCTGAAAATCAGCCCGAGTTATTGAGTTTTGCTCACAGCAGATAAACCCAAGGATTTTAGCCCTGTGGTAAATGCCATAGTTGCTACAAAAAAGGACCAGGAGCAGCATTAGCAATGGAGAAGGATTCGAGAATTGATCAAGTCCAGAATGTGCTGACAGTCTGAGAAAAGCACGTACTAGATCTCTGTCTTGTTTATATGCATTACAGTCACTTGGATAACATTGCATTTACTGGGCATAAATTAAGCATGAAATACATATATATTATAACATGCAAAATTAATTTTGAGCAGGTAACATATAAACAGGTATCCTCCAGTAATAAGTCAGCAAGACAATTATGAAAGAGGTGGAGGTGTCTTCAGCAGCTTGTTTTTAATCAAGAATGCTTCTCCTTGAGTTATTGCCCTTGAAGTATCACTTGATAAGTTCTCAGCTAAATTAAGACTCCCTCAGTTATAATTTCACTACTGGACTCATAATTTTCTCTGGTCATACAGCACAACAAAAATAAACTTTAATTTGTTCAAAAACACTGTAGAGGACTCTTAGCATTTATTGTTTATTGTCAAGAAATTACTTCAAATACAAAAAAATATCCAGCATATGTCTCTCTCTTGCTGCTCTCACTCAGCCATCAACTCCCTCTTCCTTAAGCACTGCATATTTTTAATTTTGCTTTCTTCCTTGGGCTATGTATGTTATTGACTGTGTCTTCACAGGCCCTTTGTTGGTCTTAAAATTGGACCCTCCCTTCCTGTTCAAAGGATTTGGTTCTCCAAATTTCTCTTCAAAATAAGCCTTTTTCTATGGGCTGTTCCATATGTGATTATCTCCACCTTTTTCCTGGGTTAATAACATCCTAGGGCTAAATGGTGCATCTCCTTAGGAACACAGATATATGCATCCCATGTGGTTCATGCATTACTGAGCACTGTTCAGAGCAGAGCTCACAGCTTAGTATGCTGAAGGGGATACAAAAAGTTTAAGTTTACTTTTGGGGTTTTACTGGTTGGAAAGAAGAATTATTCTGAAATACTGGAGTATGAGGAAAGCAGGAGGGTTAGCTCTTTGAAAAGGTGCCCAGATAACGAGATGTTGCAAAGGTGAAATCTGCTGATCTGTGCATGGCGACTTTCTTAATTTAATCATAGAAGAAACACAGATTTCACAGCAATATCCTTCAGAAAGTGTAATAAGTTTGGAAAAAGTGAATTAATTCTCATGTTCTTACCTTGTCAACATAGTTTGCAATTTCTATCAGCCTCTGCTTAATTTTTTCCACATCCTTGCCTTGTCTCTGAAACTTGGAGTGTAAAGGATCAATGTACTAATGGCACAAATATCATAGCATTTCCCCCCAACAGCCACTTTCTCTGCCAACATTGTTGGTGAAGTTTAGGGATTACACAGTGCAACCAAAGGCCATCAGCAGACTCTTGTCTGCCTTCAAACATGCACGGGCAACAGGATAGGTCTTTGATTCTCACAAAAAGATGTTAAAACCCTCAAGTCTTACATAGGGATCTTTCTGTGACTGATTTATGAAAAAGAAAGGGATTTTCTCTTAGCTGTTTCAGCTCTTGCAGCAGAGTGATTGTAATTTCCTAACTACGAGTGTTCAAGGAGAAAAAAAATGTAAGTAGCAAAATAATTAAAACCCAGATTTAGATCTTTGGTTGCCATTCAACTCACTGGAACATTTCTACAGTCATTCCTGCTTACTCGCTTTGAAGATTTCTTCGCAAACCATCAGGAAGGCAGTTGCACTTCATGCAATGTGGTGGTGAAGTACTGCTTCAAAAGCAAGTGCAGTGTCTTCCAAAGGTCCCACCAAGGGCAGAGTCAATAGCAATGAAAACTTAACTAGCTCAGGGAGATCACAGAATCATAAAATGGTAAAGAGTTGGAAGGGACCTTAAAGATCATAGAGTTCCAACCCCCCTGCCATGAGCAGGGACACCTCCCACCAGACCAGGTTGCTGCAAGCCCCATCCAGCCTGGCCTTGAACCCCTCCCAGGATGGAGTTAGTAGGGAAGAACTTTTACTTTTGAAAATCCCCATGTTGCTATCTGGAGCTAATTACTCACAATATCATGGAGCTGAACTGAGCTACATATTTCCTACCTGTGCTTCCCATAACTTTTTAGTTTTAAGTCTCTTACCTCACGATTATCTGCCACAATAACAAGCTCCACATACTTTGTTGTCTTCAGAGTCTCCCTCTTGTACTGCCAAAAAAAGATGCAATAGTATTTTGGTTTTGCAATACATGACCCTTGGAATCATCTCTCCCTCAGTCCAACAAAATGCTTGCAAGAGCAGAAACACAACATCTCAGGTTTCTAAAGATTTCACTACATACAAATTTTCACTATGTTACTTCTCCTGATGGAAGCTTTCCTTTTGTTTACTACAAAAGAAATATTCTGCTTGGTACTTAGAAAAATATCCAACCCAATATTTGATCACAGCAAAGAGGAAAGTGGTGCAAAGTTTCTCTCAACCTTTCAGCTTTCAGCAGTTGAAATGTTTGAGTTATCTTTCCTCACAGGAGAATATTGTCTGTAGCAGAAAGACCTTTGCTATTTCCAAGGCTCATTTAAAGAAATGATGACATGACTTTTAACAAACAGTTCCCACAATAGACAAACTGGCTACTAAGAAAAATGAGAGATAAAGGGATATTGAGTGAAGCAGAGAAGGGATCAAGTGGTCAATTGATAAATTATGTAGGAAGAAAAACCCCAGAACAAAAGATGCAGAAAAAAATTGAATTAAATGTCAGTGTCTGTGGAAGCAAACTAATAGTCTAAAAACTGAAGGCATACATTTAATTTTGTATCTGTATATTCATATAAAACAGCCAGACATGCTACTTGCAGTTCTACATGCGGGTCTTAAAGAATCATAATATTTAGCTGCAAAAAGATCACTGAAGAAAATGAAATGATTTTGTAATAGAACTAGTCATAGCACAGCTCCTCTGCTACCCTACATTTAAGTGACCTATTAATGTCTGCAAAAATTCTGTGATTTACAGCAGCTGAACAGCTATTCTATCATTCCTCCCTTGTTTCTGGAATAAGACAGAGAAAAGAGGTCTCAGCAGTATATCTGATCTTCATGCCAGAACTAAGGAGCTGAAGCAGATGTATGACCTACTAATGACCATGATGTCTTGAACTAAATGAACATTCTATAACCTAAAACATGACTAAAGCTTTCCAAAACAAACTATTCCAAGGAAAACAGTGATCTCCTAAGCCAAGTCAGTGCTGGATATCACCTTCCAGCCACATTTCACAAAGTTTTCTTCATATTACCAAACTTTTTTTCTTTGTTATCTGCAGACTAATGATTTTGAAAGTTTTACAAGAAGCACCATGTTTAGCAGAAAATGACAGATGTAACCTTTAGTAACTCTGACTTTCAAACTCATATTTAATAGTGTTACACAGTCTTTGAACTACAGTAACTGGAAAATAGTTAAGTTTCATTTGGACAGTATTTATGAACTGAGAAAGCATAAAGCTATCATTAACGAACTAAAGGTCAATGATACCACCACTTCACAGGATTACACTTATTAGAGGGTCTGGCAAATGAGCTCAGGTAAATATTCTTCCAACTTCTCCTGGTATTGGGTTCTCTGCCAACTTCTTGGGCAACTGTCACGACCATAGGGACTTGGTGGGCATGCCCACTCTTCATCTACCACCCAGGCCAATCAGCAATGCCTGGTGAAATGCTGGTTGGGAACCAGGACACCAAGGAGTCACCACATCTCCTCCTGATGCTCCTGGAACAGCAGCAGACACAATACAAAGGGCCTGCCATTTCTTCGTAGACTTCAGCTGAAGAAGAGGAATAATCTACCACACTCTGATAGAGCTCGATTTATCCCTGCAAAATACATAAGTCAGGAGTGAGATGCCATGTAAGGAAAATGTCCACTCGGGTTTTGGTTGTGACAGAATTGATCTTTCACTATAAATCTAAGATAAACCTGCAATTTATTACATGATCCTGATCTGAGGTGTACCCCCACAGTGTCTCTAGTCTTTTTCCAAATGGAGAGTAAGATGAGACATTAAAATCCAGGTACAAAGATATAAGAGTACAAAGATATAGGAAGAGCTCTCTTACATCAGTCAGTTTAAACCATTTGCTTTTTACTAAGAGTGTTTGGACTGGAGAGGGTTAGCTGAAAGAAACTGGCTAGCAGGGTATAGTCATGTGACTCTGGTGACTGACTTGCATAACGATTTCATTCCTGTGATTTGCCCAAAGGCTATGCACATTCCTTGGATACAGTATTTATTTATGAAATGTACCTAATTATGATTTCTTTCAGCTTGCTTTCGGCAGCCAGCTGCATCAATGCACAATCCATTGCCTGGGTTAATCCTTCAGGATTAAAAAGAGGAGTCAATATTACAGCCATGATAGATATACATGATGGCAGACAATGTGCTTTGTTCTGCTGACCGTTGCACTTCTCCTCTGCTTCTTCCACCACTGATCCCATCAAAAAGCAACTGTCCCATGCTGCTGCATCCCTTCCTCATGCTCCCCTCTCTGGGAACAGGCATGGCTGGGATTCACACTGCAGTGTTGCAGCCTTTCTCATTCTCCATGATCCAACTGCCCCGAACGGCTCACCTGCCTGATGTGTGGTCCACCAGCACCACCAAAATGGTGATTTTGCGTGGCTACCAAGAAAAAGCTGTACTGTACGGGCTGTCTTACACAGGACTGCTTTCTGCAGGATCCTATCTCAGTGGAGCTCAACTGGAAAACACACTCCTTGCTGCAATTTGAAGGTCCACTGAGTTATGAAAGGACCCAATATTTATAGAGACCCAGCTCCAATGGAGCAAAATGTGTCTGCTCTCATCTTCTACATTATCTGCCTTACTCCATTAAATCCCGTGTTTGGATCCGGGAAGCTAAGTCTACTGTTTGCCCCATCACGTTTCTGTACTTCAGTCTAACCCAAAAGGCTGGTCTAACTTTGTGATATATTGATCTCACATTTCAGCTCTGCTCAATAAGCATTTTGTGTAGGTAGTTGAATGAAGGGTCAGGGGAAATAAACAAACAAAAAGCTCCTTCCAAACCTGTCAAGAAACCAAAAACTTTCATCATGCCCTGAATCTGCGATAGATTTCTGCTTAATTCTGTCACCCAGTGTAATCTGGAGCAGCCTTACATCTCCATGCTTTACAGGTCATCTCTATTCAGTATGTCCTGACAGTCTACCCAGATGATGACAACATTGAAATGTGAAAACTCACTCCACACATTACCTTTGACACCTTTCAAAATTCATACATTAGAAGCGTAGCCAATAGACTCATTATATATATTGTACCTATCCCTATGATGTATCTGTTGACAGGTTTTATAATTATGTCCACTCAACCACAGCACAAATATTTTTCAGTTACTTAAGGTGAATTCTGACACATAGTTGAAGCCATCAACAGAATGGTAGAACCATGAGGGTAATTGCTTTGATTGTATCAACGAGTTGCGTGCACACATTTTATTTCAGTTTCCTAGTGGCACATTACTTCAGTGAAATTCAGTCAGAAGTCACAAAGATTTTAGGGGAACCTCAATAAAGTCGTGAAAAGCACTTTTTTAGTGCTTTTAACCTACATACATTTTCAGAAATAAGCTTAGCCCAGAAAATTGTGTATTAAAAAGCTTTAGAAGCAATAGTTAATATTCCTGAAATGTAAAATACTATAATTCCACTACATAAATCATATCCAGGAATGGCATTTATGTTGCTTTCCTTAAGAATTAACTTGATGCAAATGCTTAGTAGTACATGTAAGTATAAATCCCAATATGGGATATTTAATAAACGGCAAGGGAAGATCTGTATCATTGTATAGATTCTGAACACCTAAGCCAGTCTTTTCTACAATCCCCATCCAATATGAAGATTAAATTACTACAAGCATTTCCTCTTCCTGATTTTTAGCTCATTTAAATTTCTACAGTTTCCATTAGCTAGATACATTTCATATTAAGTGCATTTCATCCTATGTAGAAACAATTACAATAATACATCTGTAAAGTAATATGGTGAGAAATTTTTTTGCCTGTATAAGACACTTTCCTCCTAGAATGTAAAGGCTCAAAACCTAATATTAGCAAAGCAGCACAGCTCTCAGATTCTTTTCCATCTTGGGTGGGCAAGAACTTTTCCAGACATTGCTCAGTGTTCTTAGGGGGGTCTTATATTCTTGTTAAAATCATACATGAACCAAAATACATTACCATACAATGAAACCATAAACTTTTCTGTGCTGTCTCATTACAAAAAGAAAGTAAAAATTTATGCATGCAGGATCAAGAAAAAGTAATAAAGCTTTAGCAAGTTGTATAAGCATATGTTTAATTTTCATCATGCACTTGGGCACATGATGTCAACAGAAATCAGAAGGCTGAACGCTTTGCTCTGGAGGGACTCTGCAACAATGAGTTTTGGTAGGCAGTAACAGGGAGATGCTACCAGAGATGTAGTCAGCAAACCAGAAACCTAAAAGTGCATCATTCACCTTACCCTGCCAGCTTGAGAATGGTGTGATGTGTCATTGTCATCAGCTCTCATGGCAGAGATGCCCAGCTGGTGGCCACAAGATCCTGGGGCTATTTTCAAATTCTCTGCTCGATAGATCTTGTGTTCACTTGTAGCACCTTCAAATGGCTCCAGAATGTAGCTCTTGTTTTCAAATGCAATAATTCCCCTGTTACAGGAAAGAACAGAGTAAGATACATGGTCTTCAGGAGCTAACGCACGTTCGTCTGCACCAAAGTTACAACAGGTTTTAATAATGATGGCATACGATAAAGCAAAACGCTGATTTACAACATCACGGTTGGGTAGAGCAGGAAACATAAAAGCTGTGTATTTGTCATTGCAGCACACTGTACTTTAAAAGAAGCAATGGCTCAAAGAAAATTTTCCTTTTCTCAAATGCTGTACTGTAGAAAAAAAATTACATTTGTTTTTCACGTGTTTTCCGTTCTCCCAGTGATGCATTGCTATTGCTGAATGGAGTCACGATGTCTGTGCTTCTTGAGGACTCACGACAAACAGTAATGAATAAAAGCATGGAGAAATGCTCTTGTAAGAAAAGGTACAGAATGAAAATATTCATTATGATCTGCAGTGGGCATTATAGGTTTTAAAC
The DNA here is from genome assembly GCA_013400055.1 of Nycticryphes semicollaris. Classification (NCBI taxonomy): domain Eukaryota; kingdom Metazoa; phylum Chordata; class Aves; order Charadriiformes; family Rostratulidae; genus Nycticryphes; species Nycticryphes semicollaris. The sequence continues at coordinate 341,430 of VXBJ01003465.1, forward strand.
CAAATGCTGATGCAAGCATCAATTCTGCCAGATGAAAGATGCATTGCAGTATTAAAATGGATTATTAAATATTGCACAGTGGGGCAGCAGAATAAAGCTTAGTTATATTAACTGGTGGAATCCTGTTTAACACATTTTACTACCCATAATAATAATTTTTACAGCAACATCACCTACTCTCTGAGAATCTCAAATTTTCCATCAGTGAAAGTACTCTTGTTGCATTACTCTCCGTTACAGCATATAAAGAGGAAAGAGGGATTTAGGAAGAGATGGAACACCTTGCTCCAGGAATACATGGAAGAACATAGGACACGTAGCCAATTTTGGACTTCATGTGCTGCCTCCTAACAAAAAAGCACTCCCCCAGTATGCTCCAGACAACTCACCAAATAAAACCCATGCTTGGATTCGCATACTAGGTCCTGACTAATTATTCTGAGCTGCTACAGTAAAACACAGTTGTCAAAAGGTTGCATATCTTTCCCAATCCTCCTGTTGAAGAAGTTGCCACCATAAGGCTGCCGTTTTAGCTCAGCAGAGGAATACTGGCAGCTTGGTATGGGTGTCCATGGTCTACACATGCTGGAATAGGATTTTTGGTCCTCTATGGCATAAAGGAGGACAATCTCCAAGGATACTGCTGGAATTAGTAATCATAACTGCAACTGCAGGACCACAGAGTAAAAAGACTGCTCTGCTGTACCTCAGGGCTGGCACAGCATAAGGCATGAAGAGGGTTTACACGCAGGGCTCAGGTAGAAATTACTGTAAAAGAAAAGAATTTAATATTCAGTGCGTAACTGGCATTCTGAGCACGTGCTGCCAATCACCCAGGAGGCTCCAAGATAGCTCCTACATCAAGTTGAACATCAGGTTTTGTTGGGTAACTGTGTGACCAAAGAAAGGCACCCTTTAAAACCCATTTCTCTTTTCTAAACTAGGCCTAAGCATTTGTTTATGGGATGTTGTAAGCTTTCATCAATTAGATGCTACACTGCATAGTGCACTGCGTTACTAATTTCTTCCCTGTCTTTAAATTATGCAGGCATTAATCCCTAAGAAGTGGCACAGGTTCAGCAGCAATAATTATGATCTACCTACCTGGAATTCCTACAGAACTTTTAATTGGCCAAGGCACTCTTCCTCAGTTCCTCCTCTCAACTGCTCTATACTGTCTATATATGCTCTTACAAAGCAATCGTTTTCAGCCCAAATCTGGTCCGATTTTATTAGAGTGTCCTTTTGGTGTATAGGAAGTGTCTGCTCTTTTTATTTCTGTCTGTACTGCAACAATGGTAAGATACTAAAACCATTGAGAGACTGATACATATCTCTGTGCAATTCTTCTGCAGAAAGCTAAAAAATGAAAAACAAGAAAAAAAAGAGGAAGGACCTAGAAGCAGGTTAATGACATCATAAAGAATGATTTTAAAATAAAAAGTAAAATTATTAGGAAAAAAACCTGCCCTAGCTATTCTATTCTTAGCAAGATACACTGAAGAAACTCAAAGCCTTTGCCTCCTAACCAGTTAACTGAAATTTGCATCCCAAGTTTACTGCCCAGTTTTGTTACAAAACAACATCAGTTCAGCCAAGCCAACAGATGACCACTTCACTGCTAACTAGAACAGCTAGAAGTTCAAGAGACAGAAAAAAAGCCTGGAAACACATATTAAAAAGGCTGTGCAACAGCCTTCTCAGAAGCATGACCTATTAGAGAACCTCTGAGCAGGTCACCCTGTGACTTGAGTAACCTTGCACACTACAGCTCTAAATTATCTTCAGATCTGTCTTATTCCTTGAAGAATTTAGGAAATTAGAACAGCATATTCCCTTTACTCCAATAATCAGCAACTCTGTAATCAGCCAGCATAATCAAATAAGGATTGTTGTCTTTCCCTTGCGCAATTAATCATTTGATTTTGGAGGCAGCTGGAACCAGCAGTGGAGGCAGAAGTCCATTAGTCACTGCTTGAAATGGGCCAGCCTGACCATCTCCCTTTACAGAGAACTCCAAAACAACATAAAACCATGAAGGGTTTTGTTTTTAATGTTAAACGTTATCCTGCTTAGAACATCCACTTAAAAATATAGACTTAAATAATTCAATTTAATTATTTACAATAGAAAGGGAGAGACTTAGTAATATCTTTTTACTGGGTAATATGCTCACTCTCGTCTTTTTTTAAGAAGAAAAAACCAACATCTTGGTGTCAAGAGTTCATAGCCAAAACATGCTACATCAATGCCAGATTTCCAATGTACCCGTTGTATACCCAGCTATGTCTAAAATAACCAAATAACAGCTTCTTTACTCCTCATTTTCTTTAGCAGCAGAGGATATGGACAAATGGCCAAAGTGATTAGTTTGGTTTCCTTCCAAGCAAGGCAGAGCAAGGGCAGCCAATTCAACTGGCCACTGACGCTCCCATCGCAAGCGATGGCATGAGCGTTTAAGAAGAGCTTTTAAGATCAGTTCCACCTTTGTGTATGAAACAATCCCATGGTAAAAGAATATTTGCAGATTCAGCATACAGGAAAATATACTTTTCATTTAATGCACACTTATCCTTTGAGTGCCGCTTACAGGATATCAGCACCTGGCTTGTGACCGTCTGTAATAAGATAATGTGTATCAAATATGAATTATCTTGGCCAGCTTTCTGGTTTTGACTAATTTTCTTTTCCTATGATTGCAATTTCCCCCCATTGATCAGTGCCAAGCACAGCACCTTAAAAACGTAACTAGTCAAAAGCTATAGTTTCTTTCTTTTTTTGGTGTGGAATGAGATGAACAATGCCTACCAGTCATTCAGTGCTTAGAATTTGATGCAAGTAAAATAAATCCAGGACTACTTTTTCCTCCCACTTTTGTCAGGTGTTTCAAAAAAGCCTCTGTTACTCCTACACCATTTCTGTGTCTTCCTCTCCACACTCCTGAGTCAGCCTGTCTTCCCCAAAACCAAGACGTCAAGCTTTTCCCTTTTTAAGGCGACATTAATGTTAAATAATATGTTTTCCAATGTGGCAAATAGACAGTATATTAAACTACAGATCCTCAACCAAAAATGATACAAGGAACCCCGAAGATATTTCAGCAACTCTGAAAGATCCCAAGCAGAAGCTATTCTTTAAGACCAACTTCTCCTACTGCAATCTGCAAGATTGCTAACATTTGCCAAGCAAAAGATGACCAGAATTCTCAAGCTTATAAACATTTGGGGAAAATGCAATATAAAGCATACATTTTTCAGTCTCCAGGTAACTAATTCATGGCACCGGTGCTTCCCCCAGTCCCAAATCATAGTGATGCTGGGAAGGCAGAAAGAGTTTGTGAATGAGCTGGGCAGGAAAGACAAGAGATAATTCAATCACTATCGGGCCATCCTTTTCATCACTAGCAGCAGAAATGGAGAAAAAAAATTAATATATTTTGTACAGTGTTTCCAGACATCAGTTCACAGGCTCCAAGCCAACTGGAAGCCGCTTCAGTGTGGTCTTGCACTAATACTTCACTCTACATCTCAACAGGGTTTGAACTTTGCTTGTCTGGTGGTCAGCACCAAAAAAACCCACATCCACATCACTGTTAATTAGCTCTAAACACAAGTGGTTCTTTGGTATTTGCCTATGGTATGCTGTTATTTGCTATAGGGACACAGAGAAAATATGTTTATGAGACGACCTATGGCAAGACAACTCCCTCCATCTCAAAAAAAAAGAACTTAAAACATAAATTAAATAATTAGTTTTTTATTAATTGCTGTTTAGCTTGCCAAGAATCTCTCAATTAAGGAAGTGTAATTTGATGGAATAATCCCACTGTTTAAATCATTGATAAAGTAAAATGTGATATTTTTTCTCTCAGAAAAGAAAACCAAAACAAAGCCTAATGCAAGGCCAGTCGTATTTCATAAATCAACAGGCTTTAGGAAATCTCAAAATATAAATGGGATTTTTCTTTTCCAACTTGTCAGCAGAAGCAAAGGCCCTGCCAACATAAACCATCAATGCATACTTGTCTGAGAAATTGTGATGCTGAAGTAAAACTTGACTATGACAGCATTATAAGAAACTGTGATATATTATTCTGCTGTACTATACAGGGAAAGTTAAGTAAATCAATAAATCTGATACCCATGAATGCAATTAAACATTTGGTTTTAATGAAGCTCAAAGTTATACTCATTTCTAAACAATAATAATAAAAAGCTCTATTACCACTGGAAGAGGAATGTAGAGGTCTTCAGTTTGTAAGAAATTAATTAGACTATAGAGGGCTGTCACGCTTACACACCACATATTCACACAAAGTCCGTCTCTGCCCGCATTCATGGCTAAAGGCTGTATAGTCCTCACCTGCCACTTCAGAACCGACAGGACCTACATTTCATAATTAATTCTGCAGCTTCTGAAGCAAAGAGGCTGATCCTGCAACCGTACCACAGATTTCAACAGGAGTTTCAGGTGAACAGATAACAGAACTGAGGCCTTTTGGAGCGTTGTTCTCTTGATGTTGAGGACAGAGGTAGAGCAGTTATTCCCTGCTGTGTTTCTACATGTGGTATCAGAAGGTGACCCATAAAGTGATAGGGGATTTTTATTTATTTTTCTTACCAATCCTATGGTCTCAGGAGTTTGTACAGCAAATTCCCAGGCAATTAAGCAGGCACACAAACAAAAGAGGAAGAAAGATGAAGTAGTGAAGGAAAACTTAACTCTGAGCATGTTTTAATAAGTTGCAGATGAATACCATTGGGTAAGTGAACAAGATGATCTATAGACCGTTTTTCTAACAGCTAGGTGATCTTTAGATACTTTCCAAGTAATTTCATCATTCTTTAACTTCACAGTACTGGGAAAGACAAGGAATGGGAACTGGACTCCACAAACAGAAGTACTCCTGCCTCCACCACTGCCCCTGGGCAGCCTCACACAGACAATTCACATCTTTCTATATCACCTTCCCACCTTTAAAGTAGGGTAAAATTTAGCGACCGCACAATACTTACCCACTGATGATAGGCATCACACAAGACCCAGGAAATACTGTTTTCCTCCTATGCTGTACATCAGGATTCCATTAAAATAACCATTCTGACCCAAATCAACAAAGGGCAGCATCTCAAAGGGAGGTTAAAGCAGTAGCATTATTGGGTTTACATCTTGCAGTAGCGACAGAGGCGTTCTCATGCAGACACATCATTAGTCAAATAGGTTTTATTCCAGGCAGTGCCTTTCATTAACCTGAAAATATATTCTATAGCACAGCGTCTAAAATGTCGTTGTACCCAGAGACAACTGTAGCACACACTTAATCCTTTCTCAGCGCAAGACAGATTTGCCCAGGGTGAATGCACGCTGGGCTGCAACTTTGATGCCTGGAATTTAAGCAGGGAGTTGCTTGAGTCGAAAGCGATAATGCAATTTCATGTCCAGCATTTGGGTTGCGAGAAGCAGTAATTGTGTTATCAGAGAAAGTGTCACATGTGAGCTCGACTGGGTGGGTGACAAGATAGACCGAGGAAAGCAGAGAAAAATGAAGGAAGGAATTGGCATCAGTGCCAATTTAGTGAGCACATTTCACAGCACTGTATGGCAAAAGGTGGAAAAATAACAAAAGCCTTGATTCAAACTTGCACATCACATTGAGGCTCAAAGGAGGCTTTTTCAAGCCACAAGATGTATTAAAATATTTTTAGCTTGTTATTTTCTGTATTATTTTTTAATTAAATGCTGTCAGATGCGGAGGTGATAGAGAAAAGGCAGGCACAAATAGCGGGGTGCAAATCATTTCTCACGCTTGCCCTGGCAGTAGCAGGGGTGCTTGGGGGATTACTGAACACCTGGGGACAGTGTGCACACAACTGGCAAAGAATGGAGATAATGTTCATCTCAGATGACAGAGGTGATCATGATCCAGGAGCTTTTTAACCACTGCAAGAGGCAGAATACAGAAGCTACGAAACCCCAGAAGCTGAATGCTTTCTAATGTTAAGCTCAAAAACCTCCAGTAGTTTCACAGTCAGATAAGTTACAAACCATGCGAGATGTTTATATGAACTAAAAGCTCTTCAGAAAGCATGGAGAAAAAAAAACAAAACAAAACAAAATCCCCACATCCAAATCAGTGCTTTTCTCAACTGGGATTTTCTCCTAACTTCTTTTTTGGATGAAATCTCCCCCTCTGTGGGAAATCATGCTTGAGGGGTCATGAGGAATTTAAATCTTTTTCTCATCAGTTTCCTACTTCCATTCCTTTTTTAAATAGTTGATGTCTGGAGTGTCATATTTAAATCCCCTCTTCAGCTGAGTGTGTCTGGGATGCAGTCAGCTCAGCCAGACCGCTTGAAAAAAGAATGGCTCTAATATTGGCGGCCTCGTGAAGTATAACTATGTAATCCCATTAAAAACAGCTGTCTGTTCAGTTCTGGGGCCTTATCCCCATCACTGTTACTGTGGACACAGAATCTTCCAGTCCCTGATGAAGATGGACAATGACTGAATACTTTTTGTATGTGTGTAGGGGCTAGTTATCTAGCAATTGGGTAACTCTGAGGGATTCTCGTGATTTTCAAGAGCGTTTTGGTCTTTCAGAAATAAAAGGCTTCCTGAGAGATTTGTATCCTTAAACTATGGGGGCTTTTCTGAGACCTTGAGAGGTTGGTGTTGAGCTGAACTTGAGATGGGGGGAACTCACAAGCTCCCCCCACCAGAGAGGTCACTGCGGCTGCCTTTGTAGCTGCATGTCCCCATGCTACCATCCCCTGCCAGCCCCTGGACCACGGAGATTGTGCTGTGTCTATTTGTTAGATTCTGCACTTTCAGGGAAAGTAATAGGGAAAAAAATCATTCAAGTCTATACAAATTTATCGCAGAAGGTGTGTGGTGGCTACAGGCCAAAATTATATGCTAAAAACCTAAAGAGCCTCTGAGCTAGATAAACAGAAGGGTATTTCCTCAGGACAGGAAGGAAATGACTTTGCTTTTGCCATACCTTTACCTTCCCACAGGCTTTGGCAGTCTAATTGGCTTTCTTACCCAGATGGAAGTGCAGGAAATCCTGATTGCCCATTGTTCTCATTCTGTGCATTCAGCATTTACCGTCTCCTCTCTACCATTCAGCTCTTCCTCCTCTGGAGGAGCCAGCAGGATGCAGATTATGGCATGATTATATTCTCCTCTAACCTGCATTTCAGGCAGCTATCAGTGTCAATCCAACTATTTATGCCATTGTAATCCTATGTGAAGTGTGGCACTCAAATGTTGTGTCTGAGGAGGAGGTAACATAGCTGGAATACATGACTATCTGTGTGCAAGAGAGCAGATTCTACCTCTCCCTTATCTTTGTATCTCACCACCTCTATCTGCCTGAAAAACCGTAAACTAGTCAAACCTGTCTTAGTTCGCAGATTTCACACTTGATTTTTCCTCATCACAGAGTAATGATGTCGTATTGACAAGCTAATAACACGTCCCAGATGCTCAAGCCTGTGGCTGCACTGTCTGTAAAAACTTGGTGGTTGTGATAGGTCAGAACAAGGTTGCTCCAACTCAACACTTTGTCTCTGGCCCTGGCCAACAGCAGATACGTAGGGGTAAGATATCAGACCAAAGCACCCCTTTGGTATCCCCAGCTCTGACAGCATGAGTGTCAGGGACATCTGTAGGTTTGACAGCCCTGGAGAGGCTCCCCAACTCCCCTACCCCACATTGTCTCATCTTTTTTGAATCTACTGATACTTTTTACATTGACACCCACCTGTGACAGTGAGCTCCACAGCTTCATTATGTGGTGAACAAAAATACTTTCCTCTGCTCTAAAGCTTCATTTGATATCTCCTAATTTTGGGGTTATGAAAAATATTCAGTAATTGTCCCCTCTTCAGCATGACATTCCACTTCTTTTCATCACACCCCTTTTCTCTGTCATCTCCTTTCAAAAGTGACAAATCCTAGTCTATTTTCTCTCCTGGGATAAAAGCTGTTCTACACCTTTGATCATAGTTTTTGCCCTTCTCTGTACTTTTTCTGGATATAATGCTTCCTTTTCTGAGGTGGGGACGGGGAGGGGAAACCAAGAACTGCACGTGGAATTCAAGATGTGAGTGCACAATGGATTATAAAGTGGTAATGAGGGCTTTTGTTCTATCCTCTATTTCTGTCTCAGTAATTTCTATGATCCTTTTTGCTTCTTTGACTACTGCTGAGCTCTCGGGCTTCAGAGCGTGCTAAAATGCGGAACCTATTCTTTATGACTGGTTTCATATCTTTTAATGAACTCTCCTAATCTGGGGGAAAAGACACGGTCCCTACCTATCCACACCTGGAATGATGCCCAGGGTGCCTGTCTGGCTGGAGTGGGAGGATATTAGTGCTCTGAGATTTCAGTGAGCTAACAGCTTGCACTTCCTTTCATTAGATGTTTTTCAGGCACTTAAACTTTAGTCCCATGCAACAGCTGTGTGAGGTAGGTAAGAATCATTAAATTAATTTCACAGATGGAGAAACTGAGACAGAGGGATTTGTCCAATTCACTTAGAAGCTGTCACAAAGTCAGGAACAGTCTGAGAATGAGACCAGTCTTTTTTTCCACAGGTTGCCACAGGCGAAACAGCTGCCCCAGGGAGCATCCTCACCTGAGGCTCCGTGGCCACACGATGTCTTATGTCTGTGGCTGAAGCTTGTGGTCTTTATCACGCCGTGAACAAGAGTCCCTACTCCAGCGAGTTGGTGGGCAAGTATATCATCTTTTCCCATCCCATCCCCAGCTATACTTTCAAGCTGCAATACCAGTAAAGTCACCAGGCAAGTAAGCCATGAAGTAGTTTTGAACTGTTCTGTTTCTCCTCATATTATTTCAGAACTGGATCATGTGCAGAAAAGCACAATATCATAGCATGGTTTGGGTTGGAAGGGACCTTTAAAGGTCTTGTCCAACAACCCCTGCAATGAGCAGGGACATCTTTACCTAGATCTTTCCACCCAAATTCTCAATCATGGCATTGCCACAATAATGTTTTAGTGGCAGAGGTACATGGTGACCTGTGGGCCTGATTCTGGAAGATGCTTAGTCCTCTCAGGACCTTGATGCAGGAGCACGGGTTTTCACACCATCTGGCCTTTTACCCCCAACCAGTTTTAATGAGAGTGACCAAATGGTTCAAGGAGCTGCCAGTCCGTAATGAAGCCTTTCAAATGGACAACACTGGCTCAGATCAAGCACATGTAATGATGGAAGTTATTGCTGTTGGCTATCAGTTTTGTGGACTAAGTCAACAAGCACCCGTATCAGAAACTTGTTGCCACTCATGGACAGTCCCTCAACCAACCTCAGCAGTGAATACAGCAGCAAAATGGGCACAAACACTGAAATACGTCCTCTGTTGGTCTCCTGCTAGAGCAAACCATGCATTGGTAGGGAATCTTTATGAAACTTCATGAAAAATTGTACCCAAAAAGATGTTGCTACACTTTACCTGCAGGGAAGGAGCCTACAACTGTCAGCTTGCACTTCGGGGATTTATCTGTGATAGTGCCAGAGGAGAGAAAAATGTCAGTGCCAGCATGTGTTGCCTTGACATACCTGACTACCTAAAATGGAGAAACGACTCTGAGCTCAAGAATTGTAAAAAGAGCACATTAGAGAAGAAAGAAAATGCATTTAATGTGGAGAAAAGTAATTTCTCTTGAGAGTTCTTAATTTCTTAGGTATCTCTGGAACAAGACATTGGTGCAGAATTTGTCTCAGTGCAAATTTTCCCTATGGACCTTGCAGCAAAGCAATCCCTTCAATAAGCAGTGCTTAAAATACAGAGAGCACTGCATTATATTTTCACAGACTTCAAGAACAACTGCTAAATGCAGACTGCCATGGTCCATGCAAGGAGTTAATTAGAATAAACTTGTGGAAGATGCAAGATACATATGAAGGACCCACAAAACCTCCTCTTTGTGTGGGAATGAACAACAGGAATCCCATCCAGTACAACAAATGGGTCCCTCAGACACGGAGAGGGGTCCTGGTAACTCCTTTCTGCTGCTCCCCATCCCAGAGCTCCATTATAGAAGCCCTGATAATGCTGCTATTGCACAAAACACAAAATCAAGGGAAAAAGACTCCAGCTACTCATGCTGTTTGTAGATAAATTAAACAAACCCAGAAAAGGTTGAGACAGCTGGAAATCTGACAGGAAAACTGGGTTTTCCAGGGAGAACACTAGAGCCAATTTACAGTTAATTACTGTGATTTGGAACAGCTCGGTGAGTAAATACCAGTCTCTGATTGTCCAAGTAAGGAAGATAATTGTTTCCTGAACTGTGTCCATTGTGTATTTAATATGTTGTCAGCCTGCTCCTTTCTTCAACTCAGAAGAGATTTGGTTTGCAGCAATGTGAATCTGCTATTCTTCTGTTAACAAGTAGCTAAAATCTGAATGCTGAGCATCATACCTGCCATGAACACAATTTACGGAGCTCCACAGCCACATTTTTAAAGCAAACTCTCATGAAGAGGAAGCTGCTGGATACTACATGAGTCCACAGCTGCAAAGCAGTTCTGTCATCACTGGTGGAACAGCTTTGAGGACAAGGAGGACTGGAGGGCCATTGGGCACTGCCAGCCCAAAAATGTGCCAAGCACAGCCCTGCTGGAAAAGGGTATAGACAAGGATGGGCAGCAAGAGAGAAAGGACATCATGGAAAACCACCAAACTGCATTATCTCTTTCTTTTTTTCTCTTCAGAGCAACTACAAGGAAAATGTTTTTACAGAGATTGCACCAACATTCATTAAAAGGCAAGAGAAAAACTCAAGAGGTAGTAGGATGGTTTCTTCAAGTATTACTGAAATCTTGGCTCACCTGAGTCCAGAGCAGGTACTGAGACTGACCGAGGAGTCGGGGTACCCTCGTACATTGCCGTGGTAATAGCAGTGACCCTGATTGCAAAAAAGGAGAAAACATTTCAATAGCTACAAGCGCTCTTTGCTCTCTAGTTCTCTCATGGTTTTCCATCCCTTTTATTTCAAAGCGATTATCAATTTCAGGCTACAGCACCTTTCCTGCCCCACTAAATAGTCACCATACTTAAAAGTCCCAGTGGCTCCTAAATGGACATCTTGGGTGGTTTTTATACACCAAGGTGTGGGAGTTGGGTTTTATGGTTTTGTTTTGTGTTGTGTTTTTTTAAAGAGGGTCAGTGGTGTTTAAATTACATGACTGATCACCTCTTTCTCAGTTATGTAAAGATACAGTACAGATTATTTTATAAAATTAATCAGATGAAAAAAATCAGGTGCTACATTTCGCTACATTCTAACGACACATTTTTATTTAAGGTCATGTACATCTATGTATGCCTATAGGAGTTAGCTATGTATGAAATGAAGTATAAGAAAAGTCGGTTCCAACCCTATAGTTTGAAAAAAAAAATCACAGAGCAAATGAAGGGGAAGGGAAACAGGTTGGAAAGGAAACCTTTTATTGAATTACCCAACCGAGTGGCTGCATGTTATTAAGAAGAACCAAGAAAAAGAGGGTCTTCTATTTTGAGAGGCAACAATCCAATTTCATTTTGTGGCTAGGTTATTGTATTTCCTTAATAATCCACTGCTTGCAAAAGGCACCCACAACAGAGAGACTTTCTCAGCACATACACATATCTGTCTGGAATCAAGGTTAATTTTATTGTTGACTAAAGGTTATATTACATTCCCAATTATGGGACTGGCTGGAAAGCAACGATTGTGTCACGTCCAGCATTTCTTTTCTCATGGCTCCTTTGAATGCCACCTGGAAACTGCAAAGGCTGTTGTAAAAGGTTCCTATCTTATTAGTGCAAAGGAAAGTTATCACTCATGCTTCAACTTGACAGTCATCTCAGTATGCCTTTTTATTACTCAGTTCATTCACATCCATCTAGCTGCATTAATTAACCTTTTCAGGTTTGGGGCATGGTTTTCACTTACAAAGCCTCACATAGCAGACTTCTACAGACCTCCTTGATTTTGTTAAAGAAAGCAATAGCCATGAAAATGCTGGGCAAGATGGAATAATTCAGATATGATTTTTCTGCAAATAAGGTTATGGCATGAAAAATATTTGCTCAGAACATTTGTCTTTCCAACATGAGCAACTGAACAGAACAGCCACATCTAACTTTCTAAATACAAACCTCAATAGCTTTTCTCAGTGAAAGGAATGACAGGAACAAGGTAATAGTATTTTACTCCTGGGCATTTTTATCATCAGTACTCATAAAGAGTCAGCAACGCATTAGCAAGGAGAAAGCCGCAGTAAAAGGGTGGATGTCATAGGATGAATTTTTGGGGGGATGATTGCTTCAGTTTCAATTGCTGTGGACGCCCAAGGTTTCAATGTGAGCGCATCATTTCACTTCCATGTGAGCAGTTACCAGCATCCAGTCGCCAAGGCAGGAGAAAAAACAGCACTCTCCGCCTTAACACGGGCTCTCATACAGTGACCCTGAAACAGTCTAAAAACTGAAATAAAGTGGGTTATTAAAGTGAGTATGAGGCAGAGGTGCTGTTCAGAGGTCTTAAGAAGGCAGCCTTCGGGGTCTAGCGTCACCATTGTTAAGCACAGTCCTCAGTGAAATGGGGAGGGCAAGCTGATATCTCACCCCACACAGGCTGCTGCTGCGGTCTGGCTGTCTTTATCGGAGAGTGAATTATGGCAAAGGTCCTGATTTCTTTCCCAATCCACACACAACTTGTCATTTTATTAACTCTGAGCTCCTTGTTGTGCCCCATTTCACAGCTTCTCTGAGATCCACACGCTATATGATGCCAAAGCTCAATACCAAAAATGTAAACTTATCAGACCATGGCCTGCAATTGGACTGGTAGAAAATTGATTTCTAGCTCAGTAACTTCTCTGAACTGCAGGATTTTTTTTTAAACTCCTCTCAAATCATTTTATTCCTGTAAACTAGTATATAAAATGGATGACACCCTAAAAACAAATAATTACTGTGGCTGATTTGTCATACTTAAAACAGTGCTCTACCCTGACTTGACAGCATTTAATAAATACCGGCTTTTGAAAACGGCAAATCTTTCAAGTGCTATAAACCAGAAAAATAACCTGGACGCTGGCTCATGGTACTAGAGAAACTCCCCACATGGCAGCTCCAGAAACCTGACTTGGTTTCACCTCCAAGCAGAATTTGACTAAGCAACTTTCCAATGGGAAATTGGCTTTGGTTTCAACTACAAGAGTGTACTGCTGTCCTCAGCAAAGAAGAGATATAAAAGCAAAATCACAGAGACTTTTTTTTTTTTTACATCATATTGCAGCATTTAATAAAAAAGCACTTCACTGATCTCTCAAAAAACTTTTAGGCAGCAATTATGCACTGTCAGTATTTATCATGACTTTTTGCCATTATGAAAACATGTATTTTTATTTTTTTTAGTAAGGGAAAGCCTAGTTATCACTAGCTGTAGACATATTCGTGTTAATGTAGGTTAACCTGTCAAAGAGTTGTGTGCTTCATTTCTTCCCTTTTACTTCCTTTAGGAGTCTCTACAGCCTTCCTGTTTATAAATCAAATGACTATCTTCTACTAAGCTGATTTTGAAGAAGATATGAGCATCCAGCAAAAAAGAAAACACTGAAAGTCTTCAAAATGGTTGCTTTACTTGGGAGGTCTGGGGCTATAATAAAGATGCTTTCACAGAAATAAGAAGTTATGCATAGAAATAATGCCTTTCACTGATACCAACAGAGCCCATTATGGATGGGAACACAAAGCACGACACCTATTCTGGCAGCATCAGTTAATGAGTAATGTAACATAACAAACACTTTATAGGACTTAGGCAGATAGAAGATAAACTTTGTAATTAAAATCATTTGCTGCATTGTTTCTAATTAAGGCATTCATACTGTTAGAGGACAAAAACATTACTGCCTCAAAGTGTTTTTCATTTATAAAAAGCAGGTTTTAACTACTGATTTTCACATGGATCATATGAGCCATATTTATATGCATATGCACACACTTACATACATATATATGGAAAAAGTACATCCCTAACAGTCTTATGGTCTGGTTTAAATAATAAACCCAACCAATCAATCCCCTCTCCCAAACCTCAGCCATCGCTCCCCCAATGCCGAGCGACACCCAGGCCTCTTACATGAGCCCCAACATTACAGAAATCAGATATTTTTGTCTTTCTTCCTAAGTGAATCAGGAGGTGCCTCCATAACTGATCAACAATGGCTGCATTTATTATACAATATTAATAGAGATATTTCTAAGAAGCTGAATAAATCTTACAGAATTTAAAAGTCACCTGGTTAAAACCCCACAGCTTGCCTTTAAAGTCTCTCTCACGCTCTCTAAAAATTCATGTGTAGGATCACAGCTGAAAAAGATCACACATCTAGCTGTTTCATCCCATGGCTCAGATCCCAGCAGAGAGTATTTTGGGTTTTAACGCCTAAATGTCATCTACCCACGAAACACCAACCTTACCGTGTAATTGCGTGTGAGAACCACATCAGTGCCGTCTTTCAAATAATGGGTTTCTGTGAAGCTGCTGGCTAACAGGCCCCTGAAAAAAAAACAGAGCACATGTAATATTAAGGCCACGTCACCTTGATTTTGTCCTTTAGTGGTTCCGTTTGAGATAGCAATCAAAGCCATGCATTAACAATTCAATGACTACTGGAGCTGTGTGTGAAATAAGGAAAAATGTAACTCCAAAGACTGAAACTGCAGTACATGAACACTTCCTTCATTAATTGTGAAAAGACAACAAGTTTCCGGACAGCTTCCTCTTCCAAATGAGGACTGCATGCCAGCACTTCTCAGTATTGAATCTTCCACATAAATTTCAACACATTTTATGTTAAATCTGAAACCTAGATATTTGTAGTATAGTTAAGTAATGGTGGTTCATGGAAAAGGAAAATGTTTTCCCTGTGTTACTTATTTTAATCTGTGATGTGTTGTCTTCATCATCAAGTGACTACCCAAAGACTACTTTAGCTCTTGGTAAAGGAAACAAACTTCTTCCATTGACACTCAAGGGAAAACACTTAAAGAACATTACAGCAGTGAGAGTGCTGGGTTTATTCTGATCATCTGGAAAGGATATTCATGAATAGAAATCTAATGACTTGAAATGATGTAGCAGGAGATGCTGAAAGACCAAGTCTGCAATGAGACATTATTTTCTCATTCTCACCACGCTTCCACTCCTGCCTTTGGCAGTGTCATAAAAAATTTTGACTTGCAATTAACATTTTCCAGATATCTCCAGAGAAGAGCATGTGTATGACAACTATGACAACTTTTCTTTTGTAGTAAACTCATGGAATAGGGAAAGCAGAAAAAAAAAAAGTTTCACTATTGATCTGCTTTTCAACTCTTTATCTAAAGAGCATTTCTAACAAGGCCAGAAGGAAGAATACATATTCACATTTACTCCTAACATGGGCCTTCAGCTACGTACCTTAATGCAACTTGCTTGAGTTTTGACACTCTAGTGAAATGGAAAAGCAAAATATATAAAAAACTAAAGATTAAATGCCACCATCGCCTTCTGAAAACTGGACAGAGTTGGGACTGTTGAAAATCTTTGGCACAGGGGTTTCACAATGAATAGCTTCTTCCTTGGGTTGTTCATTTGAACAAACCCGGTCCTGTCTTTTATTTAAAGCTGATTAATGTTGCACTTCTGCTTGTATACTATTGTGAACTAGTACATGGTCTCAGTACGCATTTCTTGCACTTTGTATAAACACTGAGACTAGAACATGAACAAACAATTAGTTTTCATTACTGATTTGCTTGAATCACATGAATATCTAATGGCTCAGCCATGGTCAGGGCCTGGCTGTGCTAGGAACTGTACAAAAACTTATTAGAGGGAAAACACATCTTTAAAAGCCTCTATTTTCAGGTAGAAGAAAAATAACCAAACACCCGAATGAAACAAGAACTAAAAAAAAAAAGAAAAGAAGGAATGGCATTGTAAGAGGATGAAGATAGCAAAGCCCCAACACAGTGAATATTCAAGTACAGATTCTCACTTTGCATTTTTCAGCTTGTGGGAAATATTAGCATATTAATAGATACTGAATGTTAAAACACTGCAGCATTCGATGGGCTGTGCAGAAACAGTGCTGGATCTCAGCCAACCGCCACACCGAGAACAGGATTTGTTGCCTAACGGAGCACCTAGCCTTGATTTAGATAGGCTATACATGTCATCGACCAACTTTGTAGGGACACCTCGATCACCTTGTGGCACCTCAGATGGTACTTGACACCTCTATTTATCTCAACTCTTGTGCCTGCAGCCTCCGGAAGGCCTGCCTGAAACAAAGTGTGCTGTATCCATGTTTCCTACTGTCTCATTACCACAAAGAGCAGCTGCTTTCTTAATTATCATTATTATTTATATAACAGCACTGCTAAGTTCTGCACTTACCAGGCATTCATTACCTTTGTAAAGGCAAACGATAAGATCCATTGCTGTTGAAGCCAAAAGAGTTCTGCTGTGCACTTTTTGGAAATGGATTTCATATAGGATACTGGAGCGATTTTTATTTAATGGGACAAAATACAGGCATTGCTAGGGTAACAGATGTAGCATAAGGGCAAAGCGATTGAGCAATAGACTGGCTTTGTGCTCTGCTATTTCCAAAGTGTTTGACAGCAGTGATGATAAAGGTGACCTTTCTGCTTCTGTTCATTCTACCCTCAGGCACGGATTTAGAAAACATTTTATGGATTCATAGATTTTAATACCAGAAGGGAGCGCTGTGATCAGCAATCTGACCTGCTGCATTGCATCGGTCGTTTGACTGGAGTTAATCTTCTGGTACAATGACTGTGATGGAATCAGACCCATTTTTCTTATTGTATAGAGCCCTTTCCTAGATCTCTCATGATATGAAAAAGCTATCACAAGCCTGGTAACTTTTTAACAGTTAGTTAAACTCAATGGAAAACACTACACTTCCTATCTAGCTTGAATTGTGTCAATGTTCAGCTTCCAGCCACTGGATCTCCTTCCTTTACACCAAGGCTTCTTTTTTATTTGAGTCTTTCATGGACAGTTCTACTTACTAAAGTACGGGAATATAGCAGGTAAACAAATTCCTGGTGTAGCTGTCATCCATCTCCCGACCAGGCATGTTTCATTAGGATGAAAGTTAGCTACCTGTCCTTCTGAAAATGCAAGCTGAATGTAAGAATTCCCAGTGTGAGTAGTAAAAGAATGGCAAGGGTACTGAGATTATGAAATCCAACTGTTGGAATAACCCAATAAAATAAGAAGTATGCTACAATGTAGAAGCCAAAGTAGGATTTCAAATCATTGAAATTTCATGTACCACTGAAGGACCTTTTTTTTCAGAAGAGAAAGTTTTTCAGGAGTCTGCATTAACCCTCCTTCAGTTTAGTACCTAAGACATCATTGCTGAGACATAAGTTTTCCTGCCACGTATGGCACTAATATTATTTCGAGAGCAAGCTGGAGGAAAGGTTTCCTCCACGCTGTAGAGGCTGGGGACCTCTACAAGACATGTCACCAGGGAGTCCGACAAGTTCTGGCAGAGAAAGACGCTGCTATCCCCACTTTCAAAATGACTAATACCTTAAAAGCTGCGTAGCCGAATAAGCACTAAGCAGTGGTATCCAGGGACAGCGAGTCATGTGAAGGCATTTCTTGAAAGGTTATGAAAACTAAGTGTAACAAGCACTCAAATTCCACAAGTGAGTGTGCACCACTTCACTTTCCAGTTACAGCAATAACATTTAACATACTAAACAATGCATTCAACATATGTATCTATCAGGTAATTTAATTATACCCCCCCGCCGTCCAAAGATATGCAATGTAATAGGTTGATTTACATTTCTGTTTTTGACCCACAGTGAAGGAGATTAATAGAGGAAAGTAAATTAATTTAGATGGCAAGCTACTTAACCTAATTGGATCAATGTAATTCTGAAAGAGCAAGGATCAAAATAACATTAATATATCATGGTGCAATTCATCACCATGTCTAGAGTTTCAAATGTCGTCAGCGACGACGCTCAGCGGTACCAGATGATTATAGATTTTTTTGCACTGCATGAAGAAAAAAACGCCACCGAGAACTGCATCAACTTTTGGATATGATTAAAAAACATCAGCTGAAGCAACATCACAACTTTCTCGTTTATTCTCTGAAGATGCAAAAGTGTAATTCTTGAGTTAAATTACTTATGCACTTAGCCACCATGTTTGTCAGCACCGTGGATTTTTTCATATTTCCCAGAGCTGAATTATCAAGTAGAAGCTTCAATTGCCCAGAAGGACAAGCTTTATCCCTCCTGATCTCTGACAGACACAGCACAGGCTTCCTCATCCTCTGCAAATCAGCAGGAAGCTTACCTGTCAGATTTGCTGGAACATTTTCAGGTGTCAAGCAGCTTCCACTAACCTAAGCCTCCGGGAATATGAGGAACGTTATTTAAACTTCTAACCCTCACCTTCTCAGCCCCCTGCAATGTGAAGTCCTTGGTGGTTTGTTTGGGGAGGGGGCAAAATGTCCTCTTTCAAACGCATCACATTTTTTACTGAATCCATTTAATGACAGGATTGGTAATTTAACACACTGTCTCTCACTTGCAAATGAGAAAATCATTCTCTGCTCTCCAGGCACCGATATATTATTTCAAAAGGTTATAATGATATTTCATCACTCAGGGAGAGTCAGAAAGATAGAGTCGCAGAAGTTAGAGAGGGAAAAAAATCCAGCGGATCATACAGCCGGCCTGCCTGGAAGCCAAGCACGCTGTAGATCAAATTAGGTTCCATCTCATCGAGCTTCAAATGTCAGAAGCAATGCCGATTCCCCCCCCCACCCCCCACTTTCAAAGGGAGATTGCTTTGCATTCCAACAGCTGTTACTGTCATGATGCATTTCCTGATTTTCAACCTTTTCTAGTTTTTCCCAGTTACACTTCTTTCACTAGCTGAAACAATTGCTTTTCCTTCTTGGTACATATATCATTCAGATAGGTACAGATTACTATCAGATTCTGCCTTAACCATCCACGTGCCAAGTATAGCATATTAGGCTATAAAAAATGACAAGAGCTGTGTACTCCTTATGCTCATGCTACTCCGGAAAAAATCTAAGCGTCATCTCAGTAGGAGCAGACACCAGGGTTTCCCTTGGTGATACAGGAGAAACCAGCAGACAAAAGCCTAAGGAATAAATCTCTTCCTAGCAGCGCACAGGTTTGTTATTCCATTTGTCTTTTAGGATGAAACTTCTTTGGTTGCCCTCTCTGTTTCAGGTCATCTCCCTGCAGTACAGATATAAGGGGAAAGACACCAACATTGTTATCCATCGAAAGGGATCTACAAGTCTCTCCAAGCTGCTCTGTAAGACTGGAGTGACACCCAGCAACCGCCACTCACCAGCACTACTTTAAAGCCAAACAATACAATGTCTAGATGGTCTGGTACATGTGTCCTCATCATGCTGGGTGGTGTGTGGCTCACTGTTACACATCTTGGAAGGACTACGCCATGCTCTGGCATGACATGGAACATAAGACTTGACCTTTCCTTCAGCAGGGAATCAGGGCCAGCAGAAGAGATCCAAGTTTTTACAATAACTAATCCCTGCTTCTGCCAGCAGTGTCTGGTTTTTAGTGCTAGCATATGACCAGAGAGACAGGCTTCTCTTAAGAGGTGCTCTGTGACTTACAGTCCAAACCCACCCAGGGATGTGGCATGATCTGACTTACTGCCATTAAGCATTTATCAGGGCTTTGAGACAGAGTAACGTGAAGCAGGAACTGGACAATCAGCTAAAAACCCATGCCTGAAATAGAAACACCAAAAGCAATTTCTAAAAGCAGCTCTGTGTTTTCTTTTGAACCTCATGGAGGTGTAAAGCAGCCTCAGATCTGAGCTGGAGCTTTGTTGACTTTGATTCTGAGGTCTGACATGTCCAGGAATGAATCCTGGGTACTCTGAATTTTTCTGCAACTCCTCATCCTGAGGAAAGGTGTGGAAATGCAACCCCTAATTGTTGCCTTAAATCATATTTCAAATACGGTCACACATGGACCACTGTTCTAGGGATGAACATCACATGCACCCTTGGTTGGGACGTTTCACAGGGTTGCTTTTAACGATCACAGAACTGTAGAATGGTTTTGGTTGGAAGCGATCTTAAGGGTCATACAGTCCAACCCCCTGCCCTGGGCAGGGACACCTCCCATCAGACCAGGTTGTTCAAGGCCCCATCCAGCCTGGCCTTGAACCCCTCAAGGGATGGGGCAGCCACAGCTTCTCTGGGCAACCTGGGCCAGAGTCTCACCACCCTCCGAGTGAAGAATTTCTTCCTGAGATCTCATCTAAATCTACCCTCAACCTATTGAGCTTTGAAGAAGAACATACACTTTTCACGCTCTTAAGTTTGCTTTTCTCCTTTGCTTTGGCTTTGATTTATATCTCTGTATAGTTGCACTACTCTAAGAATTGGTGCTTTAAGAAGACCATTAAATGTTCCTGTGACTTCTTAAATGATGACAATCAGCTGCTCTGCCTACTCTGTGGGAGCGTTGATCATAACGAGCCACTGGGATTGCAAGGCTGACTCAAACCTGACTGTGGTGCTTTCCTTTTCTTCAGATATGCTGCCTGCAGCTCAGACAGACATCTGACCTTTATTTATACTTGTTACTCTCCTCCTTCTGAATGACAAAGTGCCTGTTTTCTCCCCCATCCAACTACTGCCTCACAAATTCTTATTAAAAGCCCTCTGGCTACCCAGTTTGAACTTTGCCTACAAGTGGGGGAGGTGAGAGAGCGACACAGGGTGGCATATTGGCAGTTACAAAAAAATGTCATCTAAACCTCTGCCTACTGACACTAACGTACTCCATTAATTCTTAAATATCTCAATTCGGGTCATTTTGACCTTTACACGGGAATTAGTTGTTATTTCTTCAATTGCTGTATTTCTTCGCAGGTATATCCATAGGAATAAACAAGTCCATTAAAACCTACTGCTTCTGCAGGGGTGGTTTCAGTGCAAGTACCTCCTGATATTCACGAAGGTGATATTCACAGAGGCATTTTTCAATTCTTCTTTCTCATTACAATATAATAAATGAGTGAAGCATGGGTAATGAGTTTCCCATACACAGGCATCTAACATCATCCTATTCGCAAACCCACCACATATTCTTTAAACGCGCCACATTCTTTCCCCTTGTTTAATTATCTTAAGTGATTTGAAATGCTTTTGGACATTTTCCCATCGAATGTCTCCACTTCATAATATCCTGTCTGCTACACTCCAGTGTGCTGCCATAGAGGGACTGCAATGTCATAATTGAAGAACCTGAGAGATTGAAATTCGCAGAGCTTAATTAGCACAACAATTCTGAGGGAAAGAGGGGAGCAAACTAAAGCAATAATAGCTAGGAAATCAACCAAGCATCCAAAGTTTCAATATTAACTCTATAGTAGTAGCCTCTGGCCTATTTCACATGGTCTGTAGACATACAATTTGAGTCGATCATATGCTACATTTGAAAAATATGTCTCTGTACTTCTACTCAGTTCATTTTATGAGGAAATTCATATAATCCTGAGTCAACTGGAGATCCTGTTAAATCCCACTCCCATCCTCTTGCACAAGTGGAAGAGTATCTGGCACAATGAGAGCAAGTTTTCATACACGTGTGCTGCAATGTCAGAAGCAAGGGCCATGCTCTGAGTAGTGTCCCTGGACAGTGCATTGAAACATGGGGACTCTCGCCAATAGCCGCTCTCTGGTGTGCTGGGGACAGGGAGACAAGAGGGACAAGCACAGCTTTTAAAGTCTACAAGCACCCTGTCTTCAGAACTAGTTACTACATGAAGTTGCAGTGCATAGAAACCCAAAGAACAGTCTAAGCAAACAAATGTGAACAACTAAGGCAGAAAACCACCTCCCTTGCTGGCAATCATCGAATGATGGAGACCTTTCTTATTTCCTGACTGCTTGGAAAATAAACCATAAACCTCACCTCCCCAGACTTCAATAGAAAAAGATTGACA
Source organism: Nycticryphes semicollaris (assembly GCA_013400055.1). Classification (NCBI taxonomy): domain Eukaryota; kingdom Metazoa; phylum Chordata; class Aves; order Charadriiformes; family Rostratulidae; genus Nycticryphes; species Nycticryphes semicollaris. The sequence goes on from VXBJ01003465.1 coordinate 363,528, forward strand.
TGAAATTAAGCACGTCAACGGCCTCCTGTGCTGCTCCAGGCTCTCAGCTGCACACGCTGCTTCCATCACTCATTGTAATGTTTACGGCAAACATTTATTTGCCAGAACTGCAGCATTTATTTTTTCATTCTAATTCCAAAACGTTAATGAAGAGCCTACTGCTAACCAGTGTTGCGATGAAAGCATGTTCTCCCTTGGAAGAAGATAAACATCGCTGTTATCTTCTTCCAACCAAGCAGATGGGTAAAAAAAAGTTATATCCTTAAAATGGCTTAAGCTGGAGCAAACTCCTCAGGGTAGTCATGACAGGACAGCTTTAAGGACCCTGCACTTCAAATAGTTGTTAAGAGAAGAAGCAACCCTCATGGGTATGTGAAGTAATGAGAGCAACACCAGCAACGTCTGCTCTTTCTTCTCAAGAGAGCTTGGAGATGTAGCACAATTTTGTGAAGAGGGAAAAGCAACACTTCAGTGAGCTTTGACTAAACCTGCTCATCTCCCACACATTGAGAGCCAAAATCAGAGCTGGTTTCCCAGCATCCCACCCATGTTAAGCTCAAAGAGGTTCTGACTTTGTTTTTCACTTGCCAACGCCTATAAACCAGAGCGGCATTTGACATTCTTCAGCATCTCTCTCACAGAACTGTCCTAGGAGAGGTCCTTGTGGGAAATATTTTATATTACCTCCTCGAGCTTCCCTGCGTAACGGAACAGTAGAAATTGTGCTATTGGTTCAGCTGGGCAGCACGCCATGGAAAGCAAACACCTTCATAAAGGCACCTGAACACCACCAGCCACAAATTGTTGTCAGCTATGGAGAGATGACAGGACTTATTGCCCGACTGATTTTTGATGGAAAACTCAATTCTTTACATTTAGGCAAACCATGCTTTAGAGATACTTTACTATGTGAGCTATATTAAGTAGTTTTAACTTAAAATATTGGAAGTGCCTGTAAAAGCCTGAAGTAACGTGCCAAAAGTAAGGCATTTTGCCGGAAATAACCACTGAACTACTGCACCTCTGAAGTATCTATGGCAAAGATGAAAAGTAACGTGCGCTGCTACGCTGCAGGCTGATCCCAGACAAATTTACTCAGCTCAATATTCTGAATTGGCTTCAGCGAGACTAAAGACTAACATGGCTCTGAAACTTCTGGCTCCCCTTCCATGGATCTGTTCCTCAGATGACAATACTGTGGTTTCTTATGAAATCCATACTTCCTATTACTATGTTCCCACTAAAATTTGTACACGATAATCTAGGGGCTTTTTAAAAAAAAAAATTCTAATCTCACATGTAGCATTAGAGTTACAGATGTGAGCAACACAGACAGGACCATAAAATCGTGGCTCAAAAGAGTCACTAGAAAATATTGAGATGCTTCAGAAGCTAAGAATTACATATATCACAAGTGTCAGTCATAATATTTTAATGCATTCTTTTCTAACATGACAGTACTGCCTTTCATAAAACAAATTCTTTACAGTCCCTGTAACACTTCTAGGATGGCATATTTTCATTCAACAGTAAGTTCGGAGATACTGGGCTGGAAAACTGTCAAAGTCTATTTGAAATGTTTCATTCAATTAAATATGTCATTTGTAGCTGAGTAAAATTATGCTGCTGAACAGATGTCATTGGGCAAATTGTCTAACTGCACTTGCATCCGAACATTTCCAAAGTAGTACAGAATTCTGTTTAAAACATCCAAGAAAACTAGTCCCGACATGGAAAATTTATAAACATAGAAACTTAAGCAATTCCAATGAAAAATCAGAACTTATTAAAATATAACTAACAAAATGTAAATAGTGCTGTGGGATTACAAAAGGTTTTATGCAAACATCTGCAGTACTTTTAGAAAGCCAGGCTCTTACATTAATGAAAAGCCACTGAGCCTATGTTTATTCTTAGACTCCAACCAGCAATCAAATCCTCTCTGCATCTTGTTCTTGTTTTTGAGTGTGTGCCTGTAGGTTTGCATTTGCATTTTTAATTTAAATGAAGTTATCTTGCCATTTCTACCAGTTTGTTGAATCATAAAATAGTATTTTTGTTTTACTAAACCCATAATTTTTTCCTTGCTACAAGAATGAGCCATTTGCTCTCAGTAGGCTGTGCTCATATTTCACTTGCGGAACACCATTGACTTTTACAGATATGCCTTCATTTTGCCCTACGCCTCGCTGTCTCGCTCTAACCTTTTAAAATTCTAGATGGAGAGAGCAGTGCTGTGTAGGGAAATTTTTGTGCGAAATCTGTGTTTAGGTCTGAAACTTACAAATCTGGCGCATACGTTCATTTTAAACTAAGTAGGTGCAAAAGCCATTAGATTGGCCGCAGGTTGTCAGACAAAAGGTCCACCTGGTCCTGTATTCTGTCTCCAAACAGTGGTCAATGCCGAGGAAGTAACTCATGAAGTGAGCAAATGTGCTGCGTTTCCCTGAAATACTGCTTGTCCTCTGCCTCCAAATCCTTTATAAGGCAGGGACAAATGTGGAGTGGAGCCTATGAGACTGAACAAGAACTCAGAAGAGTGTTCTCGCTCTCCGCTGACACTCTTCCTTTCTAATTAAAGTAGTGACTTCCGTGAAGATCAATTAATTTGGTAACACAACAAGACTGCAGCTGCAGATTTCAGGCAAACGGATTAAGGCTAATGGCAGCAATTACAGCAGGGTGTGCTCTGAAGTCTGCTCCCGTGGAAATCGATGGATAAGGCTTTGATTTTGGTGCCCAACACCATTTTACAGGGACAGAAAAGCAGCCTGTAAGATACTCACTGTCTCAATAACCTGTAAGTTTTTGTTTGGAGGCTGACGACGAAAGCTTGTCTGGTTTTCAGGTGTGTAAGGGTGATTCTTACCAGAGCAAGCAAAGCTGCATGAGATCCTGGACTCCTGGTAACACTCCTCTGATGCAACAAAAAATACACTCACTCTCTGGCACCGCTAGCAACTTAATATCTTGCAGGAAGGTGTAACTTCACTTTTTCTAAACCACTTCTGAAATGAGCACATCCTCTACTGTTCAGGCTCAAAGCCGGTGGGCTGCTCCTGCCCTGTACCAACTGCCCCAGCCCTGGCACCAGCTCTTGGCATAGGGCACTTCAGGCAACCTGCGAAAGCCTGGAGTGATCTTCCAAGTAATGTCAGAGGATGATGGCACATTTCCAAGTGATTCTGCTTCAAGTTATGCCTTGGAAATTGGGATGAGGTGATATGGATGTTTGCAAAACAAAAGCATTGACCTGAGGTATCAAGCAATGAGCAAGTTTATAGAGTGAAGGCATGTGAGAGAAAGGATAGGGGTTAAAATATTCCTTTTTCCTTTCCTCTTTGTTAGCCATTAATTACTTTCCCACAGTCCTACGTTTCATCTTAAACATTCTTCACCATCTTTCCATTCCCTTTGATTTTCTCCACTCTATTCTTCCATAGCCCTTCTTTCCTCACCTCTTACATGCCTACGTTCATTATTATGCCATAGAACAGGAGATAAATTTTTCTTAGTGAGCAAGACACAAAAAAGCAACACGACCACACTGGTGCTTTTCTTAAACAAACCTCAAACCGGAGAGTACCACCACATGGTATGTGAGGCTGGCAGATGCCAGGGCACCAGGCAGCCACCTCCACTTGATGTGACTTCAGTGGGAACTCTAATGGAGATAACACAGATCATCATCCCTGTTTGTCAGGGCAGGCTCCACATTCATGTTTTTCAAACAGAAAAGAAAGAATGTCCAGAAAAATTAGAACATGGAGGTAAGGGTAAACTAGGTTTTTAACTGTTTTTCCTGGTTTTTTTTTTACCTCCCTCTGCTGCACTCTTCCACTATATCTAATTCCTTGACTCTACCATGTGTCAGAACACCCTTTATGAACCAATTAAACACATCAATTCAGCAGCAAATGACTGCAGAAAAACATCAGATCAACACCTGGGGCTCTAGCGAGGCGAGCTGGATCACTGCAGACTATGAGCACGGCAGAGCTGCATCAGACAGATGCGGGAAGGAAGGGCAGGCGATGGGGCTGGGCCGTGAGGACCCCCCCTCCCCACTCCAGTGGCAAGCCTGCTGTCAGAAACACAAGTTCAAAACTTCTACTTATTTAGGAAGCGATTAATGTCAGAAAGAGATTCTGAATTCTTGCTACGATACATTTGGGTTTTGCTGGTCCAAGGGTCCAAACTTGCTTCTCACTCACTTTGAGGTCATCTCACTGCTGATACATGCTGGTAAAGAACTTGGGCCAGAGAAGGATCAAACAGTTTCTTTATAGCAGTTAAGACACAAAATTATAATTTTCTTTTGAATTCAAGGAAGTAATTAGTTTATAATAACATTTAACATTTAGTTGCTGACAGAGATATGACATTTATCTTACATAAGTCATTTTAATTATTCCTACTAACCAAGACCTCAAAAATATTGTGTAGTCTAAGCTAACAATGCCTTTCCAGATATATTTGGTTCTACTGTCATTTGAAAATTGATGCCTAGAGCATCAGCATTTATCAAGCTCATTATAGATTTCATCCGAGTGACTACAGATAATTAAAATTATGCTTCATTTTTATTGTAATGTTTTCCCCTCTAACACTGCAAAATAATTCTGTTGTTGCCCAGGGTTTTAGGAATTAATGTAGACTCAACTGTCAGAAAATAAAGTTCCATGGGATTATATACACTATATGTGTAGACACGAATCAAACATGCAGAAATTATATGTATGTACACACGCAAACACACATAAACTTTGGAGCACTACACACATTTGCACATACATAAAATACTCTTAAAAGTGAATGATTATGGCAGATACACACCTTCAGACACTTTGGTAACCATCCTCTGAAAATTAGTCTTCTCTAAGGCACTTGGTCAAACTGGACACACACAACTCCTTTAGAAAATATCTGTCGTATGAATCTGTTACCTATATGAAATATATGCACCTGATGCCCCATCATCTTAGACAGCACAGAATTAGTCACACTTAAATAAAGTGTATGTACGCTATTGCTGCGGGTGTGAGTGGAGAAACCTTGGCAGCTTTATTTTGTGTAGGTGTTACTGACTCTGAAGATGCCCAGAGTGAAGGAACAAACCTTTTGAGAAACTGTTCAACAGGATTCTAGAGAGTCATCCTTCCTGAGCTAAAATGTAAGTGATATATTAAAAGTTCTTTAGTGATGTAAACTTCTGAGCTAACCCAGCTTCATCTACATTGGAAACTACATCATTCACACAAAATCTAGGTTGCTGTATAAACGTAGCGCGTGCATTTCCACACAGCACTGAATTAACACACTTTAAATATTTTTTTCTACAATTTATAGATCAGTCTATGTCTGTAATACCTGGAACTGCTATAGTAATTGTTAATAATGCTCATGTAAAACTCAGATAAGATTTTTATTTACTTTTTATGAATTTGTAGTAATTATTACTACACTGTGTTTGACTTGCATAATAATAATATATTGCACCTACAAACCTGCTTCATTCTAGGATCCTTAACAACACTTCAATTAAATAACATCACGTATGATGAATTTTCATTGGCTCACCTTTATCATCAAATGCTTTATGTTTTTACATGGCTTTCCAAGGTACTTTGAAACTAACATTACCCATAAATAGCAATGGCATTAAAAAGCCATTACAGATACATGCGTTTTTAATGCCTCTATTATAATCCACATTCTGGTAAATCAGAGTGGGACTATTTAATGACACAGGCACAGAAGAAACTCTAATGATTTAGCATTAACATCCAAGTGAAGCAGTGCTAGAACGGGTTGGTGAGACTAAGACTAAGGTAAGAAAGAGGAAAAAAAATATAATGAGCAGAATCTGATGTGAATATTGGCAAATAGATCTATATTTTATAAAGGCCATTTTATCCAAGACAGTTTAGGTTTCCTCCCACTCACAGAATGAATTCACAGTGAATAAACCCTTGACTCATGAGAATATTTCACATGCAGATTTGGATTTTATGTAAATTATTTAAATATGTTTTAGAAAGTTTGGGCAGTGATATAGAATTGTTCCCATGCCTGTGCACATCAGTCAAAGAAACAACACTCATCACCAAGGAATTCATAAGGGTAGAAGTTTTGCCAACAGGCTTAAGAGTAGACTGCAACATGGAAAAGACGAGACTATATTATTCTGTCCCTTAAATTTGTCTCCTCCTGACAACAGGAAAAGACAGTGCCTTGGACCAGGCTGTGCCAGCAGGACAGAAACCTCTGCCCTCAAAAGCACATTGCAAACTGGAGAAACCTAAACACGGAGAAAGTGGAGACACACGTTAATGGCAGTCAACATTCAAAAAGAAAATTTTGCAACCTTCACATCTGCAATACCAAAAGAAATGATAATTCATTGAATGAAAGGAAAAGATTTTTTTTTTTTGGCTTTATCTCCTGGTTATTTCCAAATCACTTAGAATTTTTTTTGAGTTATACTCAAGCCAGGATGTATTCCTCCATGTTTCAGTGTCGGATAGTCTTGGAAAAGGCCAAGAGATAGTATTTAACGACAGAGAGCTGAAATGACAAAGCCCCTACAGTAAGACCTTCCAAAAGAGTTCTCCAAAGAAGAACTGTTCAGACACTACAAGAAGCTCAGTGTAATCAATGTATAATTGTCCACTGCATTGTAAATGCCAAAAATTTCAGTTTGCTTTTTTGCACTTTGCTGAATTTTTACTCTTTAAATTTATTTATGTAAAAAAAAAAATATGTATGATGTTTTACTGTTGATTATACTACCTAAATTAAAGTGTGACTTCTCTTTTTTAATCTAAGCTGGGCGCTACCTTTAGGTCAATACTGACAGAGAAATCTTGATGTTGTTTTATTTGGTGAGAAATGTAATGTGCTGCACTGTAGGAATTAACTAGAATCTTTCCATAGCAAAAAGCAGGATATAAAATTCTGTCGTTACTATGCTCAAACAAAGCAGCATCCACTGAAGGTGTGTGGATACTTTCTACCCCTCACACTTCTCTCTGCTACCCAAAGCCGGACAAGCGATATTGTCCATAAAGGTTAGAGAGAAAACACAATGTTACAAGAGAAATGACAGGTTGTCTGGGAGATCTAGATAACACCGAACAAAAAAAGCTCAGTTAGGTGAGGGAACAGAAGACACAATCAGAGTTACTCACAAAATAGCAGGGAACTCAACAATTTGGGAAACGTGTAATGGGATACTGAGCCTTTCCCCTCCAGACTTCTGTTTTTAATTAGATCCTTGTCCAGAATAATGGAAAGCTTTTTAGCAACTGGTGGCTGATGTGTAGATTGCAGAAAATGAGCCGGTCTCAGATTAGACAGTGATATGATAGTACGATACACTCAATCTTGCCACGTTCCCCTTTACCCCCTCAATTCTGCCAACTGTCACTTTTGTTATCAGCCTGAGAAGGAAGGAGACACTATAAATTCCCAACCATTCTCTCGCTGTTAGGAGAGAGGAGGCAAAACACAACTGAGGTAGACGACGTGGGCCGGGTAGAGAGGAGTGCAGTAAAACCCTCTTACGCATTCTGCACACAAAGTTCATCAGTCCCAGGGAAGTTAATCCAGCATCTCATACACCTAACTAATTCAATAAAAGCACAACAGAGAAACATAAATAAAGATAAACACCTAGAAAATCAAAGCAACAATCACCAAAGAAGAATGTAGAATTTTTCCTTGCTATTTGTAGGCATTTCCCAGTTGTCTGCAATGCTCTAGGACAAACTTCTACTGCTTTGAATGCTGTTGTTCCCCACTTCCCGACTACTTTTTACGGGAAATGATAATTTTTTCTTAATTTAATTTTCATCGCATTCACATTTTGACCTAATATTCCACATAGGAGTCAGGCCCTTCGCTTCAGTAATAAACCACATGTACCCTTGCTATGGCTTTTAGTCAGGGTAGAAGTTTTTAGGATATCCACTGTTACCTTAGCCCTAACATTTTTAGATGCCATTGATGAAGTACCTCTACTTGATTCTGCCCTATAAGGCCAATCTGCTTGGTTCTGGATTTCCCCTTTATCTGTTCCAATTTGTCATGCTCCAGAGAGGACTAATACTACAGCTGTACTTTGGAAAATGCAATGGCTGGGAGTTCACATGACCTTCTGAGACATGTTGTTTCCTCATACTATGACATGCCAAGAGAGACAAGCTTTGGTCTGTAGCCCAAGACACTGGGGTTTTTCAGCATCAAGAGTTATGAGGAACTTTTCCTTGGAAGATGGTCCTCATTTCTTTCCCTTGATCTGATAGAAAACGTTACCATTAAAGACCACATCAACTGATGAATGTACATACTTGGTTTCATAATCATATTTTGGACACACCTAGAAAGTGTGCAGGAAGCAGTATTTCATAATTGTTAGCGCAAATCAGGAAAACCTCATTATCTTCTGTGAGCTATGGTGATTCATATCAGCTGAAAGAGATATGACAATAAAAAAAAAGAATGCAAAAGAGATTGGGTCCTTCGATTAAAATCAGGCAGCAAGCAAATGAAACTGAGTTTTGAACTCAATGCAAGACAGTAAGAAACATCACAGCACTGGAAAAAAATCTGCTCTCTTAAGAGGAAATTTTTCTTTCCTTTCTGATGGATGAGAGTCTCAAAGTACAGTGTCACTGAAACAGGAAAGCAACTGCAGCTATAGAGACCCAAATCTGCCAACAGACAGAATGCACTGCCAAAAAGACATTTTAAACTTTAACAAGACCTGACCAGAGACTATTTGGCTTGTCTCAGCTTCCTAATGGTTAAAAGCTGGAAAGGTAGCAGAACCTCAGCAAAAAATACCTGGAAAACCTAGGTGGGAGAAAAATAGCCAGGAATGTGTCTGGAAGGAGGAGGACACAAGAACATCTCTGGTTCAGTTTGCTGATATCTACAGAGTTTTAAAAATGCTGTTTACTTGAAATATTTTCTAAAGCTGGATGGATAACACAACGTATCAGCTCAGCTTGTGACTCTGCACCTTGACAAACTGAAGGCAAAGCTTCCCCTGCTTTCCAAAATGCCCATCTGCATCTCACTGAGCTTATTTTTATTTATTTTTCTTCATATTTTTTTTTTGCTTTGACAGACTAGAAGCTAGAAAGTCTTACAACTTTTTGAGATGCAAATGGCTCCAGTAAGAGAGCATTGACCAACTACCCCATGAAAGCATCAGCAAGAAAATGTTGACGTCTTGTATATTTGTTTGTAGTTGAAGAGTCCCCATTGCCAATTACAGTTGGCTGCTGTCAGAGTGCATTACCTCTAACAAGATCTCTAGAAACACACAACGAACATGATCTTGAAGTTTCTAATGCTGCAGATCAGTAGAAAGCTTGAGGACGGTGATATCGCGCTGCCAACAGCTGTCATAAGTAGTACAGTTTCATCTTGTCGTTGGCCTAACAACTGTCTTTTCCTTTTCTATTTCGTGCTTCAGCATATCTTCAGCTGTCATAACAGATATGTCAAGCAATATTGCCCTCCCAACAATATCAGTTCAAATTACTTCCCAGAATAGTCCTCTCCTGGCCTCTCAAAGGCATGAGCCTATTTTCTCAACTGTAGTCGGTGCTACTGTAGACTAATTCACTCTGCATCAGTGTATCTCTTCCACAACGTGCCAAAATCAAGATGTCAAAGATTAATCCAAAAGTCAAATTCATGTAAAATTGCTAAATCACAGCACTTATGTGCTGAGTTGCTATGGAAAACTTCCCAGCTCAAGGGAGAAACATTTTTGCTTTCAGCACCAATGCCAAGGTAACAGAAAGATGTGCTCCGTGGTCCAGACCAACTCACTACCTGCAGGCTTTTGCCCACCAGCAAAACCAGGAATGTGCAATGTTCTTTTTCACCTTTGCTTCTTCCTAATAATTATCTCCTCCTGAAATCACAGATGTGAAGAACATACCAGTTCAAAGAGAAATCCTCAAGAAAACAATACCTCTACAGTAGTATAGATTTAAAAACTTCTACAGAAAATCATCTGAGACGGGGAGGAAGGGAACCTGTTGTTCTGAGGGCTGGAAATTCAGAAAAAGCTGCCACAAAGTACCAAAAACATCACAGGTCAGCCTGCATTCATTGATGCAGCTCCTGGTGGACTGGTCAAACCTTTTCCCTTCCCTGTGCAAACACCAGTGTTTAGGAACCCTGTTCTTCCATGGAGACAAAGCTCTTGCTGTAGCAGGGCTTTGAACCTACCATGTATTGATTGTAAGTTGTCAGCTGTGGGTAGCAAGGAAGAAGAAAGTTGACAAATGCTCTTTCTTGCTGTATGTCAAAAAAGCGGGCGTGCTGTAGCATTAATATTTTATTTCCACAGAGACATTTTTTCCTCATTATAACGTTCTATCTGCTTGGCCCAACCGATTTCACACTTGGTTAGTGCAGATGATGCTACGGGTCATACAGTCGCTTTCTGACACACAAGGTAAAAACCTATCTGCTGGAGTCAAAACCCAAGTTCTCTTCATCAGGGTCGGTATTTCACTCAAATAATTACCGCAAATATGGCTTATCTGTAGGTAGAAGGAGAAAGGAGTAATCCAGTAGACAGCATTCAATCTAAGACTTCCAGAAACATATCAGATAATACAAAGGAGAGTTGAATTTTGTCTGCACAGAGGTAGACATCCATTGAGTATCCCAACAGTGAACTGCCGCCAAGAAAATGAAGTCTAGTCAATTTAAATTGCAGTGAAGAGTATTTTCAAGTTTTCTCTTTTCCCTTTATTTGCCTGCCAATTGAGTGTGGGGGGTACGATTTCATTTTCCTGTTTTGAAAAATATCTCCTCCTCTTCCCAATGGGCAAAGCCTACCAAAACTAAATAGAAAAGTGCAGAATTATGGCTAGGATCCAGTTGAGATTTCAGCACCCATTTAAGTAAAAACACATGCTTATTTCCAGCTCTTTTCAGAGAAGTCTTGAAGCACATGGTTGAAGATATTTTTTTTTTTAAACTGTATGATAAAAGTAAATGTTAAGTAACGGAGCCCTTCAGAAGAGAAACAGCAGTTAAGTATGAAGGTTTTACCTGGGACTTGTATAGCACATAAACCTAGGTTTGTTCAGGGCACTTTCTGCCAGGATGTTTCTATACCTGGAAAACCAACGTGCAACAACCAGGAAGAGAAAAATAATGAATTGCACTTCATCTCCTTTGAGCACAGTAACTGTTGAAAACATCCAGTGAGAAGCATGGCTCTTAACTGTGACCCACTTAACAAAGAAAGAAATCATCCCTAAGACACAAAGAGCAGCAAAGTACCAGTGCTCAACGTGCCTATGAAACGTGTGAGCACGATTTGGACTGCAGTGGCTTTTATATCCAGGAACAGCCAGGAAAACGCTGGCTCCTCTGATCATGAAAGGAAATCAAGCACCACAAGGTGAGGGTACAGCAAGTGCCACCCCATCCTATCATGAAGGAAGCACAGATGAGTTTGTAGAGTCGTTTGGCAGGTACAGGCAAGAACAAAGTGTCTTCTTAAAAGAAAATCATAACTGACTTGCCTATTCTTGCTCCTTGTTATCTCTACAGCTATCCTTAGGCATACAGCCTAAGTGGCTCAGAAATCAGTATTCTCTGACTGCCTGGCTCCTGCCTCCCAAAAACCCAGGTGGACCCTAAGCTGCTGAATGCTGGGCTGATGGGCCACCAGCAGTTTGGTTTCAATGGTCTTTATGCTGCTGCAGGATATGGGGAGCACACCAGGTGAGGCCAGCTTTTGCTTCCCCCAGGTATTCATGGTCCACAAATATCAAAAGCTTTCTCTCTCTCATGTGATGAGCTCCCACATAAATTTGGCAAACACTAGAAAATTATTCATTAAAATTAAAGAAGAAGTAACTACTGAAAAGAGTTTGAAACCACCATGGTAACTACAGTTCCAATATCAGCAACTTCTGTTCTCCAGGCAGAATGAAATCCAACAAAATTCACTGGAAAAATTTCAATATATTTTTTAGAAATGCAAGAGAAAAGGAATATGGTTTTGGGAAAATCAGAAGACTGCAGAGGCCATAGCGCAGTTTACAATCTTCTCATGTTATTTATGGCAACTTGGAAGTACCTGGCGATTGTACCACAGAAACCAGTGTGTTGCCCCTACAGCTCCTCACTTCCCTGTCTTCTCCAGGCCAGCACCAAGTGCTACCTAAGCCAGCAGTCTGCAGTAGCAGTGGTCTCCATACCATTCAGGCTCACCAGCATCTTAAGCCAAGCAGTGCAGAACAGTCATAGAAATTGTGGTATAGCACAAGGGAGGATCATTATCCTATACAAGTGCTCCAAATGGTACTCTGAGGTGTTAGTGGTTACACAGTTTCCAGAATAAAAGCATCTTTTTCTCTGTGGCCTCCAAAACGTTAACAACCGGTTCAAGCCAACAACTATAACTTATTAAACATGTGACTGCAGCTAGTTCGCTATTTCTTGCTGCTTTGCACACTGACATCAGTATCTCAGGCTTCAACAATACTGTGACACAGTGTTAGACTTCTCTGTGAGTTTGTGAAATGCTGAGTCACTATAAATTAATTCAAAGCAGCAACTGAAAACAGAACAGGCTTTTCAATGTAAGCATGAGAAAAGAAAGAGAATGACAATAGCAAGAAAGGACATTAGTCTGACTGCTGCAGACTGAGGAAGGCGTTCATCCCAGGTAAAGGCTATTGTGAAGGTATCGATCCATCATTATAAAATGAAATAAGTCAAAGGGTTAAAGAATAAAGAGGTTCTGGCAGACTTTCATTTATGGAACTGCACTACAATTGTATCTCACACTGTGAAGGTGACTGAGTTTTGCTGTTTTACGGTAAGACTGCTAAGGAAATTGAAGAGAATGTCTCCTGGCATAACTATCAGTCAGTTCCTGCTGAGATTTGGTTATATTGAGAAGCGCTAGAATGGACTTAACAGTTCTATCCGTTACAAGAATAACTATCCACCACCCCTGAAACACACACTGCAGCTTCCTTAATAAGATGAAGAAGGGGGAAAAAAAGAGAACACCTGATACTTAAAGGTCGACCAAAAGAGAAACATCTGAAATAATACTTGAAAGGAGTCAGTAGTGAGGGAGACAAAAGAGAAAAAATGAGCAGCAAGAATCCCTTGTCTCTACCCCTAACTCCTCTGCTGAAGCACCTTCAGGAATTCTCTTCATTTGTCCGATTCCAGAGTTTCCTCATCTGTGAAATGCAGTTATGCTCTCATGCCCCAGTACTGCGGACTAGACAGTGATACCTGGCAATTTTCACCATTTATATCACATAGCCCTGTGGAGTCTGGTGCTAGAAAACAGAAATAGTTCCGGGGCTACACAGTATGAACAGTTTCATATCAGAGTTTTATCAGGCTATGCAAGATCATAAAGTAAAATGAAATTCCTAACTAAAACTAAAGCACAATTCAGATATTTCACATTAAGAGAGAAGTAATGAAAATAATACTAAAAATGTACCAGTGTTAGTGTCATCCATATCTCCCTACTGTTTGTTTTAGAACTGCATCAGTACTTCTATCTTTACCTTTCCAATAAAATTCTGCTGTAACCTTGTTAGACGTGTCTTCACGAAACATATGTTGTGCTGTTCCCCTGTCAGGTATTTAGGTTTTAGCAGTTTTACACTACCTCCAACAGCTATGATATTCTGTTAAAATACTTAGAATTCGTTACCTTTTTTTTAAAAAAAAATTATTTAGCCAGTAAGGGAAATGAGAAACGGTGTGACCACAGATGCAGAAGGGGCAGCAAATGGCCTCCATTGTGTTCTCAGTCACAGTAAGTTTCCAAGCACTGATCTAAAGAGGTTATTCTTACATTCACACTTTCATCCATCACCCTTGTCCCACTTCACCAAATGGCAATGCTCAGATTCACGTGATGAGTTACGGGTAAATAATAATTGCCACTTATGTCAAGTGTAAAAAGCATTCTTACACAAAGTATTTTAAAAAATGAGATTTTGTAAATTCTTTCATTTTTCAAAGCCATCATCTCTAAAATGCTAGTTTTAACATCAACTAGTCAATTAAAAGAAAATCTAGAGAGGAACTTGACATTACCAGCTAAAATATCTTAAAGTAACTCATCTTTCCTATCTTAGCATTTCAATGCACGCTTTTAATACATGTTTAAAATCATACCCTGTTCTTCAGGAGTACAAGGCTTTCAAGTGCTTTATGAGGTGCGGCCATGTGCAATACAAAGGCAATACAAAGCAGCCTAACTGGATTCTGACATCCCTTGATGGCTGTTTCTCCAGCTCTAAATTTTGCGGTGATTCTATAGAGAGTGACTTTGCCAGTTCTTGCACTTACATACTCTGTGATCTTATCATCTTGGCTGCATCTGAGTGAAGAGACCTCTTCAGCTTCCCATTGTACTCTCTGTCTCATACCTTCAGCATTTTATTCTCCTCAGCTGTATTCCAGCCTTTCTTCCATTCACATATTCACTATTGTATCTACCTGAATGGTACCCATTTACTCCATGTATTAGGAAACGGAGATTTTAAAAGGGAATACGTGATGGAAGCTCTGACACCAATACCAAAAGGCTCAGAGTTTGACCAGCTACTGCATATAACTTAAAACCCACAACTGAGCCAGTGAGCCACTGTTCAGCAGGCTAAAAGTTACAGGTAAGTAATGAGAATAATACAATTGTATCTGAAATCAAAACAAGGAAACATGTTAATGAGCCTAACCCAACAAGCAAGAGAAATTTAGATGGGGCTATATCAAATCCAGGATGTTTAATGTCCTAGCCTTCAATCATGGAAGAACATTTTTTAAAGCAGCATCACAGAGGCTTGGATGTGCTTTATTTTTATATGAAGGCATATTTCATGCCTCTAATTACCCTTCCTTTCTTTCCCCCAATATCAGGTACCTGCAGAAGACACTGAACTGAGAATGACTTCATTTGAACCACCCCACTTCACAGAGCAATATTATAATATCACGCTTGCAGGGTTTTCACTATGAGCTGCTCTGCCTGTCAAGGATGCCAGAGCTTAACCTGTATTGAGGACAAAAGCCACTGAACTAGCATTTTTAAAAGGCTGAGACCTATAAAACATTATAAGCAAAAGGAAGTTCAGAAAGTGAATCTCTGTCAGCACCACTGGAGGAGAACACGTCATGTCAAGCAAACCTGATCTCACTCTTTGATATGATTACATGTTTGTTTCTGTGAAGGTGATTACATGGTTTAAACTGTTGGAAAATATTTGACCTAGTATTGTACGGCCAACTGACTAAAGATCCACGTACAAGACACGCTAAATGAAACAGGGATTAGTGAAGCAGGAAAATTCCAAAAATGAGTGTCAGCAAAGAATGGTCTTATTCAGTTCCTGGTGGGATTCCATGGATGTTTGTGGTAGGCACTGTGTTATTCTGCACTGCAATCAACAACTTTGAAGCAAACATAAAATATGCAGCTTACTCAGACATGGAAGGAAACTCATATGACGAAAAAGAAAGGACCATTTCAAGGAAGATGTCTCTTAGTGCAGTAAAGTACAAAGACATTGACCCATTAGAATCATCTCCACATCAGTGGTGGGTTGTATTTCCTTCAACAAGTATGAATGCAGCACAGAGTGGTGAGAAAGAAGCGGGGGGAGCTTTTTCTTGGAAAGCAGTGACTGTAGAAGGATAGAGGGTTGTACAGAACAACATCAGCCGCCCAAGTCTCTGGACATGACAAAACGTGGACAAGCGAAAGAATAACCCAAAATTGGGAGAATGAGGAAAAGTGCCCCCAAGTAGCAGAAAATTGAGATAATTTGGTGAGTGGCTCAAAGGATAATTGCAGGACCATTAAGAATACAGCAAAAAAAAGAGAGACAGCTTCACAGCTCTGAGGGCTTCACAAAAGAGAAAAATATAAAGGAAGATTCTTCTGATCTAGGCTGGGACTGTCTGGAAGGCCTGAGTTAGCTCACCAGGAATGTCAGGGAACTCTGTGGCAGCCGAGGGAGGTCTACACTGCTCTTTGAAGCTAAAAATGTGCCCCAGGTAGCCAACCACGCCAGCACAGGCATAACTCAACAGCATCCTATGATCCGGAATAAATAAAAGGTCAGACTAGAGGAAATAACAGTTGGACCTCATGTTCTGTATGCATCTGTGTGTAAATATCCACCACAGAGGCAAAGGAAACATTACTAGTGAAACCCTCACAACCACGAACAGAGAGATTAGATGCAAAAATATTTCAAGGAGAAAAAGGCTGCTGGGAATGCATCTCCCAGGGCAACACAGCATGAATTAGGAATCACAAATATAGGATGCTCTGGCCTTTTTAACTGTACCCACGGAGGGGACAGACAGCAGCATATTAAGTGGCTTGGAGAATACTAAGGCGCTTATGACACTACTCAGCATCAGTGGTTTAAAATAAAGTTCTTAACAGTGAGATCTCAACTTGTGTGTCATACCAGACCTTCTTCTGAAAGCCACACATTTCTTATGGAGAAAAGGCAAAGGTGAGGAGCATCTCTGGCAATACATCTGGTGACTGCTCCTACACAGATGCCTCCTTCCTCTTTGAATTTAGTGGAATCCTTCTCAACTGCCATTGTACACGTCGCCTGAATTTACTAAACATCCATCAGGTTATTGTGATGCAAGTTAAAATATGCAGCATAAAATGTTCTTTTTTTAAAAAAAAAAAAAACAAAACAAAAACCTATGTATTGAATTAAAACAGAATTAGTCACTTAGTCCACAGATTAATTTCCAATAAGGACTTTTTGCTCAGAATTAATGTGAAATCTCCACAAACACCATTTTTTTTGTTTGGATAAACACATTGGACATTGCTTTTTGAAGGACAAATAGCAGATAACACCGTTCAAAGCGCCTGCTGGCTGCCCAGGGACGCAAGGTATTCCAGAATAATGAGCTATTGCAGAGAAGGAGACTTGATACTTCTTTAACAAAAACGACATTTCTCTGACTGAAGTCTTTCAAGGTTAAGCGTGTGGAGCAGCTACAATTTATGCAAACAAAATCTACCCTGATTCTCTGAACTGATCACATCTATTTTTTATCTGATGCGTAATCTAAAAACATCAAAAACAGATGATTTCGCTCGTCTCCCTCCTGCCCACCCTTTACTGAAAATAGTGGTGGTGTTTTCAGGCAGAAGTCCCTGAAAGCACCACTGTTGCTTGGAGTTCACTGGAGATTTTCAAGTGTGTTGATTTGGACAATGTATTGCTTATCTGCTTTTTTTTTTTGAATATTTGAAAACCACCAAGCCATGTTGCAGTATATAACTCTCCACTGCAAGTACCACCAAGGACCAAGTTAAATAAATAAAAAGAATTAAAGAAAATATCTATACAAGCAATTAGAAATAAGTAAAGTGCAACCATTAGCTCTTACTAAACACAATCCAACTCAATAGTTTAATTTACTGCCTTGGTAAGTTATCCTCCCTCTTCCAACATCCCTCCTTTCTAAAGATCTCCCCTTTACCACTGACACAGACCAGAAACTCTTGTGCAATTGTAAGACTTGTCATAATTTAATGTGTCCTTTAGAACACACCCACTCTTCCTACATGAACTCATTGAAAACGTGATTTATTACCTCGCTTTTCATTTCATCAGCCAGTAATCAAATTCTTAATGTGATAATATTAATGCCAAATAGATTTCACAGCAAGAAATATTAAAAGTTTCCATATGCTCCATTATTCCTGTTTCTTGACTCTTACTAGCAGACAGGGAGCAGGAAACCCCCAGAAATCTGCAGACAATGTGCGATGCTCATTTCAAAAGTTCTCAGTGGTGATGTAAGCAACAAAAACCAAAATAAACTCAATTGTTTTCTGGCTACTCTAAATACAAAAGCTTAAATGTTCTAAAAGTGGTAAATCAATCCATTGTCTATGCTATGCAAGGCTTCTGGAGGTACATATATTAACAAGCTATTTACAAGACAACTGCCTTCAAATCACAAATGAACACCTTGGAAATGAACAGATCTCTACTTATGTAAGAAAAAAATTTACAGGAAAATATAAAATACCAGTCAAAGGCACATTTGCTCGTTGTTGGAAGATGTCACCTGAAATATGAAGTCAATAAATACATTTCATTCCCTGTTCTACATCAGGATAAGTAAAATCTGTCAGTATGTTGGCACAATGAAGCGTCAGAATGCAGAATGGGAAAAACTAGAAATGTAGCTGCCAGTGTTTAATAGAAGTCCCTAAATTTAATATCCTCTCCCCTTTGCTGGCAAGGAGCACACAGGGGTGGGCAGATGCAGACACTGTTTCCACTGGCTCTTTCAGGGAGACATTTGCCATCTGGTTTGTTGAGGTAAAGTGAGTTGAGAGAAAAAGCCAAGATCTCTCTTTGAATGTTAAATGAGTTGTTTCTGCTGGAGAGCAGATATTAAAACTTAAACTACCCGGGTAGAGGGTTCTTTTTCTTTAAAAAGCCATTCAGCTGTTAATACACTATTCAATTATAAGTAATACAGCATATACGAAAAAACCTAATGGCACCATAACGTTTATAAGTTAAAAGCAAAGGCTTCATATGCTGACAATGAATTGCGATTTTTATCTCCAGGTATGTACGCTTACCCCTTCCAATGTTCACTTTCAATTCTGTAAACTATTTTTTCACATTTCATGTATATTTATGAATATACTATTACTGCCAAATTCCTAGCTTAGCTATCCTTGCAGAGCTTAATACATATTCAAAAGTCACAGCTGTGACTAGGAGGAGATGAGTATTTTTGTGGAAACCAATTTTTCTCACATATCAAGATGTATTTCCTTAATTTATTGTCACATGCTTGTTAAACCATATTTTAGATTCTTTTCCTAACGCATACTTATGCAGGCTATGCATTGCAGTTTAAAAGACTCCTACAATTGCAGTCCATACTTACTTAAAGAAAGATTTCCTTCAGTTATGAAAAACTGTGGGCAAAACACTGGCAATAGTATTTGGTGCTTAAGAGGAACACTTGGAAAACGAACGAAACTCAAAGATTTTATTAACATGCAGAGTGATGATGATGCTCCTATAATATCTGTGACAGTTATTATGGCTGCTCGCTCTCAAAAATTACGGATTCCTAAACTCAGCCGTAACGATAAAGGATGATAACTGAAATAGATCTAATTCATGATAAAAATCCCTCTGTATACTACAAAATATTCTTGTGCATTATAAATCTTGGGAAAAGCCGTCTTCTAAAAAGAAAACCCAGAAATTTACTGTTTACCATTCGGTCTGAACTGAACAAATGACTTTTTATATCCTGATTTCACTGCAAAAATCTAGCTGTAAATATCTGAGGCATGTGATGCTACTTGCAGGTACAGAGAAATGGTACAGCACCCTTTGGCAACGATCCCATATAAAGGGAGAGTTTAAGTAATTTTATGGAAAATATAGATACACGTTTTCTGTAAAAAGTATCTAAAAGTTTAATTTAAAATGTTACAAATTTTAGTTCAGTAAGATCTAGGTTTGGACCCATAACACAATGGAAACTTTCAGCTAGTCTTTCCTATCACTGGTGAATTTTCAAGACCAAGACAAACTACAAGAGAAACCAGTGAGACCAGTGAGGCCAGCAGAAGTGGCTCACGTAGCTATTTAGTGCCTAAGCTGTTTTCCCAGGTGACAGAAACTCCCACAGTTGTCCTGACTGGCGCACAAGCTATGTTTTTGCAGTGTTACTAATACCATGTTTTAAACTTGGGGATGGACAAAACAAATGAGGTAGGTGTAATTTAGGCAGTATGAATGACCAGGAGAGAGCTGGTAGATAGATTAACGAGCTAGAACCTCCTCTGTCTGTACCAGACAAGCATCTAAATCACACATTTCCTTCCCTAGTCTGGACAAACTCAAAAAAACACTAATTGTTAAGTTACAACAAGATATACACAGAATAAAACATCTGGCATTAAGATACAGTCTGTTCTGGAAAACAATATAGATGTGATGTTTTTGCATACTTTGCACATTTATAATGGAAAGGCACTATCTCTAGAGCATGGATTTTCCCAGTATCATTTTCATCTGGTGAGTGAGCTAGAGTTTTTTAACCATCTGCATATGTGCAGTATAGATTTTAAAAGTAATTATTTTTATAGCATTCCAAATTGTTATTGCATAAAATAGCATATATTCTTCAGTTAAACAGCCGGAGGTTACATAAGTCATAAAGTACCATTTTGCATTCATTTTAGTTTAGCTGTTGTGCAACTAGAGGATTCTGTATGTATATATTTTGACTCAACGAAAGGCAAACATTTGGTTTGAAGTGTTAAAGTCCCTTGCTGGTGACAATATTTGAAGGGAGAGGTTTTGCTGTTTTACTTTAATACTTTAGGGATATGCTGGGGATGATGCCTGTCATGACCGAAGTCTACAGAGATTTAATTCAGACAGAAATTGTTCAGGTGGGGCTTTGCAGGGGAAGGGGCTTCATTCAAATACATGACTCTCTTCTTTCTTTCTACTTTCTCCTACTGAGTGAACACTACTGAAATTCTGATTTACAAAGGAAAAACCAATGTCTATAACACCCACCTAAGGCTAGCTAGGGCTTGTGGTTGTGCTGTTGGCTTTATTGTTTAGGAATACTTGCATCCTGGGGGAAGAGGAGGATTCAGTCTAAAACCTTCTGCTGTATAATTTGTGAATTAAGTCATTAAAAATACCCTAAGTTTCCAAAATATCTACAAATATAAATAAAAGAGGGCTAAATTGCAACTGAGCAAAAAAGGCTTGGCTTCAAAGGACAACCTTCAGTAGGCAGATTCATGGAGATGATAAAACCAATGTTGTAGTTAAGCCTTCCTAACAAAAACCTCCACTGAAAACTAAGTGGAATTTAACGTGTGCTTAAATTTTCCCCGTACCCAAGGACAGAGTAATTTCTCTTGAAGATAACCATCGTACCTGGAATAGCTGCCCAGTGCAGTTCGAGACTGCCTTGAACAGCATGTTCACTAGGACAAGCCACTTCAAAAAGGTCTCTCATTATACAAAAGGTCGGAATGAGACTGAATACCTCAAAACCACTGAAAAGAGTACATATTTTACCAAAGGCTCTTGCTTTATTTTTTTTAGTTTTCTTTCAGAGAAGAGCATGGCTGGCAGTGAAATCCACAGAAGAATTCACACAAATTTAAGAGGTTTCTGATAAGTGTCTTGCAAAATGCCACACTTTTTTGGCTTCAGGCAAACAAATTTTTTCTGGTGGATAAACAACAATATCATCCTACTGACATGTGTAAATTCTATTCCTTCATGCACAAATTCCATAATTATTTTTCAGGCTTTGATAAATAGCATGAATTCTATATTATGCATGGTCTTCCCCTCTAATGAATAAATTTGCTTTTAAAACTCTGCAGCCCCAATAACACAAATAGGAAGTAAACAAGAAAAACAGAAGTGAGAACCGTTTCGATATCCTGATTGTAAATAAGGTCAAAAAAAAAAAAAAAAAAAAAAAGAAAGAAAA
>VXBJ01003465.1:385119-415781 GCA_013400055.1 Nycticryphes semicollaris
AAGAAAGAAAAGGCAAAAACCCTAAAGTGTATTCAAAGTTTGGAAAAGATTTCCAAATGAGACTCTTCTAAATGTAACACTTTCAGAAAGCTGTAAATTTGATCTACAACAGTAAAAACTGTAGCAGTGATTTCTAAACAGAAATTACTAGCTCTGTCATGTCTGGTACATTTTTTATTCATAGTCTTACATTTTTCTTTTAGCATCCATTAAACAGAGTTGCATATTTTTTGAAATAAAATGACAAAATCATACTGTGGCTCAACTGATTTAAAGCAAATACAGAAATTAGTATTTTCTCCTTTCAAAATGCCACTGGAATTCCTTTTCCTTAACAGAATGTGTTCAGCAGTGCTGAGAAAGTCTTATGAATTTCAATCGGTTTCTATTATAGGTACACGCAAATGCCTCCACTTCCATGCCCTCACCCACACACCTCCAGAGCAACCCAAAATTTGATCAATACAATGATACTACAAACAACAAAGACCTGCCTGTATGACTCAGACTGCAGAAATTAGGAAATCAGATTAGGAATTAAATAATATAAAGTTTATTAAGCACACAGACATGCACAAGATCAACTTCTCTGAACTCAGCAAGTCATACCTGCTGATGTCATCAACAAATTTGGTTGTGGAAGAGTGCACACATTTCTTTTCTTTATATTAGGCTTGCTTTCTACAACTAGATACTTGTATTCATAACTATGAGCATGTGAAAAGTACCACTGAAATCAACGTTATTGAAATATTCCATGTTTGCACAGGCTGCAGACAGACTAGAATAGAGTACTTTAGACTGAAAGAGAACAAAACACTGACTTTTTTCTACTTTACAGAAATTTGCTGATATTACTCTAGGACTACTAATTACTACTTTGAAAATAAAGTCAAGGAACCTGGGCTACTTGTGAATTAATTTTATCTTTGGTGCTAAACAAACTGGACCAAAGTGTTCCAAGGAGCTTTCAGTCAATATCTCTGAGCTTTAGTTCTTTATTACAGATGACTCCCATTAAAAAGTAGAGCAGATACAGACACCAATGAGAATTGCAACTGTATGACAGTTTAAAAATCAAATTATTTAATTAATTAATATGTGTTTAAGAGAAGGGAACCCTATTATTCCCACCATTTGGGAACCTGAGGTGGTTTCTTGTACCCTCATCTTCTCTTCAATGACATAGTTATTGCAAACCAACAATTTCTTCCACTCTGTAAACCAACTATTTCTCTCTAAAATTGCATGAAGGTATGGAAAAATCATGCAAGAGCTGCACTACAAAGCTCTAAAAATGTTAATTAAGATGATGTATTACAGTCATCTGACAAAAATATCTTTTCTTTTTTTTTTTTTTTTAATCAAAACACCTCTTTTTGTACTTATATCTGTGTAAGCTGAGGTCTCCCTTGTACTTTTCCCCTTCTGAAAAAGTAGCACAGAAAAAAAAAGCCAGGAAATAATCGTTACAAAGCTGGTGATTCCCACCTGGCAACTACTTTGAGTGCCACTCCGAAATGCTGCCATGACAGTGTCACTACTAATAATATTTTATTAAATCAAGATCTAGCTCAATTCCAGCTGCTCTCCATATGATCAGTTTGCTTCACTGGAGAGAAAGGATTTCCCTCTTCATATGTTTAAGGCAGACCTTGTGTGCAATATGATTATTCAGCAGAGCGAGATGACAGACAATTCAGCTTTTGCTCAAGCAACCCCATAAATCTCTGCTCACTTCACCCAGATCAACAAAACGCAACTCTTGAAAAACACTGCCTTTTGTTATGCTTTCCTGATTTCATTCTCCTCTCTTGGTTTCCTGGTTCTTCTGGGATTTCTTTCTCTTTCTCTCTCTGAATACAGTTGTACATGCATGAGAAAAAGAGAAAGTTAGGGTGGGGGGAATCTTGCATAGATATCCACACTTCAAACAATAAAAGAGGGTTCAAAGGGGAAAAAAAATCAACTCTGACCTGTCATTTTGGTGGTTATATGCCCTTCCCTGCAGAAGAATAAGATCCAGGTTTTAAGTCATTACATTTTGACACTAATACACCTCTATTTACCTTTTGACCACCCATCTTTTGAGGATGCCCTAAGGGCAGAGAGTTGCTATAAACCTAAATGAAGAGATAATTGTAAAGATGCTCATTGTAAAATCAGCCAAGTTTACAACCCTGCCTCAACGCGGAAGAGAAACACCCAATCAGTGGTATGCCACGCAAGAAGCTCTGATGCCCCACCAACAAATGTCAAGTTGGAATTGCTGGAGCAACCATTAAATGCTGAATATCTGAGCCCAAAACCCTGCATTGCAATGATCTTTTTGGTTCCCCCCAGCACAAGTGTTTTGCCCCCAGGGACAGTGGAAATGCCAGGTTCTCTCTGCTCCTTTGCGACCCAGCCTATTTCCTCTCCAGATTCAGTCCTTGCAGTGGTTCCCGTGCAAGGAAGGACAACATGCCCAACACCCCCAGTCACAGCTCCCTGCTTCAAACCAGTGGGTTTCCTTCTGGAATTCAGTTGCAAATTCAAGGTCTTGTGTACCGCACCACAGAAAGCTCGTTGCTGCAAGACTCGCCATCAAAGTATATTAAATCATTACATCTGACAGGTACTTATGTATGTGGAAACTGCACTCTTTTTTTCTGGTGTATTTTAGTCTGCAAGCCAAAAACGATTCTACAAATGTCCAAGGGTATGAAGACTGCAGCAAAATAAGGGCACTTCAGATCTGAATGAAAGCATCCGCTGAAGGAAGGGTGGTGAGAGTGGAATGTAGATATTTTCACTTCGCCTGTATTAACATTATATTTTTGATTAATTTATCTTAACTTTCCAAGATTCCCTGCGTAGAGAAGTCCCCAGAGAGCTTACAAGAGGCTGTCATTCTCGCTGCTGTAGCAGCTGCTGTCACTGGAGGGCACACTGCTGCTGCTTTCACAGGCTTTCACAGGCTCATAACAAAAAATTTGGGGCAGATAATTTTTTTTTTTTTGCCGTTTCAAAAAATAGTTTTCCTCCCCAAACTATCTGAATGCACAAGTCTTCCTTTTATAGAACTCTGACTGCTAAATTGTGCAAGAAAAAACCAAAACCCTCCAAAGTAAAAAGCCGAAAGAAAACCCCAGAGTTTTTATTTCCTGTGTAGCGTTCCAGACAGTGCAACTATTCATTAACTTTAAAGCATACAGTTTAAAATTCTGTTTTTCTTTTGGTCTCGGCTTTATATCCTGGAGTTCACTTAGACCAAAACCAAATCCCTGGCTCTCATTCTACCCTTAATATTAGGAAAATTGGGCTTCCATCCATTTAGGCTGTTATGCTTATTCAGCATTTCCTCTAGATACTTGAGGAAAAACCTGACCCAGGTAAAGCTCCTTCTTTAGGATATGCATTGAACTCCAAATAAAATCCTTTTTCATTATGCCTGTGCTACTCTGGCAGAGGTCTCTTGGCTGTCAAATGTCCAGACAGTGTGAAACACTGAGCTATGGTACAAAATAGGAAAGAATTAATAGAAATTTAAAAAAATAATAATAATTCTTCCTAAATGTTTTGAGCTCATACAACAGAAATCTTAAAGCAATGAATTCTCTGAGACTACCTGTCCTCTGCAACCCCTATGCATTCCTGCCAGGCCCCTCCACATGATGCTCTTACTCCACCAGACCTGAAGAAGGAGACCACAGAGGCAAATGCACAAGCAGATTCTTCTGAAATGGGCCCTCTGTGTGGTTTCTCTTTCCTGCCACAGCTTACGAGATGCAAATTTGAGCCACCCAGGGCCAGGAAATAGGTTTCACAATGCTGAGGGGCTCCTCAGTACTTATGAAATCATATTGTGACCCATGGCTTGGAACGGTTGGACACAACTACTGGAGAAGCTTTTTGGAAAGCAATTTCATTAGCATACAATATTGGCCTGACTCTGCCTGAGAAGTCAATGGCAAAACTCGAAGTGATTTTAATGAGAGAAGAAGTAGGTCAGTACTGGAAAATCTCATGCACAGCCTTTATATTCTGTCACTGATTCCTTGTGATCCCCAGAGAAAAAAGAATAATGCTGAATCTCCACGAGAAAAACAGGGAAGTCAGTTTTACAGCCCTAGCTGGGGTTTTGTATGGTCTGTAGAAAAGTCCTTTACAGCATAAGAGTTTAACTGTGCCACTTGCAAATAAATGGCAAAAGCACTTTTGCTCTTGTCCCAGTCTTTCAGACCATCTCGCTGTAAAAAGTTGCCTTAAAAAAACCCTAGAGCCCAACATTAATAGAGTTTTCGATTAACATACTTTGGATTGCAGTGTAACAAGTCTCACGTAGATGTAAAAGCTGCTGGAGGACACATATGAGTGGCAACAATTCCATGTCAGTCCCTAACAGGATCAATTCTTAATTCCCTGACCAAATGAGGTTTTAACACAGCCCGTACTGCTCAGACTCGGGGGGTTTCTTAGCTCCATTTACAGTTTGTCTTTGCCTAGAATGTGTGTTATTCAATCCTGCATACCTCCCAGCCCAGGCCCTGAATGCTTCATTTATTAATCTGATATTATTTCCTCAAATGAAAAGATTCACAGCTGATGATTCGGACTAGTTACTAAACAGCTGGGTCTTCTTCCAAGCCTTTTTCATGCTATGCCTTTTTGCATGCTTCAGAGTTCAGCTACAGCTATGTTATACAAACTTTTCAGCTAGAGGAACAAATTAAAACACTGGAATCCAAACTGCTTTAGATTGGCAACCACATACAATTGCTGAATCTCCCTAAGCCATAACAAAACTGTGGTGAACATCAGACCCCTATTTCCAAAGCCTTTATGGAAGATTTCCATGCTGGCCCAGCTTGTTCTGTCGCTGATAGGCAGTGACACACCGATCCCCATGTCCTTTTGGCAATGCCATACACCTTGGTCCTCACTCCAGTTACAGTATTACGAGGGTAGTGAGACACTGGCCCAGGTTGCCCAGAGAAGCTGTGGCTGCCCTATCCCTGAAGGTGCTCAAGGCCAGGCTGGATGGGGCTTTGAGCAACCCGGTCTGGTGGGAGGTGTCCCTGCCCAGGGCAGGGGGGTCAGAACTAGATAATCTTTAAGGTCCCTTCCAAATCTAACCATTCTATAATTCTGTGCATGGAGAAGATCCAGCACACTCTGCATGGCTCTCATTTACGGGGCACTGTCTGTCCACATGTGGTCCTCAGGAAGGGGGTGGTCCTGCACCAAGGATAATTCATCAGTCTACTTGGTCAACCCCAGAAGAAGCCTCTGGAGGAAGAGCATGTGGACAGAAACTATAGCTCCATCCTTTGAGGTCATATAATCCCCTGCCAGATACCCTGCATTTCCAAAGCACCCACTTCCTACCAGTGAGGCACAGCCCAACAGGACATCTGAAACTGGATAAATATGGCTAATTATCAAGAGAACGACAATAGTGACAGTGAAATATGATAAGCTACTAGGTCAAATATTTTCTTCAAAGAAACACGCTCGAAAATTATATTGAAAGCTTGACTTAGACAGATTGCAGGGAACTGATCCAACACTATGTTCAAAGATATTTTCCCCCTAAAGGAATCAGTCACTGCACTGCACAAGGCTTGCATGGACACAAGCACAAATACAAAAATAATTTAATGTTTATTCTGATTTATCTTCCTGTGTTAACATCATTAGCACCGATGCATACTGGAATACTAATAAAATCTTGCATACGTGTTTTCTTGCAATACAAGTTGAGGTCTCAAATAATATTCAGAAAAGTTGAGTTCAAGAGAAGTTGAAGAAACAAAATGTTAAAACTGACAGGATTTTTAAAGCACCGTCCAAGAATAATTTGTACCTGATAAAGTAATATTTTCTGTTGAGACGATAAGACCACCTCTTTAACATTTGAAAATGGATTGCAGTTTTGTTTTCAGGGAGCCTGACATATATATGCTTAGATATCATCCAAATTCAGTAGGCCACAAAAGTTCACCTAAGTCACTGATCTTTTAATTTCCACCCTCAAATGAATAAATTATGGTGTTGCTTGATAAAAACACATGACATAATAGTTTGCCAGAGATTCATAGGAATGTAGGAGCAGAAGGAATCACCTGGTAATAAATATTCGTTTCAGAAGGGTGTGTACAACATCATTTCACTTCATCTCAGGTTGAGAAATTCCCAGAATCTCATAATAAAACAAAAGCCTTCAGAAAAGAAGCCCAGAAGCCATAAAACTTTGCTGTGCCACAGGAGGACAGCAGACTAGATCAAAGGTATCGCAACTGTCTTAGATCCCTCCATCAGCAACAGATTTTCCAGCTGAGAACACCCGGACAGCCAAATTACCTGGAGACATTTGTATTTTCTCATCTATATCCACATAAAAAAGGAAATCCTATGTTACTATTAGAATAAATAGACGTTTTTAAATTAAACCATTGTGTTCAAACAGTATTCTTACAGATGACCATCTAGATATAATATTAATCATAAATTAAGTGCAGTTGCATCCAGATAAGTTACAGTTGCATCCAGATAAATTACAGTTGCATATTGTTATCCATGTCCACCCAGATGTTCTGGAAAGCATTCGTTACAGTTACATTCTGTAACTACACATTGTGTAAACATCCTGTAATTTATCGGCTTTTTAATTGCCATAGGAGTGAAACTAGATGTCTAGAGCATATTTTACTGACAACGTCACAATGCAGAGGTCTTCAAATGTGACCAGGTTAGTAGCTGCAGACCATGAATGATACCATGGACATCTTTGGAAATCATGATTATAAATGCATTAACCAAAGATGAGCATTAGGTCAATTAGTCATTAACTAAACGATGAATGCTAGGTCATTACATCTACTCTAATATGCTTTTTCTACTACCTGTTGTACAAGATCACCAGCTACTGTAAATCACAATAGCTCAGATAAATTGGTGTAGGGCCATTGATTTTATGTCAATGATGCATCTACCCTACCAGTTTCTTTGCTTTTATTTTCCAGCTTTGCCCAACGCCTGCTACTTGCTTTGCCTGCCCCTGCCGTGCTGCCTAATACTCTGTCACACTGTCATTCTGGCAAGCTGATGCATACGTTAAAACACAGAAGAAGTAAGAAGATGGAATTTGTTTAAAAAACGGAGCTGGCAGCTGCAAGATGTCAGCTGCATTTGTAATAATAAAGCACTCTTCTGGAGAGAACAAACCCCACAATTTTCAATAATTAATACAAAACCCAAGCTAAGTCAGTAATGCTAGCCAAGGGTGATAACATGAACGTATTTTATTAGTAGAATAGCATCCTTTTTTTATTTTTCCTGGCATACAACATTACTGCTTACATTCTTTCACAGCATCTGAATTTGTACTATGGTCCTAGATGCTACTCCACCCTCAAAGCACAAGAGCTTCTCTGTACATCAATAAATGTCTATCTGTTCTTTTGGCATATCTAGCTTTCATATTGGATAAAGGAGCTCTTTTTCCCCACACTGAATCCTCATCTCAAAAGTGTCCATTTGGAGAAACCTTTTAAACACATCAAGCAGCAAAGAGAGCTAAAAGAGTGTTCTGCTCTTCCCTGCACAGGGCATGCTAAAATTCTGTTGAACTACTGATTACTGAAGACTGCTCCAGGAAAAAAAAAAAAAAAAAAAAAAAAAAAGAAAAGGAAAAAAAGAAAAAACCCCTTTGTAAAAGATAAAGAAAACTGAGATTTCATATTAACGTCAATAGACTTTGATCTGGCAATATATCTACCAAATGTTATTCCAGTATCACATTCTAAATCTTTGCCTCTAAAATGATGTGGATTGTCAGAACTTCATACATAAATTTATAAGAGACCATCTTTAATTTCATGCAAATGACAGTCCTAAATGGCCCTAGTAAAATAGTCAGTCTTCTACTATCATAAATTTCAAACTTCTTTCAGTTTTTCATGAACTCTGAAGATGAATAACATTCTAACTGTTCTCATAACATGGTGCTATGGCCTTGGCCTTGCACTGTGTCGCCATGCTGAAACATTAAGTTCCAACAAAAGAGCTGAGATCAGGAAAAAGTTTTAGCAGTTCTGAAATAAAATTCTCTATAAAGTTGGGAAATTCAACGTTTTGACGTGTTCTAAACAGCCCTCTTATTTCCTAGGGAAAAAAATGTGTTCAAATTCATGAGTATTTTGGACCCCCATTCAGAACACAAAAAGAGGAAGCCAAAGGATTTCCCAGCTCTGCTCCTGTAACTGTGCTGCATCCTACGTATTTACTACCCAAGTAGTGACAATAAATGTGACCGAGCTAGTTCATCTTAGCCAGGTCGTGGTGTGAACTTCCCGGGATCCAGACAAGGCCACAATTTGGAAGACCCCTAGCTAATAGATGAGTCTTAATGAGTCCAATTCCACGCTACTTGTCTCTCAGGATTAAAAAAAACCAACCTGTCAGGTCACCAAGGGCGAGGTATTGGTTCTTGAAGTGCATCCAGAGCTGTGACACGCTGTATCTGTTGGGTCACAGATATAAATAGTTTAAACCAATTAACAGTAGAGAGGTTCATTTACTACCACTGTAGGGAGCAATTCTGCATCTGAGCCCCCTGCAGAGCTTCTGTGGGCTTTAGGGACATGAATCAAACATGACAAGGATCTCATAGGTCTTATCCTACATCATTACAGAAATGTTACTGTGGCCTTGCAGGGGTATGAGAGTCAGAAAGGAAAGCACTGTAGCTAGTAGAGGTGTTCAGTTCACTCAGCCCCACTGGAAAAGCAGCGTCTCAAATATTTCCATAAAAATGTTACAAAAGTTGGCCTTGGAAGTCACCACTACATAATTTGTACCTGTAATATAGAAAAGAATTACTATATATGTGGTTCCAGGTCCATATGAACACATGCAGTGAATTCCCTGGTAACAATAATAAAATCCTAATGACAATAATAAAAAAAAGAGAAATTCAGAGATACCCTGCAAGAGGACATGGAACCAGCAGAGTATCTGTGACTGTTCTTAAAAAAATATGATTAATTTTTAAAAGGAAGAAACAAATCTGTAGCAGAAATGAATGGTACCGGGGTACCTTTCACACGCAACAGAAAAGAAACAGAAGAAATCAAATTCACTGCTGCCAAAAAGAAAATGATAAACAAACCATGACTAAGGAGTCACAGAAAACAAGAACAAGAGTAAAGCATGTTCCTTTTTCCTATTTACCCACAGAGGGATTAAAACAGGAAACATTTCTTAACCACCACTTGATGCCTTTATTTCAGCATAAGAGTGTTATGGTCCTTCTGCATTTAGGACACTGCTGCTCAAAATATACTTGTGAGTGTAAATAGAGGAATCAGTCTTTAAAATCTTTCTTTTACGTTGTGATAGATGTATCACACAAAGTAGCTGTGTCCTAGCAACAACATAACTCTTGCTAAACTCAGGCAATTGGAAAATCAGTCAAATTCAGACACAATTAAGATTAAATGTCATAACTGACAAGGTATGAAAAATACTAGGCCTTTCCAATTTAACTTTCTTTTTTATTCTCATCTCCATATCTTTTGCAATGATTCATGCAATGACATTAGTAATACACGGAAATAAATTAGAACTGACTTTCAGTAAAATATCTGAATAGCACATTAGCTCTTCTCTAAGCATGTCTGAGTGGAGTTCCCATTCTCCTCTGAACTAAACGCATGTAGCTGATACAAAGCACAAATATAGCCAAGCTCCAAAGTGGGCAATTTTAGCACTTAAGTCACATCCTAAACCTCCTCCTAAGCCTGAAGACTCCTAATTTTGCCTTGACCTCACCTCAACTCAACACCATTGCCAGGTCTTTGTTCATTTGCCAGTGTCATAGATTTCTGTCTGTGCTCCATTTGAGAAATCCCTGTGCTTCTGAACCCCATGTTTCCCTCCTTCCTAAATATAAGGCTTTTATTTTCCTGTAGTAAACAGAGTTGCTTCCTCTTCCATATAAGCTTGAACAATCAAAATCAGTCAGCTAATTCTGGTATCAATAAATAAGTTTCCTTGATAACCCAGACAAAATAAAAAAATCACACGTCATTATAGATTAGGCGTATTTTCAAGTCTTTTAAGTTTTTAGGTTTTGTTTTACTTCTTTGCTATGGTATTTTTTCCACTAGCTTTCTTTTTAACATAAGTTTTGTTAAGCACAGAATCTATCCTGTTATCAGTTAGTTCTCTCCCATCGCTACCTGTTGTCTTCCTCTCTACTTTTAATATAAGCAACTGAAAATAAGGATACAGAGAACACACGGGAGTTGCTCATGGTTGCCATTATTACAGCTTTACAAATTAAGATGACCTTAAATAAGTAATGTGTCCCCTTGACCTAACCTCTTCTTCCTGTACAATTTTTAGTCACGAATTATCATGTTGTGTCGGTTTCCTTATTCTTCAGTCCTGACATAATTTCCTACAGGGAAAGACAGTTTCCCAACATCCTCTTCTAATACCAGCTGGGCACTCCACTTTGTACCTGCTGTGCAACTTGCAGGGTTAAAATAATTTGCATATTTTAGTCCTATCAATAGTTGCACTGTCAATCACATACTTGACATTATTCCTTTGCTTGGACTGAGGTATTATCTTAATTTTTTCCTTATCTCTGGATTGCAATAATCCTTTCTTAATAAATTCTGTTCTCAGAATCCTTCCGGGACTGAAAACCAAAACAAGATTCTGCAGTCCAGCTGGGTGCATACGTGATTCCTGAGTTCCAGGGCTCACCACAGCTTTCTGTTTTCATTAGCAGCAGTTTCTGTGCAAGCCGGCTGTGCAGGAGAGGTTTTCCCTAGAAGATTCCTATACGTATAGCTTACCTGAGCCTCTCTTATCTGCCATCACCTACAGAAAACATACAGCTGCCTCTCTACTGCTCCCTAGCCTACTGTGAAGAGCTGGAAGTGATGTCCAGGATGGATATCTGATACAGATATGCAAAATTTTGGAATCCTATGGGACCTGGAGTTCTTGGAGATTTCAGTTATCACCTACTGTATTTTTACATACCTGCCCTTGCATGGTCTTCAGGAAACATGGCAAAATCCATAGAGCCTGAGATAAGATCCCAAGATCTGAGTCTCTTAGAAACCATGTCATGCTGCAGGTTGAATACTCTCCCCATAGTCTACCTGGGTGGAAAATGCATTTATTTCCTTTAGTAATTGAATGATAGGAAAGCTAAAAAAAAGAGAGGGATTTTGTCCTTTCAGTTCTACTGCCAAAACTGAGAATGTTTTCCTGCTGAACTGAAATTAGGTAAGGTCACATCCTGCTCTGCTTTAACTCTCAGACGTTGACAGACCATTCAAAATCTACCTGGTAAGTCTACTCAAACGCAAAGTGCATTATGGTTTCAGCTGACTGTGTGAATGAAAATAAGCATGAAAAACTAAGTTAATATAACTGCCACACCTCTAATTGTCTTAATGATAGGTGACTAAGTATTAGGAGTATTAGGAAAATCTACAAAATTCACCTCAGTGAGGAAAACCTATGCAAAAATCCAGCAACAGCAAAAGCCCTAGGGATCCGGTTTCGGTACACTACATCAGCTTCCCTCTGCTCTTGGAGTGATTTTCACCCTGTTTGAACTTGGTAAAAAATGTGTCCAAAGAAGAACATTTGAGATGAGAAAAGCAACCATGTTATGATTAAATATGTATGGTTAACGCCAGTGCTTCTTGTGGAAGTATACAAGAAAAGCAGCTGGCTATTAAGCCGAGTAACACAAGGCAAGTCATCCACCTCTCTGCAGATTTCTAATATTGTAAGGACAGTTTCCAAGGAGAAAGCTAATATCACTGTAATACTTACTTTTTCCAGTAAAATATATATGCTTTTGCAGAACTGGATTCACTTCTGAAGCTGTACCAACAAGTAAATTATTCATAACAGACGAGATAAAAGACAGAACATTACACAGAGTAAAATATTTAGACCCCCATAGCTCCGAGAGTGTGATCATACTCATACTAACTGGGCATACTGGGAATCAAAATGAACCTAAATTAAGTGGTACAAACTATACATATAAAATGCATAAAAGTGATAAAAAAGAGAGCTCTCCTGTACCTACATTTCATCTTTCATGTCGAACTAGTTCAAATAGAATTAAGCAAAGATGCAATTAATCAGTGCTCTTACATTGTGCTACTTATCAATATGTGAAAGTAAAACTTCAATAAAACAGGATGCTTAAAGGGCTGCTAAATGCATCAATATTCAATTAAATAATGTTAATAAAGTCATTAAAAGAGAATTAACAAGGGTTTACATAGGAAGTATGTCTGTCTGACATTAGGTGGCTCTTTAAACATTTTCTAAAGAAATACTGTATAAAGCTATTAAAATATTTATGCAATGCTTACATTAGTTCTATTTAACGGGCATAGCAGCAATAATATCAGCAGTTTAACATGCCTTGCTTCTCAGCACCATGTGATTATCCACCAGTTATGGGAGACAAATAAATTCCCAGTTTTAGAATTTTAATGCTTTTCATCATAAAGAAAAGTTCTTCAAATCCTTCATTAAAGCTCACAGCTTCCCCAGAATTGGGTGCTTCCAACTACTTGTTGGGAAACTAACATTAGAGTGTGCTGCAGTGGGAACATGGGCTGGAGCTTGCCACCAGGGCTCCCGCTGGCTGCTCAGTGGTTCGGGTAGCCCCGGAGGAAACCTGGGTCTCACCCCGAAGATTTCTTCCTTGTGAACTCAGGCCTCGCAGGCAAAACCTCTTTGTGGAGAGCTTAGAAAGTGAGGAAGATTATTTCATTCAAAGAGATTGTGCTGGTGCAGCAGTTCTGGGGTTTGTGGCTCCTCCTCTATTACCGAGTAACAAAAAGCCTCCTAGGACTTGTTAAATTAGCCAATGTAATGAAGTCCAATTCTGTGTTATTTGCACAGGGACTGGAAAAGATTTCGTGTTTCCATGTACATAAACAAAACCTGGCTCAGCACACCAGGGACTTAGGAGGTTTATAAAATATAAAAGACATTCACATTAATCTGTTGAACAATTCATTCTCTACCCTGCCCTTTCCTACTAAGTGAATTCATTACTTATTAAAATATATATACTTGCTGCAGGCTCTTTTGCTCCCAGTGACTCACTGCTGGACCCCAACACCTTGGGGCTCACTGGTGGGGGCAGTGATGCTGCCCTAGGACATGTCAAGCCCAGGGGGAAGGAGAAGGCACTGCGCTAGCAGCACAAGCACTGGCAGTAAATGGAAGATGCGAGTATATCTCTTCCTATTTTGGGTCCATAACAATGTCAGTCTTGCTGCAGCAAGAAGGACAGAAAGTTTTTGGGCTGGCACCATTGATCTGCATTAAATTATTAGGAGGTATGTAAATCCAATAAAGGAATTCACCCCCTGGAAAACAAAAAAATAAAGCTGTCCATCTGATGCTGCCTAGACAATGGTGAGTGTTTTTCTTACAGGAACTGCTAAGCTAAGGGAAAATGCTTGTTTCTTGCAGAGCAGCTTGGGCAAACTTTGTCAAGATAAACCCATCTTTAACCCATCTTTACATTCAGGCATCTGTGACTTCTCTCAAGGATCTGTCACTTGCAATTTTGATGGATACTCCTCTAAATTTGTATTAAAAACCATATTTTTTTCTGGAAATAACAGCACTTGTTATTTAAAAAGATGAAGCAGGTAATACTAAATAAAAACATCTTAACAAGAACTACTTTGGGTTGTTTTTTTTTTAAAGTCATACCAAAACACTACACTTCTGAGTTTGAAGAAAGTAAAATACATTTCCTGCTTGAACATTATCCCCACAATAGTTTGGAAAGACATTAATTTGCCACAATATACATCCACAAAATAAAGTGATGAAGACTTTTAAAGATGATACAGCTCCTCCATGAACAACGATCATACCGCTCCTTAACCCATATGCAAATAAAAGTGCAAATAGTAGCTACTTGCTTTTGATTGCTTCACTTTCAGAAGACACTAATGGCTTTCCACTTATTTAACAAAACCAAAAAAAGTCTTTGTATCACATTCTCTCCTCTTCTCCCTAAATATTTGTTTCAGAAGCATTTACAATCGTTGCCATTTTTCATGCTGCGTCAACACTATCACCAGGCTAATAATGTGACATTATCTACTTTGCATTTTGGGGGTTTATTTGCTGTTTATGTAGGAATAAGAGATACGCTCTATTTTTCATTTCTCATCGAGCATTCAAAATCCCTGCTGGTTCATAAATTAGTTTTTTATTTGTCCAACTAAAACCGCATAAGCTATCCAATGGGTCTGTGGAACAAGTTAAACTACTGTAGCTTCCACCAATCCAATCCTATTCAATCTCCACCTAGTTTGGTTCCAAATCAAATTATGATACACCTAACAGTCACTAACCAGTCCGTAAAGGGAGATTTGCCCATTTTTGCAGGCAAATGCAGTGGGTCTGAACACTCTTATTTTCATTTCAAATCCTCTGCCAAATTATCGTACAGACATCTTTCACCCAGTGATTGTAAGAGCGTCTTTTTAAAGCCCGTATCCAGCCAGGGGACACATCTAATACAGGAAATAGTGTTGCACCGGACTTGACACGTACTGCAAAGAAACAAATGTGTACGTTGAATTTATGAGTCACCCCAATACATTTATTAAGCATTAAGTTGTGCTTTTACAACTGGTCTTCATCAAAGATATTTCATCTGTTAGCCAAAGCGTCATCTTTTCTAATGACTCATAATGAAGACTCATTCCATTTAGCTTGATTTTACTGGCTCATCATCCTCTTGTTCTCAAGGGGCTAAGCTGTTCTTTTCAGCATGTTCAACCCACATATAAGTGGCCATTAACTATACTTTCTCATTATGTAAGAATCAGCTAATCAACACTGACCAAGAAATAACTGATGCTGTGATTAAAGAAAGAGAGACATCTGCTTGGAATTATCCAGACTGCTGTTTCAAAACTGATAAGGCATTTACTGCCTTAGTATTAAATGATAACAAGAATAAATGATTTTGAAGGGGCAGCAGGGAGAATGTGGAGTTTGCTTTGCTTATCGCTTGGAAGGTGAAGTGATGGAGAACACAAAGTGCAAGCAAGGACCTATGTTGAGAAGAAAAGGCAGAACCTGTATTGATGTGGTTTGCAGACAAGTGGCAGAGGGAAGCAGATGAAAATTTTAGACTACATTTGAGGGACCTCATGTAATGCACAGAAAACTATTCTTTCCGTGGTTTTCAGACGAGTAGCAAAGGCTAAGTTGTAAAAATATCTCCACTTCCATCTCCTAATTCCCATTCAGATTTCCCCCCCTTTTTTCTAATATCCAGAATAAAAATAACATTCATAACTATCAGATTTTTTTCCTCATGTAAATCAAGAACCATTCCCCTGAAGTCAGAGTGGGCTGCATATATGTATTTCTGATTGATTAGGAGGCTTGCTTTACTTTCTATCTAGGTGCCATAGGCAACTTTTCTGAAGCCAAGAGTTTACATATTTTCATCAGAGCACAGGAGAAGCATACTTCCTTTTATTCTCTCTTTTTTTAGAGAAAAACTGTAATAAGATATAATAATTTTGTATATAAGCACTAGCTAAACACAGATACCAGAATGCTAGTCAGAGAAAATATGTAATGTGATAGAGGCTTCATTGAAACTGGATCATAACTAGAGCTGTGACTGAACATAACTCCTTTTTTCCTTAGGGGGAAAAAAGAGCATCAGATAGGAAGAGGACAGTGTGCTTTTACTGGACTAAGCAACACTGAGAAAGTGCAAATATGTGGGTCAGATGAAGGAACAGGCAGGCTCTGCTCTCATCCCGAGAGGACTCGGGAAGCGCAGATTGCCAAGAACAGTCCCATTTATGGGGAGTATTGCAGTGTACTCAAATTACCTTATTCATACAAAAAAGCTCACTGCTACCCACAGCCAGGTACTCGGGTTTTTTTGCATCGCTACTTCAAATGAACAAGTAGCAGGTAGTAAGATAAAAGCACAGAAATAAATTGGACGAATTTCTTGAAGGAATCTGTCTGGATTACTGAGGCCAGACATCAAAGAATGGGGAAAAAAAGTGCCTTATTGCCAAGCTTATGTTTCCATATATGTATTTCCTCCACACTCAGACTCTTCATATAGACTCTGCTTTTTGAATCATCCCTCTTGGCCGATACTGCAATACTTAGCGTTCATATGCTGCTTTTCATCTTCAAAATGTGAACAAATTAATCCTCAAGGCTCCGCTCAAAGGAAATGAAATAAATAAATACCCTGAGCCCTATTTCGGGGCTCAAGCTGGCCTGGCCTGGGGCTTGCAGAGCTGGAGGTGGTTGAGCACCTCCCGCTCTCCCTCAACACTGCGCTTTGCAGGCGGGTACTTATGTCTTCGCCAGTGCTTTTTGCCATCCTCTGCAGCCCTGAGAAACTGCTCTGTCACTTGGAAAGGAACTGACATTTTCTGGAAAGAGTCTCACATTTAGAGTCCAGGAAAGTATCTGCTTCTCCTCTGAATCCAGCCCTATACAGAAGATTCTTGTCCTTAAGTACCTTGCGTCTGGCTTTTTCTCTCTTCCTCTCTTCATTTCTTTCTGTTTTCTTCTTCTCCTCTCTTTTTTCTTTTCTTTCCTTTTTTTTTTAATATACTTATATTTTTTTTGCTTTAAGAGGAAAACCTTCCACAAGCAGATGCAGAAGAACAGCTGTTGTAGCGAGCAGCTCTGCAGACATGCCTGATGCCTGAGTCACAAACGCCTCTTGCAAAAAATGTAAAAGAAACCGTTACATCAGTGATGTTGAATCACATCGTGCCCAAAGAATCATCCAGGGATCATACTCTTCTCCTGTCAACTTGGGGCATTAATTTCTTCTCCCCGCTAGCCCTCCTCTTTCCCTGTATTTTGCGAGACAGGAAGACACAAATACTTTTGGAGAGGGGTCTGTGCTCCCTGGACTCCTTACCTGCACCCCTGGCAGAAAGGAAAAGCTTGAACTGCTGAAGACTGCCCTACTTTGTCTATGGAAATTCATATACACTTGGAAAAGGGGATTTGAAAAGGGGCAAAAAAAGAGAAAAAATAAAGAAAAGAGGAAAAGAAGAAGAAAGAAGGAAAAAAGATAAAAGTTAAAAACAAAAGACTCATTAGATCAAATTTTATGTGGAAGTTTCTGCACTCAGTTCCTGACTCAGAATTTTAAAGGAACCTAAGGTATGAACGCTTCATAAGAACAGGATGACTAATTTCTCATTGGACCCTTAAAAATATTCCTACCTTCACTTCTTCGTAAACACTTATTGCTTTAAGGCTACAGGGATGTAAAGCCATGTCCCAGGACCTAAAAATACAAATTACTTGGAGTGGAGTCTGTGGGGGAGAAAGTCTTCTTGGCCCTTCGTGTACTGAAACTCTATGATCACAGCATGGCAAAGTTGCCAGACCTTGGGATTTTACCATGACTGTGAGAATATTACTAGGGTTTTGTTTTGGTGTGGTTTCTTTTAACTTATGATGGAGCAGAAATCCTTGAGGATATTAATCTTTAACCTTCTCTTTTGCTGTGATATTTTAAAGAACCTCAAACACTTGCAATTTTATTTTTCCAGTTTGTACCAACACAGACACATATTGCCAGGACATGGGACATCCTCCTCCTGCTGCTACCTCTTTTCTGATACACCCACAGCCCAGCTAAAATCCTAATATTGCAAACTCAGTTACCTGAATGGACCACGATAGCAACAGGTGCCAAGAGCAGCAGCAATCTGACATCGAAATAGTCCACCACGTTAAAATATGTGTGTGTTAGGGAAACAGTAAGGTGTATCTCCTCCTCACAGACCTGTAGCTTGTGCTTTGCTGAGTCAGAGGGTTGAGAAGATGTTCACTCAGGTGCTGGAGATTAATTTATGTTTTACGTAAACTTTGGACACCTACAGACACGAATCTGCCTTACAGAACTTGACTCCATTACTCAAAATTCACACTGAGGAATCGATGACAGGAGAAGTTCAGGGACACACATGGACAAGGACATTGACTGTTAATGTTTCTAGGAACAATCCCTTGCAGATTACCAGGAAGGTCTGCAGTAAGTATATGGCCTATTTGGTGGAGATCAGTGGAAAGCTGGGAAGGCTGTGCACAAGCTGTGCCCAGCCCCGTGCCTGGTGGGGATATGGATCAGGCTCCCGGATGGGGATTATGACCAGAACCGAATTGTTCCTCTTGAATACTTCCCTTCCACATGGAACATAAAATAACAGAGAATTCATCTGAGTAACTGTACTTCAGTGTACTTTCTATTTACTGACCCCCGAAAAATAAATACATGAAGCGGTGAACACCATAAGTGAATTAAATAGTTGGCATCTTTCCCTGTAGAATTTTATGAAGGGAGCACTGTTCTCTCTGTAAAGCCTCCAGGAGAAGTTGAGATCCTAGGAACCAAGAGTGTGCCAGCAAAATGCCACTGGATGCAAAAAGAGAGGGGCTGGACATACCGTCACGTATCTGCTCTTATTCAAAGACACTGGACCCCTGAGACTGAGCATCAGAGTGAAAGTATCTAACTGAAAGTTCATTAAAAGCAGGTTCAGCCTCAATTTTGACTTGAAAGCTCATTTAGAGTCCTCCCTGTGTTTCTGGCATGGAAAGAAATACCGACAAATGTTTCTGAAAAGCAGGAGAATCCTCTCAGTTCTGGCCTGGAATCTTTGCATGTGCTGTGAAAAGGTGACCAAACACACGCCATAACGTTGGGGCACGTGACGATGCGAAGCAGAATTCAGTGCTCCCCCTTCGACTGCTATAGAAATGCTGCTCGCCCTTGTTATAGAAACAAATTGAAACACTCCGACAAACAAAAGCAATCTGAAACCTGCCCAAGCATCAGATAGCAGGGACGCGTGAGGAACACCCATGAGGTTTGTGAGCAGGGTCCAGCTGGATGCACCCATACGTTGCCTGCCAACCTCGGCATTGGCCATTGCTCCTTGGGCGCGAAGCGCTTCTGCACCACATGGGCTGGCATATGACTATCTGTGGGAGATTGCAAAGCTCTCAGAAAGCTGTTTTTATCTCTCATCTCTCCCCTAATTATTTATTTTACAGTCTCAGATGATTACACTTCGCCTGTCTGTTCGTTATCATCATGATCGAGCTGACTCCAGCCCTCCCTCAGGAGGGAGAGAGTGCACATTCCTATTGTGTTCCTATGGCCAGCCCCCCTCCCCGACCCCTCTGCTGAGCGATGTCAAAATGAAATGCTGAAAACCTCACATTCTGCAGTACAAAGGGAGATTAAAATACAGTTCTGAAAATACACTATTCTACTGCTGCAATATATCTAGGGAGCAAAATCTAAAGCAGGCACTCCTTTATTATATTTATTGCACCAGCAAGGATATTCCCCTCTCCATTATTGCTACATATTTAATTGGAAGGTAGAGCTCTAGGGTTGCTCTGACTGACAGACACTGAACAAGCAAAACCTTGTGTTAACTTGCTTCAAAGCTGTCAACCGATGCAGCCCTGGAAACTACCACTCTCAGGAAAACATTTGCACAGAGAAAACAGTACCTGGCCTATCCATCAGCCTCTAATTTTTTCGCGTGCCACAAGAACAAGGTTGGTTGTTCTGCAATACACATTTTAAATCTCCCCATAACTCAGTTTTTCCATCTGAGAAAGGGGTTAATTCCCCCAGTCCTGCACATGTGCCAAGGCTGTGGGGCAAGGACAGGGCAACACTGGCTCTCCTGACCCCACGTACTCCCCTGGCCTTGGGGTTTGGGCTGTGAGGACACAGTCCTCTCTCCAGAGGACTTGGCACAGCCCCATTGTCCCACTGTTTTATGGAACATGGGAAGAGAAGAAGCTTGACTGTATTAGAGAGTATGACATTCGGCCACAAGGAGCTCTCCAGAATACAAATTCCAGTCTTTTCATCCTCTCCACTTCCAACATATTATATCAGCATATAAATATCTTCTCTCATTGTTCCTTTCTGTTGGTGTATTTATGTAAGGAGAGAAAAAACAGATCAAGAAAGCAGCAGTTTCTCTGCTGATGGAGCTGAACCCTTTCACTCCTACACAAAGCTCTACAAATGACACAGCCAAAGACAGCCCCAACCACACAACGTCGACTCCCATTGCTAATGCTAAGCAATGCTAATACTCCCTCGATTACAGAAAAAAAATCTTGGTATCTCAATGCACACACTAAATATGCCATCCTGATACCACAACGCTATAGCAAATACTTGTACCCTTAGAGCCAGGCATTGATACCATCATTACAGTAGCTGAATTTTAACATTTCAGAATGGTGCAGACCATTTGACTCTTGCCATTACAGGAAGGAAAAACTGTTACTTCCTTTAAAAGGAAACTTTTACTTCAATTAAAGCAAAGTCTTTACTGTCAGCTCATGCTGAAATGCTGCAGTACAGCTGCCAGCTCCAGCATTTGCAGATAAAACAGTCAGGGGTCACAGTTTTTTGGCTAAGTTACAGCACAGAATTACAATAGCAAGTATATTTTGAGAGGTCCTGTTTTTCTATTTGGTATTTGTTTGTTTAGATTTGTTTCCTCTATCTGTATTTCAAGCCATTGATTGTATATAAGCATGTCAATTCATTAACAAATTTTGTCAGCTATTTTCTTTGGCACTGGAAATGGGTTGTTTCTCTGCTAAAGTGATCCAGCTAGAATGTCACTTGCACACCAATCAGCGCTCCTATTCAGAAAGGTCAGACAGAAGAGAAGAGAGAACTACTTTCTTTTCTTTTCTTTTTTTCTTTTTTAACCAAAAAAGAACAGAAAAGATTTCTGATCACTAAAGCCTCATTGGAACAGGTCACATTAGCACTATGCATGAAGACAACTATTGCCTGCTTTTTAGACTGAGGGAATACTGCTGGAACCTCCTCTGTCCTGGAGCTAAGCTTGCAAAGTGACCTCCAGTTCTGGACCATTACATCCCAATACATCCCTGGCACGATGTCTCCATGAAGAAGTGTAAACGTGCAAGGGGGGCAGTCAGAGATGCTCTAAACTTCTGGAGATCTCTGGGATCCCTGGGGATTTAAAGGGTAAGATGGAGACTTAAACCATGTCCTGGGGTGAAATTTGCCTCCTGATAAAATAGAAAATATTTTACTGAGGGAATAAAAAGCAGCAATCTAACCTCACATATTCCTTTTTCATATTGCTTTCTCAAAGGCCGTGTTATAAAACCGACAAAAAGGAGCATAAAGTTATGGGTAAATGAATAGTGAACTCCAGTTTGCTAAAATACTAGAGCTTTTTCAGTTTGCTAAAATACTAGAGCTTTTTCTTTCCATTTCCATGTTTCCCTGGCCATTGCCAATGGCCTGTCAGCCACAAGCACACTGCTCGACCCCTGACTGCTCCCTCTGCAAAGCCAGTCAATGAAGTCCCACCAGAAGAAAACCATCCAGGACACACCAGAGACGCTGCCGATGTCCCCGGAGGACAAAGCCACCCTACCTCCTCTCACATGCTTTCAACTTACCTCAGCTTTTTTATCTTTATCTGCCACAGACTCAGGTATACACAGGAGTCAGTGTTAGAAAAAGTTCTCTAACATCCGTTCAAAGTTATATTTCTTTGACATTCATAATTATGACCTTTGTCAGCAAATCATCTAAGCATGAAATTAATTTTGAAAATAAGTAATTCCACTGACTTTACCTGGATTAGTCATATGTTTAAAGTTAAAAGAACACTTAAGTCCTTTGCTGTATACAGACCTATTTCTGACAGAGTGTAAAACGTTTCCAGTTGCAGAAAAACAGCCAGTAGTCACATACCGTTCCACTCTCCAACGCAGATTTAATCTTACTGGGGTATTGTTTCATTTACACAATAGTAAGCCTACTTTCCTCTAAGACCCACATGCTGCCATCGACTCAAAAGGAATTTATATGTGCATATATTACTGTCCCTCGCACAACAGAAGTGCATCAGTATTATTGATGTAAGCACACCCAGTACAGTCAGTCGCTCTGAAGGGTGGTTTATTTTGCAGCTGATCGACAATTTGCTGATTCTGGAAATCTCTCCACATGACAAGTGTTTCTAAAACATTTAAGGCTCTACAGAGCTTAAGGTTCTCCAGAGTACAATCATATTTTGCAACTAAATCATAGTAAGAAATGTACTTGCAACATAAGCTGACTCGCAGGTTCGCTACGATTGACAAATTGAATTCATGGCCAATAATTTTGTTTTTGCAATTACAAATGTGCAATGCCTGGAAATTAATCACTAAAGTATTCAATAAATATGTACAAAAGTAAACTGAACAGCTGGAAACCATAGAGACTTTAAACCCTAAGCTGTGAAGTTAGGTACCGGTAACTCTTCCAGAACTAACTTATAGTATCTTGCCCAGTACACATGAACACATCTTGCTGAGTCTAAATATCAGAAAACACCAAACTGACATTAAATATTTCCATAGATAACAGATGGTTTAACACATCAGTCCCCACTTGGGGTTGCCTAATGCATCTGAATCATGTTTTGAAATATAACTCAAGGTTTGGAAAATCTCTAAGGTTTTCAATAAATGGAGTTTAATGTCAAGACTACTCAAAGCAGCTGTTTCTACTAACCATGGAAAATCACATCCAGTTTTTTTTTTTTTTTTGGTTTTTTTTTCATGACCCAATGCAGAAATTATGTGATTTAGGGTTCCCATCCACCTCCACTC
Organism: Nycticryphes semicollaris; assembly: GCA_013400055.1. Lineage (NCBI taxonomy): Eukaryota > Metazoa > Chordata > Aves > Charadriiformes > Rostratulidae > Nycticryphes > Nycticryphes semicollaris. The sequence continues at coordinate 407,890 of VXBJ01003465.1, forward strand.
CCACCATTCTCCAAGGAATAACAGGCTTTACATGAAAAAATACAGTAAAATAACAGCACACGTATCAGAGCTTCATACATGTTGTCACTTATTACTCAAGAAAAGATGTTTGTGTTTAGCACTCCACTTCTACCTAAACCATGCTGATTTAATGGCTACTCAAACGTTCAGCGTCAATGCTTTCAAGATATTTGGGCTGCGTGTTTTGTGCCAGCGTCAGGAAGATGGAGCAGGCTGGAGGAGGCAAGCTCTGTATGTGCATTTGCTGGTCCTCTCCTCAGCCTTGGTGACTCACAGGCAGGAACTCCAGCATTCTAAACATTGCTCCCTTCTCCAGCTATGTGATGACCTTCTCACACCTCTGGAATCCATAATCTACCTTAGGTCCATAATGGCCCACTGCCACCAGCTGTTATTCCCCATCCTCTGCTCTGCAGAAATGCATTCTCTCATTTCTCTCCTGGACATTATTTTTGCGCTCCATGAACTCACAAGAACCCCTGGAAGCAGCAGCATGTCATATTTCATGCCCCACCTTCTCTGCTGCCACTTGCCTCTCCATGCCAGTGACGGCATGCCCAACACCATCATTGCAGGCAGAAGACATGCAATGACAAATTTCCACAGACAAACACAGGTTGAGGTTTTTTTTTTTTTGCCCTGGGGAGCACAGACCAGACGTGCAGACGATGTTATTTGCAGATACAGGTAACAAACAGACCTACATACACACCCGCTGAAGCAACTTCTGCACGGACTTGCACCATTCAGACCATTATTTTTTCTGAAAATCAAAGTCAGTAATACTGGAGAAAAGGGACAAATGATTTTGTAAACTTTTTATGTGGTTTGGGATCTATGAAAAAAATGAAGAACCTCGTGATGTTAGCACCACACACAAATCTTCTAGAATATAAATCTTCTGGTAGACACCCTACCACAGAGATAGGTAAACTGAAAAATAATCATTTTGCTACATGTCTTAAGTAGGTGATCTCAACAGCTCTAAATCTGGTTAGTCAGACAGATGTTCATAGAGTTAATTTATTGTACCTTCATGTCCTACTTCTAAAAGAGGTGAAGATTGTATCTTATAATTTTCCAAATCTGATCTTATTACAGGTACAAGAGAGTTTGGTATGTTCAGCAAGGTCTGTATTAGCAGTTTTATGTTCTTTTAATCGCTGACATGGAATGTAAATAGTTTCCTCAATTGCTGCATACTTCCCATTCCTGAAAGAAGGCACACCCTTTGACAAAGATTAAGAGAATATAAAGTTAAATCTCTGTTTACTAAAGGAATTAAATCCTCCTCTAGTTACTGAAACAGAGCAACCTATGCATGGGGGATCTACATACCCCTCAAGGACAGGAAATTAACAACTAAGGAGCATTAAAAATAATGTAAAGAAAGCTCAACGTTTGGGACTAGTGTTGAATAATAAAGTGAACTGGACTTTATCACAGCTGGGTAATGTTAGGGTTCATCCAAATGACTGGAAATAAAAAGCATTTTGTGTTGTTTTACTGCAGAGGACTAAAGTGCCCTGGTGTTTCCCATTGAAGTTGTCCATCACCAGCCCAAGGCAGCATGTACCCGGCCTCCCTTGGACATTTGCTTTCACACGCACATTCCTTCCTCTTAACACAAAGCTGCACTGCTTAAGTCTATGGCCTCTTTATTACCATAAAAATATACCTCTGCTGCTTTTATTTCACAGCAGGGAAGCCTACAGAACAGATAGACCCTTGCTAACGTTTATAAAAAGCTTTCCCTAAGTTGAGTGTGATCTCTGGTTTTCCTTTAACAAACAGCATGTAGTTGTCCTGCTCTGGATTCCTACAATGTATTCTTGAGATGCTTTTAGAGGAAAAGCAGTTGAACACTTGAGAAGCTAGACTAACATTTTGATGACTTTGGTTCCATTTGTCATGTTCCAGAGAAATTACTTCATTTCTGTTTAGTTCTGTGTCCCTTTGTAAAAACTCTACTGAGTATCTGCCCGTGGGCCCATTTCTACAGCAGCTCCTGGTATCCCTCTCTGAAAGCTTATGGACATGAGTAGGAGTTGTCAAGAGCACATGAAAGGAGGTCCAATATTTACAGCCCAAAAACAAGGGCTCAAGCTCAGCTTTGGTCATGAGCACCACAAACACCCCATCATCAGCCCCTTGCCTGCAAACTCAGAGAGCTCCCTTTTACAAGTCCAGAAAGGGTTAAGATCCAATGCTTGACTAATCTTCCCTGAGCAGATGCCAGTTGCCACCGCACAAAGGCAAACATGGTTGCAGGCAGTATTAAGAGGGATGTGTCCTTCAAAAAAAGTTCCAAAGACTGTAGAATTTTCCACATTATTGTAAATAAAAGGGCTTACCACAGGAAAGGAGGACAAACCCAAATAAAATAAAAGTAATGATCAACAGGAATACACAGAGAGGCAACGTGTATATTTTCAGTCCCACATAAATGCAGATGACAGAGATTCTTGCTTTATAATCAGTGTACAAATACATATATTCCAAACTGGAACAAAACTGTCTGTGGCCTGTTCTGTAAGGGACCAGTAGCAAACTTGGCCACAGATCACTCTCAAACCATCAATTTTAAAATTATAACCCTTCTCCAAGAACCTGCAGTAGAAAGGGAACATGCAACAGGGGTACTTACTCATTCCTCTCCAGATTGATGACTAGATGTTTACTTTCAGCTTGTATTACAAACTGCAGCAGTGCTGGGTGACTCTGAAAAAGGAAAATAGAGTTGACTGAATCCAAACTTTCTTTTAAGCCCATCGTCCCACACCCAGCTCTGCCAGGGAGCTGGACAAGCGCCTGGCATTGTAGGATCAGGCCCTGCTTGGGAGGAACTACCAAGAGAAGGGGTTGTGGTGTCCCAGCTCTTTAGCCACAGCTTAGTGTGAAGTAACATCACAAGGCAGCGCAGGTCTTCTAGACACCACGGTGTGGCCTTAAGCAGTCTCGTCACCTGCAACTTTGCAGATCAGAGCACATTTTGCTGGGGCAGATAAGCATAGCTATGCAGTACACACCAGTTCCAGGAGACATCTGACACAGCTTTGAATTTTCCCATTTTTCCTCTCCATACGATAGCGTGACAACATTAAACAGTAATATAATCACTTATTCATGCTCAGTCTTACTGCGCTATGTTGTGAAGTGAGGTGCAGGTAAGCGGGTTTGGGCTTTGCCTGACCATTTTCAGTTTAAGATATCCATGTTCAAAGCTGGTACCTCCTGGATTCAGAGCAGACCTGTGGTACTGTGATCACAGTCAGCAGGGTGGCTCTACCAGAAATGCGATTTCCCATCGCTGGGATATGCTAAATATTCACACACAGAACAGGACATGTGATTTAAGATTATCATGGAAACTAAACATAAAGTACAGTCATGCTGAACTATTTTTTTCCCTATAATCAGCTACCTATTTTAGTACGCATTTTAAACTTTTCAGAAGGGTTACTTAAGTTTTTGCTTAAAAAAATAATTAGTGCAGGAGCAATTAGAAATATGGTCAACTGTATTATCAAAAGCAAAGTATTTGTATGTATACAAGTACTTAAGAGAATTTTCTAAACAAGACATCAACAACAGAGCACATGGAAATCCCAGTTGCACTCCATCATGGAGCAGAGATCAGGACATCTGGATTGCATTTTCAGCACCATCACAACTGCGTGCAATCTTCATGTTGCCATTCCCCTAATTGTAAAACAAGTTCTTTCTCATCCCAACATTCGAAGGTAAATCCACTGGTTTTTTTTGGAAGCTGTGAAACAGCATCAGAAGGGTCCGGGGACCCTTTTGCCCTTGGAGGGATGAGGGATTGGAGGATCAAAATGTTGTTTTCAGAGAGTGGCAAAGTACCTATACCAGCTCTTGAAACTGTACTTCAAATGCAAAAGCAGAGTTTACAACATGCTACTTACTCTTAATCCAAAAGACTGAACTCACGTATATTTTAAGACTGTTTACACTTAACTTACATTTCGTTAAACAAACTTACTGGATTGCGAGGCAGTAATTCCTTGGTTTGAAATTCCGACAGTAGCTCAATAAATCAGTTGTTCCTCCGGACACTAAATATACTTTTCTGAAGGTTTATGTCAGCCAACTGTGGTACTGAAGCAGGATAGGCTTAGGGTTATGGTATTTAATTGATTTATTGGAAAACGTGTCTGGATTTGTGATTGCTACAGTGATGCTGTGATGGAGCCCCAGCTGTGTGACAGTCAGAGCACCCAGCCCATGGAATGTAAGGATTTTTAAATTAGTTGGAAAATTGCAGATGTTTATTAAAAAGTGAAATTATGAGGATGCTGTCGTAGACTAAACAAAATTGTAATTTTATTATAATAAAAAATAGCTGACAACTCCCCAGTGCTCTCAGACATTATTAAGCCCAGATTGTGACTGAGATACCATTGGTTTTTTTAAAGTGTCTTGCCCCACTGCTTGAGCAAATGTAAACTTGTTTTCTCTCTCTCCATGCAAAACAGCAACAAAATTGAAATTCTGCATCTATGTGAACTTTGCAGAAACTAGATCCCACTAGAATGCAAAATAAATGCTCCAGACTATCCTTGGCATTCAGCAAACACATGGGAGTCATTTATTGGCATGAATATTTAGAGGCAGCGTTGATTACCGCTTTGCTATTAGTTCATTGGTTCCAAACCCAGTAAGATATACTTACTATGGAGTTTTACGAGAGTAAAATACAATTAATTACAATATAACACAGTAAATAATTAAGATATTGCAGTAGCACAAATGGTTTCTTTGCAGCTAAAGGCCCTCAGTTAGTATGTAAATGATAACTATGTTTATTCATGAGTTCACAGTGGTACTTATTTGACAGTCAATTGATGTTAGTAAGTTGTGAAGTTAAAAAAGCAGCTGCAGAATAAAAGAGCCTGCGACAAGACAAAAAGCATCTCTCAGACCATCCCTAAAGCTGCAACTTCTTATTACCCAGCACCATCACGTCCCCAGTTAGGCTGCTGGGCTGCTTTGCACAAGACCCAGGTTCAGATTCTTGCTTTACCCTAGCCTTTTTTTTGAACAAATGGCTCATTTCCCTTTTTGCCACCTGGGAAGAGACGAAATTATGCTCCTTCTTATTCTGACTGGGAGTCATGAGTGTAACTACAGTAAAACTACAATAACTACACGCTGTTCAGGTGGTTTGGAGATTGGAAACACAAAAGCACTTTAAATGATACATTCCTAGTGAGAAAAAAAAATAATCCAAAAAACATACTTTAGGTTTGTGGGGTTTTTTTCTCCCCCTTTTTTAATGTATATGTTTCTGAAATGAACTAAAAAAACCCCTTCTTCTACTTTACATTTTTTTTGCAGTGATACTCCCCTGAAGTATGTGCACGGTTCTGCTATAAGACCTTAAAAGCTCATTTTGAATCTCATGAAGCCCCGTGATACTATCCCCTCAGAATCAATATTTGCAAAACTGACTTACAAGATGAAATGGGAGTTACTATAAATACAGATATTAGATAGCTGTTTTGTATTTTCCATTTAGAATAATCGAAAAAGCACGTTGTGAGAGCGTATATTCTTCTGCTTAGAACATCTCAGCAAGAACCACTCATTATAAGCCTTTCTTAAGAACCACAAAAAATAATTTTCATGCTGATACCACAATATATTCCCAAACTGATCCCTTTAAAATTATCAAATGTGAATATGAAGTGAACCTTATCAGAGTAGCATTATTTAAACCACAATAAATAATTTTGTATGGTTCTACCTTCTTTACTCTACAGACTTATGTTTTCTAGTTCTTTCTACTCTTAAACTACAATTTACTGCTTCCTTTTTGGCAATGTTTTTTTGCGGCATAAGAGATTTCATCCATGCACCAAACTGTTCCCTAATATCCTAAGAGGCACAACGGACGGATGACTGAAGTAGTAGTCTCCGTAACATTTTTTTCTCTTATTTAGAGAATTTGCTTTCAAAATCTACATCTTTAGCACATCAAATGTTCTAAAGGCATGCTTCCTAAACTCAAAAGTGAGCAAATAGGCACCTTCCTTCAGGTGGAGGCACCAAGGCAGTACAAGAACAGGGGCTCCAAAGTAGCAGTGTAACACGCTTTTTCTGCTCATTGCTCACCATGAATACCAAGACAGATTTTGAACTCCTCATACTTTCAAGGACTACTTTCTGATAATAATGACATGATGGCCAAAAAAAAGAAAAAAAGGTTTTTTTATACCCAAAATACTAGTGGCTGTCCATTTGGAGTAGATTTGTTCACTGTGTTGGGAAGACCATTCTGGAATTTGAATACACAGTAGTTGTCACTGATCATATTTTTCTGTACCATAGCCTAGGAAAATAGCCTTAATTATTGCTGGATCATCTCTTCCTTTGGGCTGGGGAGTTGACACGCACTGTGATCACATTGCTGTGCTGCGAGGATTTTCCCTGACACTGGCTGTTGAGATTGAGATAGAATACTTCCAAGTCATTTCTTATTACATCTGAAGGTACAACCGATGAAGTGAACAGTCCTAATGCATATATCTTTGCAACTTCCTCTCTATAAAAGATAAAGGATTTTATTGTATTAAGTCACATGAGTTAGATCAGCACCTACAATTTTAAATAAAAAATAACATAGTAAAATAAATAAATAAATTAAAAACTATAGACAAGGGAAAGAGTGTAAATAAACTCAAAACAGCAGCAACAATTTATATGTAAAGAGCATTTTCAGCTGTGTCAGTTGTCCAGGGTTTGAGAATAGAAGACTAGAACAAAAAGAGATGATTTTCCTTCTCTGGTTTCAAAGTTTTAAATTATACCCCAACGTGGTAGACTGAAATAGTAAGGTTTGTTTAATCCAAAAAGGTGCTTTCCAGTCTCTTCAGAGCTGGTATTAACTTCATTAAAGCCAACCCTGCCAACAGGGTCAACTTTGCACATGGGGTCAAGTTGACCTACACCCACAGAGTGCCTGTCACATGCCAGGCCACACTTTGCCCTGAGAGGTCACTAGTGTGACACTCCTAGTCTGAAATGTGTAAAATTGGAAAGATGACAAGGAAAACTAGAATTATAAGGAGAACTATGGATTGCAAACACTTATATGCAACAAGGCTCCTGCTGGAGCAAAAAGAAGAACACAGCAAACGCTCACAGACTGTCACATTTCAGAACTAGGTGCCTGAGCTTAAGTTTGAAGTAAGAGAAATCACATCATCAGTGACAAGCTCAGGAGAAGAGATTCTAGAAGCCGCTCCAGCCATGTGCAGAGCTTGTCACCCTCGTACCAAACCATGGCAATGATGTGCAATTTTCCCATAGGATGCATGAAGAACATAGAGATGCAAGAGACGAGTGTCGTTTATTTTGACCAGCTACCACAAAGCCAGCTGGGCTTCCACCTGTATGTGGTCGTGGATAGTAACTTAACTCAGTGCTATACAAGGCAGCTGGATGCAGAAGAAAATCAGTCCTTGTTTATGAAAACAGTGATAGGAATTGTGAAGAGACTTCTCCATAATGTGGAGACTATGTCTCTGAAACTTCAGCTTGTATTTAGAACAAAACTAAACAGATAGCTCATTCATGAGAAATTACCTACCACACTAGCCAAAGACAGCCAACAAGGACTGTTGCCTTTTGGTTACCGGGTTTCCATCAGCATTAAGACAGGTCAAACCAGGCTCGATGATTGGACAGTCAAAGTAGTCTACCAGGGGATAATTTGGGAGCATTTTTTAATCCAAAGTCTTAAACTGTGCAGAAAGCACTGAAGTTTACTCTGAAGACAAGACCCTATTTACTTTCTCCTCTAAGGTTCTGAAAACAGAAATCCCAGCACACAAAAAAAAAAAAAA
>VXBJ01003465.1:415823-427568 GCA_013400055.1 Nycticryphes semicollaris
AAAAGAAAAGAAAAAAAAGGGAAAAAAAGAAAAAAAAAGAAAAAAAAAAGAAAAAAAAGAAAAAAGTGTCATAACTTTGTGTTATCACTTAAGCACAGTTCTGGAAATTAAGGACTTTTGAGATATATCAGATAGAGGAAAAAACACCTAGATTTGTGTGGAAAGGATCTGAAAGAGTTAACACCAGGAATTAGAAACTGCGTAACTGAGGAACATTATTTCCAGTAAAGATATATTCTATGCCATTTTCTGCTGTCTACATGAAAACATCTTCCCACCCCCCGCCTTATTTGTCACAAACATACATTCTGTGTTGGTGCCTTCACAAGCTAAAAGGTATGTTTATAGGTATCAGATATTTGGGTTGGTATTACTCCTCTACTGTCTGTAATACACAAAGAGGGAAAAGCTGTGGAACCTATAAGAAATAAAGCTACCTGGGGAATCTTACCATGGGAACCGGAATTTCATCTAACAAATGCAAGCTGCCTACAAAGTTTATGCATTTAGGATCATTACAAACAGCAAAAAAACCCTATAAGTTGTGTGCATTGTTTTTAAATCAATGCATTTCTTACTTTTCTTTTGGCTTTAGTTTAGAAGCAAACACAGGAGTCTACATTTCTTGCAAACACCTCCAAAACCATGTGATGTTTCATGTGGACATGAAAAGTATAAACACTTAGTTCATATTGCTTTGCAAGTTCCTGAGGGCAGTGAATTCAGCTGTGCTTTCCTTATTGTCAAATGACAAGCATGTATCCCCGTGGCTGTATATAATGAGTAGCAACAAAGAGAACGGCCTATTTTGCTGTGGTTATTTTTTTTTTCTAATGGCGTAGCAAATAATCACAGCCCCTTAACACATTGGCTGAGACACTCCAATAATGTAGGAAACCAAAGACCTTCCGAGTTTGTTCCCAACTTGAAAATAAAGTGGTTCTTTGAAAACACCAGGAAGGTACTTTTTCTTGCTGACTTTACAAATAGGTCTAAGATTCTTCTATCTGGAAGGCATAGTTTCTAATCTAAAATTTCTTTTCTTTTTCCGTTTTTCTTATTCCCTTCTGTAGCAAATGAACCTGCTTTTTGGAGGTAGTCAGGCTTTTCCACCCTCTTCGTTTCCTACATGCTATACTGCTGCCCACTACAAGACACGTCAGAAAGCATCATGCAGGAGATCCTAAAGCAGGGACAAGGCAAAGGCAGCAGCTCTTCTGCCTTTTCCCCAGCTTCCTAACAGGTATGGAAAAACCGCACCATGGAGCTCATGCGACACACACAGAACAGAAGCAACAGGACAACCTTGGGAATGACCCAAATTCAGCAGGCTTCTCTTCATAAGCTAAAAAGATTTTCAATTAAAATGTAAAAAAAAAACCCCAAACAAACAAAAAGTTTAGGTGCACCACCTCTAGACCTTTGTCCCATCAAGTCATTTGGCAGCATCTGCTGAGACTCCTATGAATTCCAAAGAAGGTCTACTTAAATCAACAGCTCCTTGCTCACTGTTGGTGTCCCAAGATCCCCATCCAGAGTTAAAAATTCAAGCAAATAACACTCAAGAAAGAGGAAACTGAGAAGTTAATTGTGCCAGACCAAAATCAATAAAACTACACAGCTCTAGCACACAGTTTCCTGGTTTCTATGCAGAAATACAGAGCTAATGACTACTCTGGGAAAGGGAAAGCTTGCTTACAATTTAGCTACATCCTTTTTGTGAGGTATTTCTGGTTTATATTTTTTTTAAATTAAATAATAACCTAGCTAAAACAGGTTCAAAATGTCAGAACATTATGGAGCAAATATTTCAGGAGCAAATCCAAAATAACTAGTTTGATGTTTTAAAGAAATCTGCATTTTCTAAGGCTGAGTTGTTATGCTATGAATTTATTTGGTGCCAGTAAAATGTGAGGCATGAAAGCTGAATTCAACATTTATGCCATATTTTCATTATCAGGCACTGAAGTTGTACTAAAACATATTTATATGCATTTGGTCAGCTAAACCGGGTTTAATAGAAAATTCACAACTTTATACATTAAAAAAAAAAAAAAAGAAAAGTAAATGTGTTCTTTCTTTTTAATTAAATCTGAGCAGAGCAAATAGGGCAGCCTTGGTTCTGAAAGCAGCTATCCAATTATCTGCTGAACTATATTGGTTAAAAATAGGTCAAAATCAATAGTCCCTTTTCAGGACAAACTTTGACACAAAAATCTTTCACAGATTCCTAAAAACAAGTTCGGAGAACAAACATCAGTGAATTATGAAGAAAGGGGGACTGGTGCTGCCAACACTTTGAAAAAGCCAGTTGGGAGTGAGCTCCGCTGTCCTCTGTCTCAGGATGTGGTTTGGGAGAAGGATGCGTGCTGTAACACAAACCAGCCAGTGCGAGGTATTGAAGCCCTTTCCTGTATCTTTGCAGCAGGATGGATGCAAACCAACACAAACCAACATTCGGTGTGTATTTATTACACTTCTCTGCGTGCCTGATGACCTGCAAGGAGTCTGCTCCGCATCTGGGAGCGGGTGATTCGTTAGATTCACGAATCATAGAGGAAGGAAGAAAGGAAAATGAAACAACATATGGTTTCAACTGAATGGAAATGACTGCACCAAACTGTGAACTCAATTTTGTATTGAGAACAAGTAATAAAAATAATAAAAAAGTCTGACTGCTTTTAGCTAGCTCTCATTTAGCAGGGCCTGTGGCAATCGGATGAGGGGCAATGGTTTTAAACTGAAAGAGGGGAAATTCAGGCTAGATATCAAGATTAAATTTTTCACACTGAGGGTGGTGAGACCCTAGCTCAGGTTGCCCAGAGAGGTGAGAGATGGCCCATCCCTGGATACATTCAATGCCAGCTTGGATGGGGCTCTGAGCAACCTGTTCTGGTTGAAGATGTCCTTGCTTAAGGTACGGGGGTTGAACAGGGTGACCTTTAAAAGTCCCTTCCAACCCAAATGATGTTATGATTCTATGATTTATTGTGATGTAACCCAAACAGCCAAACAGCCCCCTCCCTAAAGTGCTGCCTGCCACCTCTTTGAAGTATTATTTCCACAAATCTATCTAAGGCCACCAAATTTGGTCATTCCCAACTTCATGGAGCACAGGACTTTCTACTCAGACTCAGTACAATTGGTAGGTCCTCAGCCTGGAAGCAGCTCAACAGCAGTAGTGCTTTTTAATCCTGGCTTGATGAAAGGGTGTGTTGTTTGCTATCACAACCCATTCCCTAAACTGACTGGAAAGACCGTGCCCTTCCTGTCCTCTGACATGCTGCGACCTCGCCAAAGAGGTTGGGCAGGAGGCTGATTGCAGTGATGCAGAATTCTAGCTTCTTGAAAGATCTCCAAATAAAAAGGTCCTTTGAATAGTTGAAAAAAAGGCTTGGTGAAGAGTCTGAGAGAAGAGTCTCTTGTTGAAGAGACCTGAAGGCTTGTTAAAAATTAAGTCCTGCCCTACATTGTTTGTCCTGACTGTGTTGCCCCAAAAGGTTTAAATAGAAATATCCCCAGACCTGTAGGTCTCTGGGAGGGGAGGGAGGATATCTGTGTGGCCTTCTATGCAGAAAAGCTGACTAGATACCACACAGCCTTGGAAGTCCTAGAAGCATGTGGCAGCTCATCCTCCCGATACCTGCTGCACTGTCGGGTCTGCTCGTGGTCACCTCCGGACAACGATGGCTCACTCTGTTAAAGGGATGTTTAATACCTGAAAAGTTCAGGTCCAATAGCAGAAATCTTTCCCTGACTCAAAAACCAGACTAAAACCTGGCGCAGGAAGGAAATAACCTGGAATTCACTCAAAGTAAACCCATAGTCATTATACGGTATTTACACTGTACGTACAAGTCACAATTGTTCGTTTTGCTATCAAACAGATGGGAGCAAAAAGTACCTCATTGTTGGAATGCATTATGTGCTGCTTAAACAATGCTTTGTGGAAGGCTGTGCAAAGAAAACAAACATGTCTGTTCTGTAGTAAAGTGTTACAAAACAAAACTTAATAGAGCTGGCAGCTCAGAAGCAATTGCAGTGGGTCTGGGTAACCTTAGTTATTGAACAGAACTTGTTGCAGACGGTCCTTTGCAATCTGGGTAATTATAATGTGAATGAACAGCTGTTGATATTTCCCAGTTTAAAAAGCATGTGAACTTCTTTGAGGGTTGTGCCATATAGATTTAGTAGATCCCATTTGGGTTTAAAGCCACACATAGCTTGAAAAGTAAAATTCCTCCTCTTTGTAAGGGAGCTGGGGACTGTGACCTCCTGCTCAAAGTTTGGTTATAACAGAGGCTTCCAATATACTCGAAAAATGAAAATAAAATATGGACTGTGTCAAAGGCTAAGTGGGTACCCACTCCAGTATATTTCATGCACCTTATGCCTTTCTCCTACCATACTTTCTGTGAGTAATCCCACCTAACATCTCCACATTTTACCACCCACGTGTCCACTGTGAGCAGCAAACCTGACTCTCTTTAGAAACGCCTCTTCTCCTTCTCTGCACGTAATTATTGCAGCCCGCATTCGTGGGGACCCCACCATTTGCTCTGCGCTGTGGGGAATAAGAATTATCATGGGAATTACTTCTCAGTTCCCAATGACAAGGAACGACACATCATCTAGATAATGTCTGTAGTGTGAGCTGCCTGGCACACTGAGGGGGGCACAAGCCGATGAGTTCCACGTGTCACGCATGGGGACAGTATGCACAACCTATTTGTGTACGCCGGGGAAGAGACAGACCAAGAGAGCTGTGCTTTGGAGGCAATTGCAAATTAAGTCCATTTTGAACAGTGCCCAGTATAGACCTTATCTGAGCGACCTGCCCACTCCTTACACCGCTTCACCATCACCTGCATCCTCAGAGCCTCCTGCAACTGCCACATTTCCAGGATGGAAGTTTCTCTGCATCCATACAGAAGAGAGACAAAGCTGCTGAAGAGCAAAAGTTGAAAAAACACAATTCCCTTCCAAAACTTCCGTGGTTCAGCTAACTAATACAGAACAAAAGAATGCAAAATTCAGTAGTAACTGTGTCCACCGAGAAGCAAACTGCGATGGCCACCCATTTCACTGAACTGAAAGTCAACTCGGAATGCTTCAGGAAAGCCCATAAATTATTCTATCACTGAAAGAGGATTTCAGATGCTTTTTGTCTCCCGTCAATACAAATCTGGCTGGGCTCAGTAAGTTATATTAAATGCACATGTATCTCCTTCAAGCCACATTTCATGCTCTCCAAACATCTTTCTCTAAATTAGATCCTTTCATATTCCTTGAAAAGCTCAGTTCTTAATTAGGAAAGAGTTCTGATTTTCCATTTTCATTAATTCATTTGATTTCAAGATTCTGAAGCCAGAGTAATTGCAACTAAATGAAACTTATTGAAAGGCAAAAAGATACAATCAGTTTCAGACAATAAGAAATTTAAGAATTTTTTTAATGCAAGTAAAGGGTAGGTCTGAATGTCCTGGCTAAACTAAATCCTTGACAATGCAACAATCTCCAGAGAAGCAATGATATATGTTTTGCTTCTCTGAATGAACTCGGAGGGTTGGCTAGATTAATGCTTAAATCACTTAATTATTTGGCTTAATTCACATGCCATTCTTCACTTTCAGATCCCTCCCTCTCCTCTCCAATCACACTGCTCCACTGCACCAGGTCCGTGCCAAGATCTCTGAGCTCAGACTTCGTTCTCCCTAAACATCTTTTCATATTATGTGGCTCAGATTAAATCTTCTTCGCTAATTTGTTATTGCAATCACAGATGTGCTTCTGGATGCAAGTTCCCTTTTGCATCACAAATACTGGAATGCAAACGAGAAGTGAGGAGTTGGTATCTAATTTCCACTCTTTCAAACTGTAATTTGTCTCTGATGATCTTTTGAAGATGATGAATGAGTTATACAAAGACAGATAAAATATTAATATTTTTTAAACTAATGAAAGGGGAGATTTCACCCCAGTCTTGAGCTACTCAAGATAACTTAACAAACTTTCCAGAGCTGTACTTCCAAGACACATGAATCATTTTTATACCCTGGATCGCGCCCTGAAAGAAAGAAGGATCTGATGATTTTAGTAAAGCAAATGATGTTGCAAACCTGTGAGCAGCATCTCACATTTTTCTACTTGATGAGAAAGAGATTTTACTTACAGATATCACTTCTAGACCTTTACAGGCTCATAGAAAACAAATGACATAAAGTAGTGTGGAAATCTCAGAAAACTTATCTAAGAAAGTACTTCTTAGAACAAAAACATATGTTTTATTCTGAATGATACCCAGAGATTTCAAGTATTAATCACCAGCCCATTTCTTGCCACAAAGGCAAAGAAAAAACACAGATTAAAGTGCTATTACCTTTAATATATACACAAAAAACTGTAAACAAAATGTATCTATTAATTAGAAAATACATTTTAGAAGCTAACTAAATTATAGAAGGCCAACAGGCATCTAATTCCTCCTGTAGATAATGTGCTTAAGTATTTTCAATTGCTAACTGAGCTTCCAGAACATGTGTTTCATTTCTTATAACTCAGAGGTTCAATAAGAATAAGCAGTACAATGACATTTCTAGAACAAGCTCTCTCATGACACATCAGATAAACTTGTGGGTCTAAAAAATAACCCCTGTATCAAGGTTATATAAATTGATATTAAAGCTCAGCAAAGATCTGCTTTGCACTAAATCATCTAGAAATAGAACACCCTTTCTCCATTGAAGGGCACGAGGTAAATAACTGAAGAGGAGGTAAAAAACAGATAATCAATTATTTCAGTTGGCTTCAGGGTTAGTACTGAAATTTTCAGCCCCTTAGAGAAAAAGTAAAAATCAATATACCACAGTATTTTGAGATAACAAAGAAAGAAACATCTCAAAGGCATTTGCAACATGTGATAAAAGCAAAAAGTCCGCTGTCACCTTCAGCTGCTCTGCCATCCAGTGTAAATGAACAAAAATATTCCTGTTTCTTTGCTGAACTGACTGCACAGGGTTAGAAAACAGAAACATGAAAATTCTGCAGGAGGCCCTTAAAACGTTTCAATTACCCAACCTCAGTCTCATGGACCGGTGCAGCAAAACAGAACGAGCAACAATATTGTTCAGTTCAGGCAGTGGGCACTGGAGTCAAATACCCATCGGGACTGTGGGAGAATAGACTTGACAGTAGCTTTGAAATTATGGAGGAAAGAAGCAGTTAAAAGATGAGGAGCAAGTAGAGGTAAATGCCGTGAACTGGTTAATTGTTCTTTCCAAACAAAATTGCTCTTTCCTGGGCAAAACGCAGGCCACCAGAGCATCCCATCATGGGAGAGGACAACCTATCTCTGCCTTTCTGGACAGCCTTTATGTTAACGTGTCATTCAACCCTGTATTTACAATGTTTCTCCCTCTTCATGTCACTCCATTATTTGTACCAGCCCTGATCTATTTTGCCTGCCCTCCCCAATACCAGAAGCCAGTGAATTAGCACAGGTAAGAGGGAATAATAGTCTGAGACAAGTCTATTTTATGCCGTTTTGCCTGAACAAACACAGTAAAGCTCTCACTGTGCACTGATTTAAGTGTTGGTGATAGTCTCAAATTCTCTGTTTCTTATTTCAGTTTCAGAGATACTTTTTTTTTGCCCCTGGAGGATTCAACCCCAAAGGAAATTTAAATGCAACAGTTTCCCCAGGGATGGGCTACGATACATGGAATATTTAGGCATTTCTGCTAGATGAATTGTGTGCCTTATGCTGTTGAATTTCCATCAGCTATGGGGATTTATTGTCTTCTGAGGGAAAATTCTCACTTTAAGACACAGGAGAGCTTTCCTTTTAGACCTAGAACTATAGACCAACTATCCTTTGTGCAAAAAATAAAAAAAAAAGTAAAGATAAAATGGAAACAGAAAAATCGTATTTTCCAGCTTAGCATTGGGAAGAGTTGGTAACCACAAAAGAGATATATTACTGAGGAGCACTGAGTGAAAAAATCTGCTGAACACCTGAAAACTTCTAACAATAGGCCAACCACATCATTATCTGCCCCAAACACGCCACGCTCTGCATCCCGTCTACTTCCTTCATAGCTACTGACACAAAACTGCAGAAAAGATACTGAAAGGAAAAAAGACTCATGGACTGAATGTGTTTTCATTCAGATGATCCTTAAAAAAAAAAAAAAAACACAAAAACAAAAGCCTCACCCCAAACCCACCACCATCTCTCTGTTCACTGCTAATTAAAAATAAGGCAGCTCTGCGACACGGCCCATGTAATCTACCAGGACTTTACAACCCGAGCGTCCCAGAGTGTGTTTTGAATTACGTTGTGCTTATTGTAAACAGTCGAAATTGTCATCTCAGGATTTGGTCTATTTATGATGCACTACAATTAAATTCTCTCCTCCCTTCCCCCTTCCTGAAAATCTTTTGAAGCTTTGATGCTTCTCAGAGTAACAGATGACACAGATATGAGTCTGCTGCTGCCACCCAACATTGTTTATGGCATTGTACTCCCAGAAAGCCATCAAAGGGCCTCTGGTGAAGCTCAGTTATTTCTGTGTAACAAAGTTTTCCATAAAATCCAGAATGATATACAAAAGAGACTTCACCCATCCTTGAAAAGATTGATCTCCCCATGCAATTTTTGTTTACAATATTTTATAACATATCCTTTGGAAAGAGGCAATAAGGAAAGTGCTACTACAGGACACAGTCAATAGTTCACATGGACACCATATTTTTTTCATAACCTGTCTTAACAAAATAGCTTATACATTTCTTTCTTGAACTTCCAAAATTCCCCAAAGAAAGGATTTTCTCAGACTGCCTACTACAATATTCTAAAACTATCTTGATAAGAGACTCTATCACTGCTGCAACCAAGCACCTGCGTGGCAGAGATGTGCCACTATCTCCATTTACAGGTAAGCAACTGCAGCACAGAGAAGCCAACTGATTTGTCTATGGTTATATGGCAACTCTGTAGCACAACACAAAAATTAAGAAGTCCTGCCAAGAGACATAACTAATCCCTTCTTAAATCAAACCTCTTCAGGTTATAGACACGCCAACCTCCATGGCATCCTGAACCACCCCTGTGATTTCAGTATCCATCCTTGAATTAATAAAACATTTAAAAGAACAAACAAAAGGCTGAACTTCTGCTAGAGCATTTTCTCTTTGTCCAGCAGAGACACGATTATAGTTAATGCTTTAGTTGTTTATGTATTATTTAGTGTCTGGTTCTAAGTTGTGCCAAACTAATAATTAGAAGTAAAGAAAAGCTATTGTCTTGCCCAGTACCCTAAGCAAGAAAAACTTGTTAAGTTTTAGGTATTTAAAAATCCAGAAAAATCCAAATCTTATTCTTTGAAATGTAGAGATGTCAAAAGTTTGCAAAGCGGGTTTTGATAAAGGAAAAAGAATGGTCTCCACATCAAATCATAGAAAATGTGGCATATGGGACCTAAGAGGTTCCTGCCCCATGTCAGGATCAACGATACCTTTCTCATTAGCAGCTGTTTCTCTGGCTTTTCTGAAAATCAAGAGCACTCTGAGAGACTTCAAAGCTTCCCATCCTTACTATATGCACGTAAATACACCCTTTTCTCATTATCTTCATTACTGAACTCTTACTTACTGCCTTGTAAGGCCATTCTTCTTGCCCCTGCTAGACAGGGAGCATATCTAACAGTGACACAGAAACTAATTACTCCCTCTTACTTTCCTGCAGCCTTTTACATACCAGAAGATTTATCACATCTCTGCCCAGCCTCTTCCCCTCTAGACTGACAGTCCCAGTTCTTTGGTCCTTACCAAGGGCCATGGTTTCAGACCTCCAGCCATTTCCATGCACTCCTTCCTCTCTTCTCCCCAGGTGATCCCTCCCTCATTTCTTTTCATGGCTGTTCTCCTGCCCAGTAATTATTCAAGGCAGATGTAGTATGAAATGCATACAGCCTCCAGGGCTGCAGTCTCCTGTGAGATTCAGTGCCCCAGTGGTCTGATCCGCAGCTTCCCACCTACACTCATGAGTACTCCAACCACTAGATTATTAATGAACAGGTTTGCACTCCGCTGTTGCTCTTCAGCCATTGAACACTCCTGTTTTTTTCCCCAGAAAACAAGAAGTCCAATGTTTCATTGAGGTATGCCCCTAAACTACTGAGTTACCACTGCTTTACAGCCCTTTAAAAAAACCAAAACAAAACAAAAACCAGGTCTTAATGCTCTGCCGTGTTGCATATTTAAATGAAATTATGAAATTCAACAACATGAGTGTATGAAACTGCCTGTTAAAACATGACATATCGCACCAGACTTCTGGTTTTTTGTACTCCTGAGTCATACAAGTTAGCAGAATGCAGAGAGGAAGGCTTCTGGAAAGGTTCATTAGTGTCTCTATAAATAGGAAGTGTTTGCCAGATATGGGTACCACTGTGCTGTATCGCAAAGTGCCAGCGAACACAGTATGTTTAGAGCAGGACTTTGAAGCATGGGAGCAAGCCAGAATCTTCTGGCAGGTTTAAAAGTATATATAGTCTTTCTGGAAGTTTTCATCCAGGCTTATCAACATATAAATAGAGAAGGGCTCTGCAGGGATTCCCCCTACTGTGCTGATTTCCTGAGATGATGAGGGAAGGAGCTTAAATGGGAAGGCCTGCTCACCAGAAGATTGAAGAGTTTCAGAGAGGAACTCAGAGAGACCACTCATGGAGGTGCACAAGAAAATAACATTTGAGGACTGAATGAACTGGCTGCACTGAGACAAAGAATTAGGACAGGCAAAAACACCACGTTTGTACTCATCCCCAGAGGGGCTCTTCAGCAACTGACTCTGAACTGCCTCCAGCTGAGGGATGCTCCATTGCTTCCTCAGACAACAGTCACTTGCCTTTACGCAGAGACTCTGTTTGTAAAGAAACCTAAATTTCATGATACGTTTGATAAAGAAGGTATATCAACTGCTGCCCCAAACAACTCAATCAAATTTTAGTTTGCAAATCGAAATTCACAGATAGGAATACCTCGCACATACAGATGTTCCCTTAGGCTACATATGGGGGACAAGTTATTTCTTTTCCAGGTATCAAGGCTGTGATGGTGACATTGCATCAAAAGACAAGATACAGCTCCCTAAAATTGAAGAAGTGAATTTGCACATTGCGAGAGATGCAGAGGAATGATTTTTGTGGGATAGGTAAAGACAGCAATAAATTGCCATAAGACTTTATTTTATGCTGAATAAATTTCTCACTAGCTCAGGGCAGACTGTCAGGTGCCAGACAGCACACCAAAAGAACAAATCATGAAAGTAATTTCACTATTGCTCTTCAGGAACTTTTGAAACCGTTACTGCAATCAGAAGAAAATATACCTATATGAAATAAAAATATAGAATGTAAAACCAACAAATGGCACAGTGGCTGCGAAAAAAAAAAAAAAAAAAAACAAGTACACTGTGGTATTTCCAAATCCTTTGGCTTGTTTGTGATGGCTAATGTAAGAATTCACATTCAGCTTGAGTAATATACCTTGGTGAGACACAGCTTTGTGTTTTACCAGTGATATATTGATTTGACTTTCACTGAGAAAGATAAAGATTTTTCTGGAAAAACAAACTAACGTTGCCTTTGAAGACTTCAAGCAGAGACTGGGCTCTTTGTCTAAGTTGTTTAGTAATGAAGGCTGCGAAGAATTTTTTTTTTATATTTCTGTGGAAAAAAAAAAAAA
>VXBJ01003465.1:427650-442312 GCA_013400055.1 Nycticryphes semicollaris
AGCTCGAACACACAATAATGGAGGAGCCCCACAATACACTTATTAAATATACATCAGCCAAAATATCTGTAGTGGCTGATCCTGTTTTTAAGCTCTTTCATGATGACAGAGATAAAATTCACAATTTCAATGACCAAATACTGTATTTCTTTCTTTTAAAATATGCTATTTTTTTCCCTACTGCCTAGTCCTAAAATTAGAACAACTCTATCTCCATATATGAAGTTCATGACATTGGCAAGTATGTTACAAGGACAGACTGATAAGCTCTTTGCTTCTAAATGTAATTCCTTCCTAAGAACATGTCCTAGCAAAGCAGAAACACTGATAGGAATTTCACTCAATGGCATGTATCTTCCTTCTCAACTACTTGATTTTATGATTTGATTTCAACACACATCCTTGCTGTAACCCCATTCAGCTCTTTTTTCCTCACATGTTGTTGCAAAAGAAAAAAAAAAAATCACACAATTTTTTAAGAGCTGAATCCTGAGGCAAGCTTGGAAACAGAATATCCGTACGTATGTATGCATATAGATATTGATATATCTACTACATCAATATAGATACAGATATACCTACTGGGAAATTCAGCAATGAGGTGGGAGGGCCCCAGGAATCTCCTTTAAAGCAATAGCTCAAATCTAGCTCTCATTCTCTCTATCTCAGACACACCGATTTGGGGAAACTGCTAAATGCCAATTCTGTGAAGGCTGAAATGGGAGTTGGTTTCAATTCCACACATAGACATGTTTTTTTAAAAATTAGTTAATAAAAGATGGATGACAGTGTGTTAAAACTAATAAATTCAATTTTAAAAATAAATTGATGCTTGCTGATTAAATTGCATATTTGAGAGCAACAAAAATGTACACATGGAAGAAAAATGCATACTACACTAAAATACTATTTCTCAAAACGTTCCTTAAAATAAAGTGTTTTCATGTCAATGCTAATCTTCCTCAAAGACAGGTGATTGTACTAAACATGGACTGATTTGTATAGCTCATCACACGCAATAAAAATCTCAATTATTCTTCATAGTACTTACAAGCTGTTCTTAAATTGCCTCCAAGACTGTAACAGTGACAATCCTTGTACACAGCATTGCAAACACTCCTCTTTAATTCTTTCAGAACTAAAATCTTGAAAATATTTGTTCCCTTGTTCTGACAACACATGCGTGACTCATCCACACATGCAAGACATCCCTCTGTCCCCCAGAACAGCAACCCCTTACTCCTTAAAAGTTGGGTGAATACAAATAACATTTATAATCTGAAAAGGCTGTTGCCAAGATCAAATTGATGTCCCATGGTTTGGATTAAACCCGATTGCTACTTTGTAGATGGAAAAGGGCAAGACAATAAAAGGGGAGATGTTTGACTGTACAAAGCAAATAATTTAGGTTTCCGTCTTCGAAAAAAAAAAAAAAAAAACAAAAAACAAAACAAAAAAAAAAAACCACAAACCCAGCTCTTTCTGTCCATATCATAAATTTGCCCTCTTGCAGTCTTCCCAGGCTCCTGATGCTTGGTCTCCATTGAGCAGCAGTTTCCTTCCCTCTCCCTCTCCTGTGGGGATCCTGGGAAACAACCGCTTGGGTCCGAAGGGCTCCCACAGATCACAGTTCAAACCAGTCCAGCCCATTCTCTTTTTTCCTTTATAATCACCCTGCCACGGCAGTAAGAATTCCGCACCAAGCTTCAATAAAAAAAAAAAAAATAAAAATAAAAAGGAGGGCAATATTTTGAGATCTCCTTTTGTTGCAATTGAAGATTTTACAACCAGAAATGCTGAAGTAATAAATGGAAACACCATAAAGTATGAAATGTAGTACTTTGTTTAATTTAAATTGTTTTTAATTTCTTCTCTGCAGGGTGCACTTTGGGGATTTGGTTTTGGGTTTTTTACATATGCCACTCACTTAATTACAGCAATTTATGTACCTCAATGTATCTCAGTAACTACTTCACTAACAAACATGACATCTCTCGGCAATAAAAGGTTAAAATTCACTTTGCCCTCTGACTATAACAGAAATACCTTTGCAAGCTAATGACTGTAACAGGCTGGTCTGTTCCCGAATAAACATTCTAGGGATTTCCTGAGGTGTTGTTTTGTTTTCTTTCTTTCTTTTTTTCCCCTCACATCTTTTTAATTGAGGGAAAAGAATTTGAAGGGCACAACCGGCTTAGATGCTATTTCAGTCAAAAATCTGCATATGTTGTCTTTCTATACACTTTTTAAACTGAAAAAAAATACATTTACACAGCTTCTGGATATTCATTTTATAGAAAAAAAGAAATCTTTAAAGCTTATCCAACTCATCTCCTTCTGCCAGCTTTCCTTGCCAACTCTTTCTTAGTAATGCCAGTAAATGCCAAAAAAAGTCTGGTTTAAACAATGTTTCTGTCTGTTGAAACTAAGAGAAAGGCAGTTTCTGTTGGAGGTACTGGATTTGGGGATCCCACTTTTTCTTCTGCTGCTGAAAATGCACCCTGACCATGTCAGTGTTGGCAGAAGGGAGTGTACAATGTTGAAACAGTAATATGCTAGAAGTTGCTTTGAGGACAAAATTACACAGTTCCTCTCATTGGCTTTTCCCTCTACAGATTCATTTCCAGAAACTCCTCTCTCCTTTGAAAAGGGCAGATTCAGTATCTGCCAAGGAAACGGTCCTTTTTGGGGCAGGGATACTATGGCTGTTTAGATTAACACATCTAAGAGCTTTTGTCTCCTCATCACTTGCCAGGAGTCGAAGCAGACCTCCTTCAGCAGCGTTTCTTTTTCAGTACAAGATGTACTTAATGTGAAAACATCTAGGGAAAGATGATGGAATGGGTGAAACTAAAGTAAATAATGTCATCTCAGAGACACCAGTGTAGGATTTCATCCAAGATCGCTGCCCGAAGGAGCCTGCCATCTCCAACACTCACACAAATGAAGTGTGCCGGAAAATAGCATCCACCAGTGTGCAAAAACGAGGCATCTCAATGAAGATCTGATCCTCCCCTAGCTGGGCAGCAGCTTTGACTAAAAATGATTGCTCCTGTGCCTGTTTAAGTGGCCTCAGGTAAAAAATACAACCTTCCTGAGTATTAAAATTATCTCTAGGCTTTACTTTAAACACAAAGTGTAAAATGGTACCATCTCAGAAGGAAAATCACTCCAGAGAGTGATGACTGGCAGGTTGACCGTTTTTGTGCAGGACTGCTAAAGCACTCCTCAAAGAATGTGGTCAGTGGAGAGAGAAGGAGCAAACAAAGAGATGAACCCTGCCAAGAGACCGCCCAGTAGCTCCTGGTGGAGTGAGATGGCCAGAAGTGGAAGGGGGAAAGTTCATTCAGAAGCAAAATAAAGTTGATCCTAAGGCAGAAGACACAGTAAGGGCAAAGGAATGAGGGCAGGACCTAAGAGCACTTCATTTCCTGAGAGTGATTCAAACTTCAGAGGAAACAACATATTAACATCCTGGGACTTGGGGCAGAAGATGAAAAGGCAATGACAAAGCCAGGGCCGGAGATCTAAATGGAGTTTAATGCATTCAGGAGGTGTCGGTTGATGAGAAGCTTGACATGAGCCAGCAATGTGCGCTTGCAGCCCAGAAAGCCAACTGCATCCTGGGCTGTATCAAAAGCAGGTCAAGGGAAGGGATTCTTCTCTCTGCTCTGCTCTCGTGAGAGCCCGCCTGGAGTTCTGCATCCAGCTCTGGGGTCTCCCAACATAAGAAGGACGTGGACCTGTTGGAGCGGGACCAGAGGAAGCCACGGAGATGCTGGGAGGGCTGGAGCCCNTCCCTTTCAACTCTAGCCATTCTATGATTCTGGTTTACTGAGGAGCAACAGGAGGTGACAAGACCCTTCCTTTGATTCAGTGACCATGTGTGTCTAACTGCTGTATCAGGGGGAGCAAACACATACCACAGTGCAACCAGTATCACTACCAGACATATCATTACTCTGACCAGAAACATCACAAGTGCATCCTTTGAGGACAGGGATGAGATCAAGCCCAGTAAAAAGCCTGCAGCCTTTGGCAGCACCCCCACCACACACATGCGTCTCACAAATGGAAATGCATCCCACAAATAATGACAAAATGCATTTCGTTTCCAGTCTCACTAAGCCTCATCACTCCACTGTGTCTACAATTCTGTAAATTACAATCGTTTTGTTAAATTAAGTTTGGAACGCTCAATTATACTTTAAAACTGTGTCCTTGAGGAAAGACAGTGCACAAAAGGGACACATAATTTCCTCAAGATGGAAATTGAACGCAAACTTTCTGCTACGATATCATAATGATACAGATCATTTTTACCTCATCTGCACAAGCTTTCAAAAACAATTGGTAGAGTTTTTGGCAGTCATATTATTTCTAGAAAAATAGCAACACTTTGAAATCCTTTTGCTGTCAAGATATTACTAGTCTGTTTAAAAACAGCTTATTATCAATCCTAATAATTTTTTTCTTATCAAGCTTTAAACTGCATATAACCTCTGTGATTTCTTGTTACAATTCTGAGAAATTAGTAATATTCATGTAGAAGAGGTTAATTGACTGGGGTTTGAGTAAATCGTATTGAAGGAGAATTATAATTCAACAACAAAGGCATCAGGCTTGTTAACTGGGCTCAGTGGATCGGCCAGCTAAATTTACCTCTTCATCCCTAAAATATTCACTGAGTACAATTCAATTTACTATGTCTTCTTGAGATAAAGGTCTTCATCACAGCATGTGTCAGCAGCTCTTGGTTTCTGTGGTCTGTCCCTGCTCAGAGGACTTCAGTCCTTGGAAAGGTCCCAAGTCCTTTTGCTATCACCTGCAAGCCCTCAGCAGGCTCCTTGCGGGAGCTGAACACCCAGAGCTCGTGTTGGGAGAGACCCTGCTGCAGGGATTGCTTTGTGTTCAGTTTGACTCAAGGCAATCACAATAAGAATTAAGAACAAGGGAGATTCTCATTTTGCCTGTAAAAATCTGATCACATGTTCATAGCTGGAAAGCAGAGTAGTATTTTAATCCAACACTGAAATTCATACCTTACGCTCTCAAGATCTGTTGCAAGAGTCATGAAATAGCCAAGTATAAACTAAATTAATTCAATATGAAACTGCCTCAGTACAAGCACTTTACAAACCCAGCATAATGCCACATAATTGCAAGAAATTAGCTTAAGATTTTAATACGACGTTAAAGGGTTGCTAGCATTAACTGCACCATTAAGTTCAAAGTATCTTTTTTCCATTTTATTACAGAAAGTATGATCTGTTTGTTTGGGGTTGTTTGGTGGTAGTTTTGTGGGTTTTTTTTCAATGCCAGTCTGAAACCTCACATTAAAGAACATTGCCTCAGCCCCATCACCTTACAGAAGAGCATATGAATAGATTCCTCCATCTCAAATCTGAGACACTACTTCATAGCTGGTGGGTCACGGGCACCAAAACACACCAAACCCCTTCTGCCGAGCCCCACCGTATGCAACTGCTGGCAGAGGGAGGCCGGGTGGTACGGGGAGAAAGAGCTTGCCCAAGACTATTATATCACTGGAGATCTTTACTGGCCAAGTATGACAAAATTCCTCCCAGCAGCTCAGCGTGATACAAGCTCGTGAGAGGGACTTTCACCCTATTGAGGGCTCCAAGATGCTAAGGGGAGGGGGGTGCGTGTGTGTCTGTGTCTGGTGGATGGTTAATATAAAACTCTACATCTTCTGTTTATTGAAATAGCAATCTCTCTCAATAATATCTGCTATTTATATTGTGCATAAACTATTGCACAAAACTTAACACACTGTATCACTTAAGCTAAAAATGAAACGGACCATTTTCTGGGATGAATCCCAATTGCTTAACACTTCCCAGTATGCCCAAGCGTTTCAGGCAGGAAATGAATACTAGTATATCTAGTTGAAACTAGGGCACTGATTCAGTGCAGACAGAGAAAAGAATTTCCCCTACTCAATCACCAACACAAAGTTTTTATTGGTGGTCCCCGCTCCAGGAATTTCTCAAGCCTGTAGCTGCTATGTAAGATCCAGCAAGTCCCTAGAAACGTTTTAGAAACATTGATAGGTGTATCTTGGTTCATAAATGAAATTATTAGATTGATCAATCGGTTAAACACAGGGACAGGGATGGCTGAAAAGAAGGGAACATGTTTTTCTCCACGAGGACCTCCTCTTGCACAGGGTAAGGTGAGAGGGTTGGCTTTAAACTGCGTTTTCTCACCCAGGGAAGCGATCCAGCCCTACTAGCATAGTCACAGAAATTCAACCGAGTACCAGAGGAGGTGACACACTCCCTTTCCTAATAGCTTCCATGAAAAAATTATGCTATTTCTGAATCAAACAAATGCTGAAGAGTTATTAAATAATAGAGCATCTTTGAACTAATTAGCCCTCACAGTGGCCCTACAAGGCAGGGGTGTAGGTATCATAAAAAGCGAAAGAAATAACAGATTGTTTACTAGGGCATTAAATTAATGACTGCCGGGTTCCTAATTAAAGGCTCAAGGAGCAGATCTCCCAGAGAATTTTATCGAGGATTAGTGCAGTTTCTCACACCGCTGAGGCTGCCTGTGCCAAGCTGCATTCCCAGCTGATGACACAGCCTTAGCAGCATGCACAGCTCTGCCTCTTATATTTGATACTCATGAGTCATAAAAATATGGAGAGCGCTATAAATTCTGTTTATGCCTCTCTCTCTTAAGATATGTACAACAGCTACGTAAAAGAGCTATGAAAGCTGTCCTCTCCATCTTCAAAGACTTGTTTAAGCAGCTCTGTATGATTCCCCTTAATACAATTGTCTGGAAGTCTAAACTTTGGTAATTATTTCAAATGAAAAAGAACAGCAGGAGGCTCTGTTGAAGGGAATATAAACAATTATCACTTGCACGAAGGCTATGCCAGTTATGAAATAAACTTGAATGGGTTTGCTCTTGAAAACATTGAGCACTAAATTAATTATCTGACATAGCAGGCCCCTCAGCTACACTCCATGCATCAAACCCTATATTTGAGTCACGCGAGAACACTGAGAAAGGCAGCAAAGAGGGGAAATGGAAATATAAACCAGCAGAGAGGTCTTTCTAACGGGTGCACCAGTAGCTTCATGGTAATACTGAAGCTGGTGTGCACACCGTAGCTCCATACGATAGACTGGGCTATGACAGACGGTGCCTATTCTGCCAGTTTGCAGGGGCAATGCAGTAATGCAAGAGCATAAAGACAGGATCAAATGGGCAAGACTCATCCCTGCTGGGCAGCTTTGAATATGTTCTTGAGTCTCCAGCACTATCCTGGGACTTTGTAACAAATTTAAAGTTATTTCTTGTTCCTTCCTATGATTTTTAGTTTCAATGGCAAAAATCCCTGTTTCAGTAGGTGTTAAATTAGGGCCTTCCAGTGAAGGCATGAAAAAATGCAAAAAAAAAAAAGTTGAAAAGATTCAGTGTAATAACCCATACATTTGATAAATTTGGAGAACCGTAAAGATAACTAACAACTGTCAGAGCAAGGGATACTTTCACAGATAGCACAAAATTTCACATTGAGATGTAAGTAATCAATGGCCAGGGTGACATACAGATAATCAAGACTCTGATGCTTGTTTACGAACGCAATCCATACATGAATGAGGCAGGCAGCAATGCAAAAGCTGCTTCTTTGCAAATTCAGTGAGATACAGTGCATGCTAAGCAGTAAAAAATGGTAATCCTCTGCCACTTTACATGCAGAATCTTTCGAGCTGACAAGCATACGCTTACAAACCAACCAGAAGAAATATGGTCTAACTGTATATTTATAGCTGGCCTTCATCTTTATCTTTGCATTTCATTGCTGGAGTCTATATTCAAGTATAACGTAGCACTAAGAAACAAACAAAAAAAGACTGTTGCTACAAGCAAAGGGGCTCGGTCTTCTCATCTTTGTTTTCTCCTTTTTTGAAAACACTTCTTTAAGATTTTGCTTTGCAAACCTGGTTTATACCAGCACAGTCAAAGGAAGGAAACTGATTCACACTACCTCAGAATCTGGTCTTGAAAACTTAAACTTGATGATACACTTTTAACATTCTCTGGATCCATCCCCCCTTCTCCCAAGAGGAAATGAATTTCTGTTTTATTTGGATTTAAAAGTCATTGGTGTTGGAGTCATAGCTCTTCTTCATCAGGGAACCCTCTGCAGGTCTTTCTATCTTCGCTGCTCACTATGAGCATCTTTTCCTTCACTTGTCTCTAACCCCAAAAGCAACAGATCTGAATCTCCTGGTGTGTCGAAAACCATCCAGCATCTGCCACTGAGCAGGAGGTCTCACTCTCTGCAAGGTTGCGGAGAGGTTGCTTTTCCAACATGCTTTTCATATATTGAGGCCAGTGGCAGTGTTTTAAGAGAGTCAAGTGAGACTCACTATAATTCACCTGGTTTATGGATCAAATCCATTGACAAGTATATCCCTGTGTATCTTCTTTCTCATAGTTAATTATTTTAAAGAAGTAACACAACAAAGTTTGCTCACTGTCCTCTATACATTGCCCAAATTTTGTGTTAAAAACCAAATTCTTTGCATCATTTGAAAGCAACCTGGCCTGGCAACTTACAAACTCGAGCAACCTAAGGCATTTTGGGGCTTTACAGCTTTTCATCTGGCTCTTTGGAAACCAGCCACAGCTCTATGCTGCCTGACCACAGGTCCTTCAGCACCAGCCCAGCTTCAGCTACATTCAAATTTCTCTTTATGAGTGGCAATGGGACTCTAACTGGAGCATACACCTATGTATGGAGCAGTTTAATACTGCACTGGAATAGAGAGCAGAATTACAAAAGAGTATGCGTAAGCATTAAAAGATGCAAAGCATCACCCAGTAAGGACAACTGCGCTTAAATGGCTTATACACTTTTAGAAACTGCAAAGGATTAAACCTTTCAAAATGCTTGATCAGCCTCATATTATATTTGAGTCCTTGCAGGTGCCAGCAATGACATTATAGAACCTGCACAGCCGAAACCAGAGGAAAACCCCACACTGAGTGACAGGAGCCACAACCTGAGGACTCTGTGTCTACTTGCATAATTGATCGTTATCATATATGCACAAAAGGCTTTCAATTTCCCAGAAACTTAATGCATTTTAAGATCTGGACTAAAACCCTGGATACAAAGCCAACTTCACTAATGAGCGTGTCACTCCGGGAGAACGAATGTCAGCCCAGGGCAATGCCACACCGGGGTCCCCCCCAGCGCTGCAGCTATTTCAAGCCTGCCCTGGGCTGGTCTCTGGCAGGGAGAGTTTCCCCACAGTTATAACCTTTTAAGCATAGAAATGGAGCCAAGAAACTCTTAATGCCCATGTGAAATGCTTCCTACCTAGCGCTTTGTCTCTCCAAGAGAAGGCACGTGCTTCAGGCTTGGGTCTAACACAACTGGTATTACCTGACCTGCATCTCCTGAGGTGCAGGGATCTAGCACACTTTAACCAGCGTGTGTCCCCCCCTAACAGGGTGTGAGGATAAAAGCTGAATCCAAACAGATGGTCTTCTAAAAAATCTTCCCTAAAGTGTTGTGTGTACTAAAACATCACTTGCCCAACTCTCATTGAACTTGGCTTGATTTGCAAGTCTCAAGCCAAGTCTGAAGAAAAATATTCAGCTGGAAACATGCAGGGAAAAGAGTCTTTTTTTCCTGCTCTTGAATAATATAAAAATGAAACAATTTTGTTCAAACCTTAGAAAAATTCAAGAAAAATAGAACTCAAACCTCTTGGGTTTAAATCAAGCACTACCAAAAAAAAAAATAAATATCAACACAGAACACAAATTGATGAACAAGTGAAAAAGCAAAGTGGAAGGAGACATGGAGCTATATTGTATAATGACCTATCAACACATTCTATAATGCACCCAAAATTTCAGCAAGGATGGAAACCACATCTGTGCTGAATCTGGGCAGCTCTTGTTTGAAAGCACAGAGCAAAGTTGCACAACGTGTCAGGGCCCCGATGTCCCCGTCACACACCCATGAATGCAGTGACTCATCAGTAGCCCTGACTAGCAACAACTGGGTACTCAAAATAGTAGCCACTAATTTTAGCAGCGCGTTCAGGATTAGCAACAGAATACTATATCCGGTTAATAAAAGAATGTAGCTGGGCACCATTCAAAAATTCCAACTGAAAATTATCTACATTTTCTGAGTTCAACAAAAGACGTCAGGAGAAATGTTAACAACCACTAACTTGATGAACAGCATCGTACAGTTGCAAAAACATACGTGCAATTCCATACTAATGTCTCTCAAGTACAGAGACTTCATTTTTTAAATGTTCATCTTTTTAAACAAGAAAAAAGCATTTCTGAAATAACCCTACCACAAAGAGATCCTACTTACAGTTTTGACTTGGGGTGGGAAGGGCAGGGAGAAAACCTATTTGCCCAGTAAATGATAGGTTTTCTCTAGAAACAAAACACTACATTTATACTTAGGGAAGCCCAAATTCTTTAAATATAATTTGATTACATATCTGATTTTAAAATTGGATTTTTCCTACCATTAATTTGGACGGTCATTCTTTGGAAGTACCTAAATCATTAGATGTCCTTGAAGGAGCACACCCTAACTGTATTAAAGTAAACCCAAGCTATAGCTAAGTAACTTTTTCATTTTTTTTTTCGTCTCAGTAAATGTAATTTTCCTGCTGATGGTGGGCAGGTCTCTGTGACTGCTTTCAGCTTTTTTGCCTCTTCTCCGTACAGTCCACTGCATAGATGGCCCTCAACGAGAAATCATTGGCTTGATAATGATTCCTGACAGATTCTGAATGAGATATTCCAACAGATACTACAGTGACTCCTGGGGTAAATAAAAGGACAGTTTTATCTTCAAGATGGGAAAGAAAGAGTATGCTAAACTAAATGACTAGCGTGGTTTCTCAGGGACTAATTGTTAAGCAGGTATATTTATGATCAAAGGATTGGAGAATGGGGCTATCATTGCAAGGCAATTATCTAGACACAAATAACTTTAATACTTTGGCATTTTTATAACCACTACATTATTTATTTTACTATATATTCTATTACAATGCCATTCCCCTGGTTACAAGTACATGCTACTTCATTTTTTTTTTACTTCATATAAAATGAAAATAAAACAGAGGAACACTTGAAATGAGTTGAAGAACAATAGGTCCTATTTAACCATCAAATACAACAGTATTTAACTCTTGTGCTTGTGATCAATATTTATGTGACAAGCTATTCATTACTCTTCTTTACCAGTTTAATGCTGATGTTCTTCCCACAGCCTGATCTGCACTTTTGTGCATTTAATTTATTACAGTTTCCATGGAAAAGAAGTATTCAAAGAAAAAAGTGCTGATGCAGCACGAGGATCTCTCTACCAAACCACAAATCTTTTCTAATGTTCATCTTAAACTGAAAGCAATTCTGGGAAACAAATTAATGATATAAATCACATTATCATTACTCACATAAAGATACTCTTGTAACTCTTTCAGAAAGCTACAGTGAGTAGCTAAAAGAACTCTATATGGCGAATGCCTGTTTCTAATTAAATGATCTAAAAATAGAGTTGCACATACATCTAGGACCAAGCCATCTGTGTTATCTCTCTAAGATAAGCCATTATCCACCCACAATGATATCCCTTTCATCACTGCAGATATTCAAAACTAGGACTTGGCCCTTCTTTCCCATTTAGGAAAGCAAGAAGAAAAAGAAAGCAAAATTTTAACCCAGACAAGAGTTTTTGAAAGTCGCATCCCTTGCTTTGAAATCTCTTTTCACACCTACATCTGTCAATCAGCAGCGTGATTCAAAACCATGTCCTGCAAACGACAGCAGTAGTCAAGTGGGATTTCTCCATGAAACACTCACCCAATGCAGTAAAGAAAGTTGTTTTTAATGGGCTGCCTTGGCTGTTTGCGTTGTTTGTGTGTCATGGGTTTTGCTTGTCAGTTTGGGTTGGTTTGTNTTATCAGCCAACGTCTGAGGGGAAAAGGAAGAATACTTATCCTTATCAGGGCCTGTCAAGAGGGGGAACAACCCCTGCTTAGGCAGAGCCAGTGGCAGATTACCCCCTCGTTAGGCAAAGGGAAAGCAGAGCGTGTAGGAGACTCTCCCCCAATCCCCCACAGAGCATCTAGGGGCCCTTTCCCCTGATGGGCTCCAGGTAGTGCCCCAGCCTGCAGTCAGGGAAGCAACACTGTTACACCTCTCCTTAAAGTTCTTGCTGTGGGACTGTATTTTACCAAACATACCTGTTTGTGGTATTTGCCCCTTCCTCAGTTTCGGGGCTGTTTCACTGTTGCATGATGCAATCTCAAGCAGTGGATGTTAACTTCTTAAAAAAAAAAACCCGAAACTATTTTGCTTCAAGTTTCCCTCTCTGCCATCAGAAATAAGAATGCTGCTTCACAGTAAAAATGTATTCATTTCAACCAAGACCTTATCCATTTTCTTAAATTAGGTAAGTAATAATTTTATACAGTAGACTCTCTATAAAAATATAAAAAATACTCTTACCACTGATATGATGAAGTAAGCACACTTGCTTTTCACGGAAGCCTTCCAATTATAATACAACTTAGAATAAAATAACAGGCAAAATGAAGACTAACCTTTGAATAAATGCCATTTACTGGTCTCCACTGTTCTCCATTCAGAAGGAGGGGAATTGTTATCTCATAATCTTTTGACTGGTCCTTTGGCATCTGCTGTCTCGAGGACTCCAATTTGCTGTCCACATTCTCACCTAGGGACATGGGAGAAGAGCTTCAGGTTAGTTTGGAACAGCATCTGACAACATGAACGCTGTTATTTAAGGGACCTGGCAGCATATTTCAAAAGGAAATGATTCCAGAAAAGAAATAAATGTTAAAACATTCTGGGATCATACTGGTAGTGTCAAAACCCACACAAATTTCTCAGAGAGCTGGGGTTCTGGGAGAGAAGTGTTGCGATTTCTGCTGTTGATTTGATGGTGCATTTCTGTACCTGCAGAAGACAAAGACTTCACATGAGGAGTAGAGATACCCGGATACAAAGATAAGGAGTTGGGATGCAAGATTTAAATAAAAACATTTGGCGAGGTATTGGCACCAACTATTTTAAGTGTTATATTAATAATCATAATAGAGCTCAGATTCGTTTTTCCACTGAAGATGACAGCAAAGGAAAATGCAAGTAGGTGGCTGTGTTTTCAGTGTCACCGTTATGAGGGCAAGCAAGCTGCAGGGATTTAGAAGTGAGATTATTTCACAAGTATTTTTCTGCAATTAAGGTAAGATATTAGCCTTGATCATTCCCCTCCCCAACCCCTCTTCTCCCTTTCCCTCTTCCCAGATACAGTTGCACTAGACCAGATGCAAAGCAGTTGGGATAAGAGAGGGGGCAGTGCTTTGGTGGTGTCACTGGAGCCCTCCCCTCCCTGGGGTGAACAAACACTGCGGTAGCACGACACAAACTCCTTAAGGGCCATCAGTGACCCCAGATTTTTCTTAATTTCCCTCCCATTTCTGCTTTGTGAGCTGGAGTCACAGCACAGGTGTAAACACGGGTTGGGGTTCCTGAAAGCTCCAGGCTTATCATACACAGCTGACCGACCAGGTTTAATCCTTGGAATTTCATTATCCCCCAAATTCTTCTTAATGCCCCATCTTAGTCAGCTGAACATGGAAATGTGCAGTTGAACTCCATTTTAACAAGTCTGAACTGTGTACAACAGAAGACTGAATATTTACTTAGCAGCCTCAGCATTTCTCCATGAACATGCAAGGAGGTCACGAAGTACTGAGAACCCCGTAACATCAAGGATGCACTTTCTCATTAGTGGGGAAAAAAAAAAAAATGACTGGAAGAGAATATGAACTCTCACTGAAATAACTCCTACACAGCCAGACAACTTCAATTCATACGACAGTGTCAAGAAGCTATTTGCATGCAACATTTATCAAGTGTTTTTCCTCTCACTAAACATGCTAATGGCTTTGTGCCTGTCAAAGCACAGTCCTAAAAAGCAGTATCCTAGTACAAGAGCTGGAAATGATATTGAGAATGAATCTTAAAGAGAAAATAAGGATGGCTTCCAAGTGCCATGGGGCAGTCAAAATGGTGGTGGGGCTTGCCACTCTTGATCTATCATTACACTGAGCTCTCTGGTGCACTTGGGCCCCACAAGAGTGAGATCTGGGTTTTCACAGGTGCTCTGGGAAGGTATCCATCCTCCATTAAGGTGGAGAAAGGCCAGTGTTACTCATTTTCCTCCTTGCTCCCATTGCCCTTGGGCTATGAGGTGCAGGGGAAGGTTATGGGGCAGCGTTTTAGCAGTAAAACCACAGCTCAGGGTTGAACCTTGTTATGGGAGTGAGAGGAGAGCTGTTGGGTCAGACCTGCCCAGACAGGTACCAGTGCTCAGTGCTGCCACCCCAGCAACCCAACCTGTCTTTGCTGGTCACATAACACTCTCTGAGGATCACAACCTATGTTTTGGGCAGAACGAGGCCAGCATAGCCCCTGTTAGAATTAGCTTAAAAACATCCACGCAGTCATTAGGGTTAAGATGAAATGGGAGGAAGACAAGTTCAGTATTTTCCAGCACACTTTTAAAAATATGACACTTTCCCTAAAACACCCACCCCCC
>VXBJ01003465.1:442341-456819 GCA_013400055.1 Nycticryphes semicollaris
AAAAGACTAAGATAAAAAGATAAGGTATATAGGGAAGAGAAAACTTGCTTGTTACATGGGTGTTCCTGTAGAGGAAGGATTCTCACACCACCCTCAGCAAAGCCCGGGTGACAGGAGTCCAGGAGTGTCAGCCCTTAGAAAGGGTACTCCAGACCCTGCACATGATTGGGTTCACCATCTCATCTGCCTTACAGAACCTTACAGCTCTTTATTCTGATTATCACACATTGAGGTCCCTGCACAGAACAGAAATTTATGAAGCATATCTCAGAGAAATGAGAAAAGTCTGGCTCTAGCCCTGATTTTTTTTTTCTTGGCTCACTAGAGCAGTCTCAACTATAAGAATTAAATAACCCAGGTCCTTCTATTATTTTGTAGGATTTGTACTCTGAAAGGTTCCTGAAATCTAAATTTTAAGAAAACCTATGAGCACACTTTTCCTCCTACAGACGCTTTGTCTGCATTGCTTCCATGCAGTCTTATACCATGGAGCTGCAGCTGGATATCAGGAGGCACCAAAGTCTTTCTGGGACTCCTACATATGCAAGTTGCCCTTATTAATTCTGCAAACCATTAACATCACAACTTTACCCAAAAGAGAAGAGAAAAGAGAGGGAGAGGGATCAGCATTTGTGCACAGATGTGTCATTCCCTTATTACATCACGTGGTCCAGAAAGTGCAACCGCTCTGAAAATATCATGGCAAAAAGAACCAGTATCTACTCAAAATGCAGTTCGATTTTGCCACTCCTACTCTGTCATGACAAAGTGATGCTTGTGATGCATAACAAAGTAAGGTTACAATGAGCACATTTAATCTTACACACATGCCTATTTATCTGCACGCTGAAAATGCATATTGTGCAGACGAGTTGATAGTCTGGAGATAGACATCAAGACAGGTTTATAGGCAGCAGTTATATCTTTATTGGAAAAGATAATTTATTTGGGGGAAGCAAAACAGACAAGCTTTAGAGTTCGCAAACTCTTCTGAAGCCGTAGCATTTATAAAACACAAGATCAATTTCTGTCTAGTTGCTTCCCTTCAGCCAAATATTTTGCTGCTTATCTGAATGTTTTTATTTAAATTATTGGGTGTGATAAAAATCACAGCTTCCTGCAGAAGGCAAAGGGCCTCAGTCTGAGGAGCACTTAGAATCATCACGTTCCACCCCCCTGCCCTGGGCAGGGACACCTCCCACCAGACCAGGTTGCTCCAAGCTCCATCCAGCCTGGCCTTGAACCCCTCCAGGGATGGGGCAGCCAGAGCTTCTCTGGGCAACCTGGGGTACATCCTTGATGTTATGCACTTTCTTAACTTCCAACTGTCCTCAGTGTGATACATGCACATGAAAGTTTCTTTTGTAAATCAAATAACACTGTTGGTTTTCTGATTTAAATTCGTTATGTTTACTTACTGAACGAATACAAAATAAAGGAACCCCTATAACTGATAGGTAAGCTCTAGATCAGTCTTTTAGTATAAAAGCAGGAGGAAGATAAAAAGGTAGATCTTTTAAATAGGATTTTGCAGACGCAGTGCAAAGCTTCAAAGAACATGTTGCAGAAAACAAGGGACCACAGCCAATGAAGAGTGACACACACACATCCATCAAGAGGGGAAAGATGACAGCATCTCAAGGGCCACTGAGCCCAACCAAACAATGGGATGTGGGCAGAAAAGATATGGGCATAGGAAGGCTTGAAGTCAGGAGGAAAAAACACACAAAAGACATGAGAAGAGAGCTGGGCCAAAAACCTGAAACAGTAGGCATAGAAACTGAAGTTGAAGTGTGCAGGAAACTGAAAAAATGGGACAAGCAGATGTGCAGCCCCAGAGCAACCAGAGTCTGAACAGAGGTGTGGGCTTCCGAGTAGCTACTCAGGTGGGATGGCTGCTGGCATCCTTGGAAAGCTTTCAGCACACATGGCCCTTGCCTCCAGGTTGGAAACACCAACAAGTTTATCCCAGTGAGGGCTACTTTGCCCAGGCTCTTGCACAACGGCTGAACAAAACATGGTCAGAGTTTTCTTCTGTTGGTCTCAGGCCAGCCATCTCCAAGCATAAGCAGAGCCTTCCCAAGGAGCACCAGGAGAGTAACGTGGTGAGACAGGACTGGGGATCTGTGGTAAGGAAGGGTTTCCATCACCTTGATTGCATCCCATGAGCTCCCAGTGCTGCAGTTCTTCATGCACACAGACATGCTGGTATTTCCCCTCTGCCACTCTTCATCTCCTTTACCCATTTTCATTAGGATTTCTTTGAAGCTTGAATCATTAGAGTTGTTTGCATTACATTAATAACGAGGCCTCTGGTCTATGGGGACTCTTGGTATTGCAGCAATATAAATAGTGTAATAATTGAAATCAGAGAATTTAAATTTTGCTAACGTGTCATGAGAGGGGAAGAGAATCAGGCCATCTGCATTACCAGAAACTTTTATTAGACCCAGGTTTCCCATCTTTTGTGTCACATGCACCTACTTACTCACCTACTTATTTTCCATTTCAGTGAAATTCTGTCCAGTTCTTCCTGACGCAAGTTCGTCTCCCACTTTTTTACATGAAAAACTCACAGCCGTGTCTATCTGTTTTCTATTTTCAGCCTGCGCTGAAGGTATCGCTTTTGATCCACAAGCAGCACACAAGCTGATGTAGCGTGCTTTAGTCTTTTTTTTTTTCCCCAGTAATATAAAAGACACTTTGTACAAATAGCAGGATGAGTAGATGTTATCTGTCACTGACTTTTGTGCAACTCAAATATTTTTCATCTGCCAGGTACTTCTACAACTTTTCTCTTTTGCACGGTATCATACAAGGAGTTGTTGGCAAAGTTGTTAAGAATAGTTTTCATCTTTTTTGCTTTATATTTCAGTTCCTCCGAGCCCTATGTAAAATAAACTCCAAGCATGCGACATGACACCTTTGTTTAATGGCTGCAGTCTCCTGAAGAAGCCCAGACACACTTCAGTTTTGCATTTGCTTAGAATTAATAAGATTTTAGTTAGACAGTGCAATTTATTTGTCCTTATGACAAACAAAAAGGTGGATGCTCTCCGTGCTCAGTGAGTCTGGATGAAGTGGGCTGAAGTGGAAAGGAAAAAATAAAATGCCTCCCAACTGCACCCCCCTGCCATCCTGTAAGTGCTGGTTCTGCTCCCTGCTGCCCTGGCACAGCACAGGAGAGGGAAGTCAGACCTGGGTGGTTTATAAAAGACGTCCATCTATTAGTACGTAGGTTTACAATGAAGCCAACATTCACTGCTCTGCTTCCTTCCCACTGTGGATGTGCATGTTCTGGCAGTCCCACCTGCACGTCTTGTCCCCCACACGTTAATGTGACCTCATCAGGGTCCCAAGGTACCCAATAACTCTTACAACCCCAGCATCTCGCTGCAGCCCAGCCCAGGGCCATCGGCCCAGCCCTAGTGATGCTGACCATCTCCAGCCCATCTGCCTGGCACGTTGTACCCAGGAAGCCTTTATGTCACCCACTGCAGTTACTGCTGAGTTATGGATGTAAGCGGCGTGTGGGGGACTAAAAAAAGGCTAAATTAAATTAAATTACATTATCCCTGTGTTACTTTTCATTTTACAAATGGGATCACCATTGTAAATCACAGCCTATCTACTGTTTTCCCCCACAACAAAACACCAATGCACCGGAATAATCCCAGGACATAAAAGAATAATAGAACAGCATAATCTTGCAGCAGACTGAAAACAGCGACTGGCGCTGCTCTGTATCACAAGGTGTGGAAGACAGGAAGAACATACTTTATCCATTTCCTCCTCATTTTCTCCAACTTCCTCAGCTCAGTTCACAATCAGTGGGATCCACGGCTCAGATGGGCCATTTCTGGCTATGGAGGAAGGACTGCCTCCTGTGCTCACTGAACCATT
The DNA here is from genome assembly GCA_013400055.1 of Nycticryphes semicollaris. Lineage (NCBI taxonomy): Eukaryota > Metazoa > Chordata > Aves > Charadriiformes > Rostratulidae > Nycticryphes > Nycticryphes semicollaris. The sequence continues at coordinate 446,245 of VXBJ01003465.1, forward strand.
GGCAATTAGTGTTGTGGCAGGGAACCGAGACATCCCCACAGGCTGTTGCCAGCTGGTTTCCCCAGTAGCCCAGGATACCTTGGGTCTGCCCTGTGCCACCACCCCAGCGAGCTGGGCAGGAACCCCAACAGAGCCACCACTGCCAGCAGGGACATCCATCAGATGGAAAAGAGCTTTATTACACCTCCATCAGTTGCTTCTCTCTCATGTCCTAATTTGGGACAACTCTTTTATCATCTCAGACTCAAAATAGAACTTTTTAATCCAAAATTACCAAGCTTATGCACTGAGAAGACCAAGCATTTGCCCTTCAAGAAATTTTAAAAGGGTGTGAAACCAGAGCAGTGACTGCCCACCAAGCACATCATTAACCAACAAGGTATGGACAGGTTTCTATCAAGGCTCAGTAAGAAAATGTATTAGGATCAGTCTTAATATTCCTATTAATGTGTGGAAGTGTCCTCCTCAAATCCAGTGCTGCAAGTTAGAAAACAACATCTACATGAAGATGGACAGCAATATTACAAAAGGATCCAATAACGTACAGGCTGGAGCCATAGGTTGAGACCATGTAGTTCAGAATGGAGGAGCATACTCTCAGGGACTAGTAAGTTTTCTACTCTAAGCAGTAATCTTCAAGGGCAAATAACACAAGAAAGACTTATATATGCTAGTCAGCATAACACTGCTGTCATGTGAAACAGACAGTCCTGGAATGTAGCATCAGAAGAGGAGTTTGCAGTGAATATCAGATATTGGAGTTACTCCTGAGAGTTACCAATGCAAGACCATCTGTAATACTGCGGGCATTCCTCCTCACCTGAATTCACGGAAGATTAATTCAGCCTGGAGCTGGTGGATGGGAAATGCTGCCAGGGTGATCAGGGAAGTGGAAAGACTAAATTAAAAGAAGGAACTAAAAGAGCTATTTTGCATAATCTAGAAAGCCAAAGATGACAGGGTCCATGAATGTCCTTTACCTTTATATAACTCTTGGTATTTAACTTGCCAGTGCTGATATATTTATAGATGGCAAGAGTACAAAGTGGCTATACATAAGGTGAGATTGCATTGCAATGCAGAACCTCAGAGCAAAGAGGATCACAGCCAGCTCTTGTGCATTAATGAAAAAAAAATTAAAAATCAACTTGCTTTAAATGGAAATTGTTAACATTAGGACTCAGATGATACCATGCCAAAACCGAAAGGCGCCAACTGTTCAACTATCTGGCCAAGGAGCAGAGAAGATGTGTGTTTCCAGTCCTCTGTTTCACTGCGCCTTTCAGCGAAAGACAAAACATTACCCAAGCTAACATTATGCAGGTACGGGGCCTGCTGAAACCACCTTCTAGAATGATACCTAATCCAAGACAGGAAAAATAATAAATTGTCACTTATTAATATAAAAAAATGCAAATTATAATAATATCTGATAATAAATAATAAAATGCTGTGGGGTAAACCAGTACAAGATTTCCAGTACACAGTGATTAAAGAAAGAAAGCCTAGTAACCTACATAGGGTGAAATAAACCATAACATGCCTTAAAGTCAACCTTCCGTCCATCTTAACTTTTACACTAACCACCGGCTGAAAACACTCCCTCTTGAAAGAAAGGACACAAATCAGGAACTCCAGCAGACTGATAAGGTACTTCCCATTATTCCACTAACAGCACTTACACAGCTTTAAAAAAAGGCAGCGCACAATGTGCCAGACTCTGCCCTCATCTGAAAATAAGCACAAAAGTCTGGGCAAGATTTGACTGTGCCTAAAATAAAAAAGTCTTTTTCTTACAGAAACGTTTTTATCCATTCAAAATCATAAATTATTTTTCCAATTGACCTTTGCATGTTTAAGCAGTACATTTGATTCTCTCTACAAAATCTAGTAAAATTAGACCTTTTATGGCCTGCCTGGAAAATAATTATAAGACAGACAGAAAGACAGAAAAGAAAGATACCTCACTAAACACAAAGTTTTACTTGTCTTCTCACTCCTCCCCCCATTCCCAAACCCAAGACTTCAAGCACTTGAGCACAAGTAACTTTTGAAAAGCAACTAATTCCATGGGTCGTCTTGGGCTTGATTTTGCCTTTTCCTTCACGCTGCAAAATTACAACCCATGTACAAAATTTTGAAAACATCAAAAGTCAGCAAAGGTCTTTGATGAGCCCAAGGACAGGCAACAGTAAGACGACTCCATGCATTTCTGAATTTAATTTTCTGTTCTTTCTGCTTCTAATGAAAAAAGATCCCTTCTCCAGCTTGACAGGTCTGTCAACTTTGAACTGATCCGTGTATGACTTTGCAGCGTCTCCACTTGATCTTTCACACTGAGCAGCTTCACGGGCACTGACTGCTCAGATGAGAAATAGGAGTCTGAGACGCACTGAGCCCTTTTAACTAAACAGCATTAAAAGCATGCTTCTTTAATATTTTGATTTTATCATTCTAAGAACTATCTCCTGTCATCGCTTGTTCTTGCATGAGTTATTCCCTTCCTAAATCTAATTCTGCTGATGAAATAATCTGCCACAGGAAACAGCCCTTCCATCCTTCCCCCACGAAAGCCCATAAACTCCATGGAAATAGTCATGTGTTGAACATTTTCATAAGGACACAGGAGTAAAAGATTAAATTTGAGGATAACTTGCTGTTCTTCTCCACCAAAGGCTCTGTGGTCAGTGTCACTGCACGACCAGCTGAACAAACTAATGACACATTTTAGGGCGAAAAATAGAGAGAGAGGGGAAAAAAAGAAAAATAAAATGTTCATTGTGGAACATACCCCCTAAGCAGTTGGATCATCTTAATCTCAAGCTTCTGTAATACAACTGTTGGAAGGCTCTAAGTTTGTGCACAATAAAGTGCTTTATTCAGGGAACCATATGACTCCATCAGTCATTCAAGCACATGTTTGGCACAGATTGAAAGTGAAAAGCATAGCTAAGTCAAATATTTCAAAACTGAACTTGTCTTTCTAACACACATGGTTTATATATTGGTGTAATATCTATATAGCTTTTCAGTTCTCATATACGGTAATGTCATGGCTGGAGTGCAAAATGATGTCTGCTGCACTAGGCAGCACCACGCTTCTTGGGAGTTAGCACATGCCAAAAAGCCATTTACTAGAAAATTAAAAAGGGAACTATCACACTTGACAGGTCCTCAAGAAAACTCTAAAAAATAGCTTTTGTTCATTCTAATTCTTGAATATCCATTTCTCAAATCAGGATGCTGCCCCATCCTTCGCTAGAGAGCTGTGCTGTAACGAATCCAGGACAGCCAGTTCCTTCCTCATCACGCACCCGAGATTGGTCCCCTCTGTTTGCAGATGAAATATTGCTCATCATACAGAGTTACTCCTGCTGATGCAAATGCGATTAAAGCAATCTTGGGAGAGCACAGTGTGATTAAAGCATAAGTAATGCGAGAAGGATTTGGGCTCTCATTATACAAAATACATATTGAAATGCACTCAAGGAAAGAAGCCAGTATATCTCAATATCCTCCCTGTTCTTGAGAACAAAATGTGACAAGTGGAGTTTTGAGAACAACATTTGCTATTGACTGCAGGAGGGGGCAGGGAGACTGCAGAATGTTTCAAATGGTGAAAACCAAGCTTTATTACCGTGTATAGAATATATACATATACTATATTTGGGAAACAGCTGTCCAGCCTCATTTGTGATGTTGTGCTGTTTGACTGAGGAATTACTATTCAGGACTGGTCCAGAGACAGAGTTATCTTTTTTTTTTTTTTCCCTGGAAGGAAACATTTCAAAATATAAGAGAAATAAAGGGGCGAAGTACTGAGGCAGAGGGCACTTTGGCACACTGGGTGATGGATATGTATCGAGAGGTTTCCCCCCATGGAATTGCTCAGCCTGTGGAGTTCACGGCAAAGGGCAAGTTGTAAGTACAGGATTCAAACCCAAAGCAGCCTTGAAAAGCAAGTGACATAACAGCTTAGGAGAACTTCTGTCCTCCTGCTGCCAATCCTGCTTAAAGTTTGCCTCTTTTCCAAATCCTGATGCACAGCGTATAAATTGGCCCAGCCCTTCTTTCTCCTGGCAACAAGCAGAACAGGACTAATAAAAGGTAAAAAATAGCGATGTTGCCTTTCTCACAGGTATTTCCAGGATGCCTTAGCAAAGGATGTCCTATCTTAGCTCAGCATCATCCCAGCATGGGCACTACTGAGTCACACCTGCTTCTTCCTAAACTGCTGCTCCTTCCCTAAAGGATCCCACTCCCAGAGATTTTCATTTTGATTAATTAAACTCAGCCCTGCAGCCTTCAGCATCAACGATGCAACATCTAACAAAAACACTTATTCAAGCAGAGAAATAATAACCTGGGCTTTACAAGCACAGACAGCTAATCCATAGAGCTCCAATGTTAAAGGGAAAAAGTGCTGAATATATTCACTTTTCAGCAATGAGTCTCTGTAATTACACAGAAATCCAGATCCAGTGTTACTCTCCAGCTCCTCCCCTCCGATCCCTCAAGAAAGCCTAATTTCCACCACATGAAGTTCAAAATTATTGCCCAAAATACAATTTCCTCTCAGTCTTTTAAAAGGTAGAGCACAATCCTTTTCTCCAATGGTTTACTGGACTCCCCTATCGAGTACAAGGAATCCTTAGCAAAGCTATATTGAGGGATGTTCCTTCCCGTATACAATCATCAGTGAGAAAAAAACTACAGAGTGGGAGTTTGAGTCGCGCTCGTCACAGGCACACGAATTGTTCATTCAGACGTTCTCCAGGAAGTCACACTGAAACCACAGAAAACCCCGCTGAAGCAAATATTTTGGTATTAATTTAGGTAAATGTGCCTGGGAAATGATTTCTCGTTCTGTCCCAAGCCTAGCAAATGAGCTACTGGGCTGGGGAGTCAGTATCCATCAGGCGATTTTGTTTGTATGGGGAATACCTGCTGCTCACATTACACAACAGCAGAAAAAGGAAAATTGACTGCACCTGTACCAACATAAGCTGTCACTGAAGTTTGTCTTCCTATTTTCTGAAACGTGAGTGAACAGAAGACTCAAGAGTTACTTCATGTTCTCGAAGCCAGCTCTGCTGCTCAGGTTTATGTGTGTGGCCTTAGAACAAATGTCACCAGCAGCACTGGACCAGTCCACAACTCCTGACTTTTGTTGGCTTCTTCAGAAGGTGAGCTACAGGAGGAATGAACATTTAGTGTTATTGTTTCCTCAGGGCAGGCAGAACACCCGGGATGTCTTCCCAAGTCACTAACACAGCTTTGCTCATCTACGAGCATCCTCTGATCCAGCCAAGCAGATTTTAAATGAACAGCACAGGACATCACCACCAGCTTGTAGAAAGGAGCCAGATCCATGGAGGTCAGGCAACTTATCCCAGACCCACAAACAAGGAATGTACATGACACAAAATGAATAGACAAGCTCCTCTTGCTAAAGTGTGAAGATTTCTTCTGCAACGACCCTGCAGTTTCCCCTCAACCACAAGCATTTAATCAAAGCAGCTCTTCAGGGGGGTGCATTTTCCTCCCTTAAGAGACGATAAATGAAGATACAAATACTATTTCACTTGGAATGCTTACTTCAGCCTTTAAAATCTGCATCAACACGCATGAGCAGCTTTAACCTGGATGCAGTTTTATGACCTCCTGTTCAAAAAGCAACATCGATCAGAAAGGACATGCTGTATCCTTCCCTAGAAGCTGTTGAGGCCACGGTTTATTCTCAGCTGTAGCTCTGTCACCGCAGTGCTCTCAAGGGCAGAAAAGGAATGCAAAATAGACTTAAATAATCCAGACTGAGTAGTTCTCCTCCTCACATCTTCTAGTTGTTGAAGCAGCAGAGGGTCTTCAGCATATCACCATCACTGCATACAGACAGAGCTGCTGAATAAAGGGATTGGTGAAGCGAAGGTCCACGCACGGTCAGGTCCCTATGTTCACCTTATTAAATGCAGCATTACAAACAACTCCATATCTTTTATTTTTTCACTTCTGGGGTTTTTTTACGTGACTATATCGAAACAAAATCCCATGAACACAGGGATTCAGTGATGTTTATATCCTGTTATATTCTTTCAAAGATAAGCAGTCACACATGATGTTTATTTCTCTTACTTGGTCAGCTGTTTTCAGAATTAGAAAACATTAACTAGAAGCATGAAAAAGACAAACTTTCACCCTTGTCAGAAGAAGGTTTTTCACTTAACGCATCTGACATATACTATTAGACTAGATTTACAGAGACTGACACAGTTCCTCTTAATTAGTTTATTCTGAGATACTTGTTAAAGATTCCTTTATGCCAAATTTTGCATCCAGCTTTTTATGCCTTGCTGTGTATTATCCAGCATGATTAATAGGCCATGAAAAACAGTCACTTCTTGCCTTATTAGATTAAGTATTATGGACAAGAAAGAATCTGTTCATCAGATCAATGGTTTCATCCTGTTGACCTTGTGAATGGACAACCCCCTGCCCCCAAGCTAACCAAATATTTCCCTACCTAGCTCCAAGTCATGGAAAGCAGCAACCTCATCTACATGGGGTGTAAAAAATTAATGAAACAACATTAAGCAATTTAACAGGGGAGTCAGCATTTCTGATTCAATGATGCAGTTGATGAAGTAACTTTCTGAAGCGTGGATGCCAATATCACATTTGATAGTCGTCTCAAACTCTTCTGTGACACCAAAAAGAGAAAGTTCAACACCCTGGAGCAGGAGTCTCCAAAGAAACTGTAGCTTTTCTCAGTTAGTGAGTTCCTTTTATCAAACAGACACAAATTTAATGTAATTAAAGGACTTTGTGTTAGCAAGAAACAAAATGGATTGTCCTTTTGGACTGCACTGTCCTATGAAGAATCAACTGCAACCCTCTAACAGACTTACTCAAGCGTGGATTTTTAATTTCATTTGTCATAGATTTGTCCTGGAGACTCAACAGGGGCTACTTTAAGCCTCTGCAGGTGTGATTTAGGCCTTTAGTACTATAAAATTTTAGAGCTGATGTGCTTTTGTCCTAGAAGTCATCTGAAAAGCTACTTGAAATGCAAGTACAATGTGTGTGCAATATGAAGAGCAATGTCTGAGATGATGTAGAATAGACAACTTGAGAACTTGTAGAGGGAAAAAAAGCCATCAGAGAAAGGGATTACATTAAAAAAATATCTCCCATGTAAAGAGTATGAAGTGCTTGCCATTCTAAGCAGGGCTGGATGCTGTGTAAGATGCAGAGCTGGGGAGACCCTGCTGACGTAGCCAAGCCTGGTCATATCAAGGTTAACAATATTTCAGACCTAATTGCAAACACCCTGGAAATGTCACTTCTTGCTTTTGAACTGGCCCAGCAAAAGTCAGGCCCAAACCCCACCCCACCATCCCTCAAACGTGCAGTCTCCAGAACTCATCAGGTTCTCAGACAGGAAGCTTGGCAGCACGCTCAGCAGAAGCTGGGCTGGACTCACTCCTTGTCCACGCTGGGCTGGCAAAGGCAGCTTGATGCTCATCGTTGGCACACGACGCCGCAAACGGTCCTGCCCAAAAGGATGTAGGTGGATGCTAAAAAACACAGCCCAGCTGGACTCCTTGGGCAATTTGCACTTGGAATACAAGACATGTGAGAAACATAGGAACCGCTAGTGATCAGTCTGTCAGGAGTAGGGTAGGCCAGGTCTTATTTGTTCCCCCACCAGTCTTGTTCAGCCTTTGCATGAATTCAGCCTCTTTCAAACAGAATTTCATGATCAGTAGCGTCGGTGGCAGCTGACAGCCCGAGTGGAAGCAACAGATAAACACAGCCCTGATCCACCACCGTCACTCACGTGTCATCAGAGCAGGATGAAAAGCCACCTAAAATATAGCCTTGTCAATTGTTAGTTCAAGGATGCTCTTTGCGGCTGGATGGCGACCTTTCCAAAAACCTCGAGGAAAGCAAGAGATGAGAAGCCCCAACAAAACACCAGTGAAGCTCCCCAGCGAGCAGGAAAGTTAACGATGCGAACATGATTTGAAGAGGGGGCATAATATCCTCAGCTGGTGTATTTTGGCATGAATCTATGGAGCCCTGTGGACAGTGACAGCTCATGCCAGGCTATCTGCAGGGGACCTGATAGCGATAATCGTCAGACAAGAAGGTGATTATACACAGACTGTAAATATCTGCCACAAACGCTGGAACAGTTTGAAAGAGGAGAGCATTGAAAGTGAGCTCTAAAACGTGGAGTGTGTTGGAGAGATCAGTTTTAAAGCAAGAGAGAAGGAAAGATTTCTGCACCGTACTTCCATTATGGCCAATACAGTTGCAGTCAGCAACAAAAGTAGAATCTGACAGAAAGTTAGTTTAATTGAAGATAAGGAATTTTCAACTGCAATCTTAGGATTTTCATTTTGCCACCATTGTTCCAGCTAGTGCCTAATACACAGAAGAGATTTAAGAATTTCCACACACACACTAATTTGGAGTTTACCTTTACGCACCGTCACTTTATTGTCTGCCCTGCAGATACAGGAAGGCCTTGACTCCACATAAGAGTTATTTGGATGTAGATTTTAAGGCATTTGACTAAATCTATAAGATTAGCTATTATCTCGCTATATATTATCCTCTGCCAGGATGGCAAAGCTAATTTTGCTTTGTTGAGGCTGGTACTTTAGTTCATTTTTCTTTTTGTCCATGAGGTCCTTTAGCCAGCAGCCAAAAGCTAGCAATACTGAAAACTGGAAAAGGCCATTGTAAAACCATAGAAATTAGAAAGGAAACAGATAGTTTCCTATCTAGTGAGCAGACAAGACTACTTTTAAGTTGTCTAGCTCACAGCCTGATAATTTTGTTTAATATTAGAGTTGTTACTAGGGCAGTCCCTCATTAGGCACGCCTCTCACCACACTTCAAAACCAGTTTTCAAGACGTATCGTAACTTAAAATTCTATCTTAATCACTAAGCACGTGTTTATGTAAAAATTAGGATGTCCTGGCAGCACCTCAAATCCCTGATGCCGGGCCCAGGGCAGGCGCAGCAGTAGAGCCAGATGAGGTAGGGGTTGCAAAGCTCCAGAAGGCGGGTGGAGATGTGTGCCAGCACAGCTAAGAGGACTTTTCGTCACCGAGCTGCTTCGCCGGGTCTCGAAACACGCGGCGGTAACTTTCAGCACCTCTGCGACCAAGAAAGCAGCACATGCTCTGGCAAAGCTAAAGCTGTTCTCTGCTTCCACATGATTAAGGAGAAAAAAAAAAAGGAATTAAAGGAGAGGATGCTCGCTGAGCACTCTGGCTGCAGGGGGAAAAAAAGCGTGTTATAGACTGAGTTATGGGTAGAAGAAGAGTAGGAGAAATGTAGGAAGACAAACCCAAAAGCTCAGGCATCTGGAGATAGACATCATAAAGATGAGCAGCTGACACAAACTTTACAGAGAGATTAAGTCATCAGCACAAACACCACCTTACAGCTCCAGCTTGGCTCTTGGGGGATCCCAAAGCACAGGTGATGGGATTTCCTTCCCCACTCACCATTCCACCCTTCTCATCCGTATGTCAGATCCAAGACACCAACAGTTTGCCCTCTTATTTTACTGGGGGATATTATTTATTTCTTGGATGCCGTCACATGGTAATACTAGCAGCACCTTTTGTCAAACTTTCCTGGATGTGTTATCAAGTTTACCCTCTGTCCTGGGGTGGACCCTGGGCAGCCACAGCGGGTCCCACGCTGAGAGAAGGGGTACATGCTATACTCCCACCCAAACAACCCCCCCGCCTCGACCCATGCAAAGGGAACAGCCACAGGGGAGCCGGGGGGCACCTATCTCTCCTCACCTACCCGAGAATTGCTGCAGCCTTTAACCCCGACAGTGCTGATTCGGTGTAAATACAAATGTTGAGGAGGAGTAATTAAGACCTCTGACAAAGGCAAAGCCAAGCTCCAGCGCCTGTTAACTCATTAACATAAATTCTCGCTGCTTGATCAAACGCAAGGGCTCGCTCTGTCTGCCCTAGGATTTCAACGTGCGGGTTTAACGCGATAGCGTATCTCTCTGTCTTTCCCTCGGCAAACTCAGAGCCCCCAAATCCCAGCGAAAGCCGCTGTGCATAAATTCGGAGACAAGAGAACATTTAACGAAGTTTAAAGTTACAATGAGAGAAAAAAAAAAAAAGGACCCTGGGGACAAGAGTTTGTAGTAACACGTAGGGACACCCGCACTCTTCAGCGCCGCTCCGCGTATCTGCACAAGAGAATCTCCCTTCCTCTAGCGCGTAAAATCCGCATTGTCAGCTGCTGCTTAGTGAAGAGGACAGGGCCTGGGCCCTGCAGTGATACTTGGAAAAAAAACCGAAAAGCTCCAGTTTTGCCATACAAAAAGACGAGGAGACGAGTGTGTGTCCCCCCTTATTTTTTTTATTTTTTTTTTCCAGGCCGTTCCCCCGTCTGCAAACGTGGAAAGCGCGGAGCCAGGACTCGCCAAACATCTTTAAAAAAAGTGAAGCCACCCCTTCCCCCCTCCCCTCCCCGCCGACTTTGCGCTCGCTTTGAATGAAAGTAGCGGCGAGTAAACTTTTAAACTT
>VXBJ01003466.1:0-38672 GCA_013400055.1 Nycticryphes semicollaris
GGAGGAAAGACTGAGGTAGCTGGATCTCTTTACACTGGAGAGGAGGAGACTGAGGGGTGACCTCATTAATGCTTATAAACATGTAAAGGGTGAGTGTCAGGAGGATGGAGCCAGGCTCTTCTCAGTGACGGGCACTGATAGGACAAGGGGCAATGGGCACAAGGGAGGTTCCACTTAAATATGAGAAAAAACTTCTTCACAGTGAGGGTAACAGAACACTGAAACAGGCTGCCCAGAGAGGTTGTGGAGTTGTCTCCTCTGGAGACATTCAAAACCCGTGTGGACACGTTCCTGTGTGACCCGATCTAGGTGTTCCTGCTCTGGCAGGGGGATTGGACTAGATGAGCTTTCAAGGTCCTTTCCAAACCCTGATATTCTGTGGTTCTGTGAAAAGTAAGCAACATTGCAATTTCTGTGCTTTTCTAATTTAATTTGCATATGAAACTTATACAGGACTGATCCCTGACTCTTACAAGTTAAAGATGTTGTGTTCACTATCATCAGACTCTCCAGGAAGAACAAACTTAACAGTTCATTGACTGGAAGATCATACGAATGGCAAACAAGGATTTAAGGCTGCTGACTGACTTCTAAGTGAGGATGTCAGAAAAGCTCCTTTAAAATCCTATCATTTGTCACATTATGAAAGTAAGAAGTTGCATTGAGAATGACACTGAACAGAGAACAATCTAGAGGCAAAACATTACTCAAAATAGTACTGAAATTAAAATAGCTTTTTCCTTTTACTCGGGACCTCACCCCCCAGATCTGGTGAGCTGCATCTGTAGCAAGAAGTGCAATTTCCACCTGTTTGGCTGCAGCCTTGCATGGGGTCTCTTGTACAGCCTCCTGCCGTGACTGGACCAGATGCTGCAGAGACTCTGCGTGGACCTATACAGAAAACACAGCCAGTTCAGCTCTTCAGAAATTTCTGGTTATAGTAACTACAGGTTTATTTCTCAAAATCTGGGGGAAAAATTTTGAAATTGGCACCTAAGAGCACTTTTCACCTATATTAAACCCCTTCACCACTTCTACATGTTCACAGCTTCAAATTAAGAATACTCATAGGCACGATTTACTTACAGCATTTTGCCTCTTACACTCTCCACATTTTTTGAAGGGCAGCATTACCTGAGCTGCCTTCTGCCTTGCCTCCTCCAGTTGTCTCTGACTTTCTAAAGCTTCTTGTTCGGCCTTGATTTTCAAAAGAGCCAAATCCCGTTCATGGCGCTGCTGCTGTGCCTGCAGATCAGAAAACCAAGATCTAATCATGCAACTTAAATATAAAGACCTTTTTTGCCTTAGCCACTGTCTGCAACTACCATTGAAAAATCCAGATCTACTCTACAAGTGGTGCCTCTTCTGTTGAAGTGAAATTTTCAGCCTACCAACTGATCCCCTCCCCTTTTTATGTACACAGTAGACAATGCACACTCCCCATACTCTTCCACTACAGTGTAAAAAGAAAGAGGATTTAGAAGACCAATAAATTCAACAGACTAGAACAAGAAATCTTGTCACCATGAGGAAATTTCAATGCAAAAAAAACCCTTTTCATGGAATAAGACAAATGATTCACCCCAAACAACTACACTGCATGGCACCGTGTCCCAACATCAAACCCAGTAAATAATCAAGTTTCTATTTTACTGAAGTAAACAAAGCAGTGATTCCAGCTAGTGGTATATTAATGACATATTCTAGAGTCAACAGCTTCTTGCCATCAACTTTCAAATTAGAAATAACAGCCAGTAATCCTAAATAATTGACATTATCAGTAATGCTCCATTATGTCCATCATGAATTCTCTGCATTGCTAACAAAAGCATAACTTGCCCTAATTTGATTAATTTTCCTGCTAAAAGAAAAAAAAAAGTGTAGGACAATGAAGTATTTTTCCATTACCTTTAGAATCTGAGCCAAAGAAACGCTCTCCTGCTGGGCAAGTGATATGCCTCGTACTCGCTCGACATCTGAAAGCTGGCGCACAGATTCCTCTATAGCATTAAGGTAGTTCAATTCTGCTGATAAACGATGCTGCAGACCAGCAGGGGAGAAGCGCATACATCCTGCAGGGTAAGACTTACTAGTCAACCTCCAAAGAATTTAGTGACCCACATCAAAAAATAAAGGAAAAAATAATGTAACTGCTGTGGGATTAGTATGGTTTTAACAAAACAACTCACCACTTGCTGCAGCTGGTCCTGCTACGGATCTGCCAGTTCCTAGGCTCAGGTCAGGGAAGGCTACGTTAGGCTTCAGCCCTGATGCTGTACTTCCAGAAGAGCCACCAGGTGACTTGACTCTTTCTGACGTGTTGCCTGTAGAATCAAACTGCAACATTTTTTGGGAACCAGATGGGGAAGAAGCTGGTGTCTTCTGGGATCTTCCCTTGTCTGAGAAACTGACAGTGAAACAAAAAACGAAAGAAGTCAATATTCTCCTTTAAGAACGGCCTCATGAAAAGAGGTTTGTACCTATATCTCAGTTCAGGGTTAAGTTTCTAAAGCACCCTATTTTGCCCCAAGTATTAAACCTAATTAGTGCAAATACACAAAAAATTAAAGATCTACATGTTCTACATGGCCAAGGATCTTCAATACCTCCTGTTAGGAAGCTGGCATTGCAGGAAGCAATCACCTGCATGTGTCAAAACGTGTTTCTTGAAGAGTCTGAGTGAAGAACTTTGTTTTTCTTACAGGAATTTTGGGCAATGTTTTGATATCAGAACACAATGAAGAGTACTTTTAAAAAGCAAACAGCTTACTATCAGCATGGATGCAAGTGAGTATGATGAGCCACTGCCTTGAGTCTCAATCCCTTTCATCAAAATCTAATGAAACGCTTGAAAACCAAAACTTGACTTAAACAGTAAAATACTACAGAAACACTTCTTAAGAGACAGCTGAAGACACTGCTTTGCAATCATACAGAAAATAATGCAGACAGTTTTTAAATCTACTATTCCAATTTTGTTAAGCCAAAGAAGATTAACAGTGGCTGCTTAAATCCCTTAGGAAGACATTCTGCTTTACTTGGCACATCTTAGGAGGTCACAGAACCTTTCAAACCCAAAGCTCAATATCAAACCAATACCCAATATCAGTGAAAGTCACCAGTGTAAGTCAGTACCTCAGAACCACTCTATACCAATACAAAATGAGTGAGAGACCTTTTGTATTATTTGTTGATTTTTAGAAAAAAATCGCAGTAAAACTAAGCTGAGTATTTCATAACCTTCTTCACTGCCAGACATACAGAGGATGCAACAGAAATTTAGTACTTTTTCCTCTTTTTCTACTCTCTTTTCTGAAGATCAGTTCATCTCTCAAAAAGCATCAACTCAGAGAGCTGGATGAGCATTAGCTGAACACAAGTCTAGCCAAAAATGTCTATGGATACTACTGAAAAGAGCAAGATGACTGCACAGGTTGACTAGCTATTCCCCTCCCCCCAGGTTCTTACAGACCATTTGTAGAAGTGTAAAACAAAATTGTACTTCAATGCTTTTCAATGCTTAATGACTGAACCTGACAGGATACCTATATTGGCCAGTTACCCTTACAAAAACAGAGGGGTTATTTGGGGAGGAATCACTGTTTTGTTTTTAGTCTTACTACATCCATCTACTTTGGGCTTTCATATTTCAAATACAGAGGAAAAAACATTTTCTGCATGTCCCTCTTAGTAATATCTGATCACTTCTGTTATTTTCCTTTTACATATCCAAAGACATTGCCATTTTTTATAACAAGCCATTAACACTACCAAGCTTAGTTATACATACTGCATATAGTCTTACAAGATTCACGTTACCTCATTAGGGAGTGTCCAGACAAGTTTTCTAATGTGCTGTCTGTATCTGGGTTCTGCTCGTGGTCTTTACTAGAAATTCTGCTACTTGTTAAGGACTTCTTTGTCTGTTGGGATCCCCATTCTAATTCAGATAGCATTTTATCTTCTTCCACAGGAAAGTGGTGAGAACTTCCACTGAAAGAGTCCAACCCTAAGAAGCAACAACATTGCAAAAAGTTTACATTTGGTATTCTAAGTATGACTATCTGATCCATCAGGAGACACCCCCCCCAAAAAAAAAAAATTGAGAACTTTTTTCCACACTTAAAGATGCTTTGAGTTAGAAGTCTATGAATTCAACACGCAAGAGACATAAATTTGGCAGCTTTCTACAGGAGTTTAAGTTCTCTTCTGTATATTGTGTCCACTGTCAACTCGGCTTTCATTTCAGGCCACTATCAGTTTAAATAAAGAAAACAAGCATTTGACTCTTCAATACAATTAGAATAAAGTCTATCTTTCTTTGGGTAAGCTAGAGAATTTTGAAAAAACAGGCAATTTGGCATGCTCAATCTTATTTTTCTCATCTTTTTATTCACATTAAAAATAGTTTTTCCTTATATCATCCATTGCTTACATAGTAAGAGTGTACAAATACCAAGTTTCTTCATGTATTTGTAATGTCCAAATTGCTGTAGGAAGAAGTGTATTCATGAATTTGTACATTCCGAAAACTGCCTGTTATCCAAAGATGAGGCATATACAAGCAAACTTGTTGCTGCCTTCATAAACGTGGCATTACTAAGATTTCTCAGCAGCCTATTGCAGTTTCCTCTGTACAGTATCTGAGGATAGTTCCCATGCACTAATAAAATCAACTAATTTGTTAGAAGGCTGGTTTAGGAAAGGACACATTTTCAATGCTGTCAATAACCTCTTCTCTATTTAATTTCAGATGACTGCATTTTAAGGTCAGAGAATAATCAGAGTCAAAAAGAATTTAGAAAGGAATCACCAGAGAAATACATAAATCCTCCTGTCAGCATTAGATTGCAGTTTCTAGATACGTAGAAAGACTGCAATTTCATTAACAAGAAAATGCTAAAAACTCCTTCCAAATACCTACGGTTGAGCACAGCACTTACGTTCCTTTTTCCCTCTCTTTTTAGAGGAAGCGGATGAGCGAGAGGATGCTGCGGATCGTGGTCCAGATGAATGCTGAGAAGCAAGCTCTATAGATCGAGGTTCATGAGGAGACTTCCTGCTTGAAACATCTTCCTGAATGCTTGAATTACTGCTGCCAGCAACACTAAAAAGGAGCACGTCGACAGTGATTAACCAAGGACTTCCAACTCCCACATTACACCATGCACAAGAAATCCACCGTGCTTTAAATTAGTGATAGATGGCTAAACTTGCACTCATTACCCCATCTTGAAAATAATTGATTTTCAGCTTAAAAACTATGACAGCTACAACAGTAGAAAGTTTGACATGATATTGAACACATTGAAACATTTCTGATAACAAGAAATAGCAAAAGATGGGTAACAACCAACTTTCCAATGCTTACTTCTTAAGAGGTATTTACAGGCTTGAACAACATAAGAACAATTCCAAATATGACTGCATTTTAGAGAATCTCTGGACATACATACAGATATTGTTAATAAATTAACAGAAATATGTCTTATTTTCAATAAAGGATTACAAAAGATTTGTAAATACCAACAGAAGACCTATCAAGAAGTTTAATCAGTAAGAAAGCAGGTTTTTGGCAGGCAACATTTTTAGTGTGCAAAGTGCTTTTACTTTCTTCTGAGGTAAAGTACCACTAATATAAACATGGTACATGTAGCCTTCCCCAAAGTGCCCAAAAGAAGTAAACATATCTCATTACAAAAAAGTCTTAGGAAATTCAGGAAACCACATGAATTCAGTAGCAACATGGACAGTCTAGGATTTACATTCTTCAAATTTCAGTCTGAACAAAAGGTTTTAAAAGTTCCTACAGACAATTTATGTATCCATTATTAAGCATTATTGAATCTTCACTGAAATCAATTACAGGCTTTTTATAAAATTTTGAAGTACTGCAGGTATTTTAACACTTTCAAATATATTTTCTTTTTTATTAAATTACAAAGACTAACAAACTGTGCATTATAACAGCCATACAAGTTGGAGAACAATTTTCACCTGACCACCAAGGCCAAGAACTTTGCCTAAAGCTACCTGCCAGACTAAAGAACAACAAAAATTAGAGAGAGAACAGGAATACATGACTCTAATCTTTGTGTCTTAACCATACTGGTTGCTATATTACCTGCAAGGTCCTAAGGAAACTCTTCAACACTTCGACTAGTGTTACAATACAGCATAAAAGATATCTGGCATATTATGAAACAAATTTTGCATTAACTATTTTCTGTTGAATTCTGCATTTTGAGTTTTACAAGAAGTCTAACACACAGTTACCTGAGGTCACGTGCAACTTTTCTGTCTGTTAAAGTGCCACTTCCCTGTGATGAGGCAAAATCATCTTCATAAGAAACCAGGCTTTCTGGAGGGCTCATGGTAGGGAGCAAAGGGCGCAGAAGGGTAGACCCTCCACTCGACCTTTCATCAAACACTGGAGTGTGGACAAAGAAGGGAAGCAACAAAAGTGATACCAGATGTAAACATGCATCAAGCAGGTAATAAAGTTGCAGGAATTAAAATGCTCCCAACCACAAGTTACAAATACTTCCTTTCAAACACGAAAGCATGACAAAAAAACCCCACACCAGTACAGCCATCCCACAGCAGTTTTAACACGGCACAATATAACAAGCACAGTCTTTTTGTTGATTATTGAATACTCTACTTCTTTAAAACACTCCAGTTAAAGCACTCTTGAAGAGCATAGTGCTTGAGAGTAGAGCTATCTGAAGAATATTTAAAAGCAATTGTCTTTAAGGGAAATAAAATGAAGGAAAAAAGAATCAAGAAACCTACAAAACCCAACTTGTCAGAAAACATTCCTCCTCAAGATGAGGAACTCAAGGCAACAGAAACAGTACTCATAAAATGTAGAATAAAGTTGTACAAAAAATTAAAATGAAATGAAGCATCCTGCAGAAGACACTTGTAAAGAATGGTCTAAAGCACTAGAAACGGGCTTGTTCAAGCAAGACACTTTCCCTACTCATACACCAAAACCTTACTTTCTCAAAATCAAATAGCGTTACTGGAGTTTTAATTGTCGTCCTACTTTGTGACATTGTCAAATAACTCATATGAGCAAAGATGCAAAAGGAAAGTCCACATCATTCATCCACCGAAGTTACATGTTTCTAGTAACACAGTAAAGCTCTATTATTCTTGTGTAGCAAGAACTCAGGTTATACACAAGCACTAATGGTTATGTCCTGAAGTACGTGCTGCATAATGCGTGAATTTCATCTTTCTGCCTTAACTGAAAGAGGAATGATGTGTTATTAGAAATGATCTGGAATGCATATTTAGTAAGAGTATACATGTTCCAATCCAGAGGGTCTGCTCTCCATGGCATTTCCAAACACACTCTGAGCAACTTAGATTTAGTATGCAATTTTGGATTCAATTAATGTAAACTTTCTATTTACAATTCTGTAACTATGGGCATCATTAGTACATTTAACTCAGTATATGAATTAGTTACTGATCTACAAATACAAAGCAATCTAACAAAAAAAAAAAAATCTTCTCCAGCCCAGAAACCGGGATTTTTCCATTTTTACCTTTTCCATGAAGCTGGTAACTTTTCGCAAAGATGTTGATGACACTGTGGGGACTTCCCTTTGCTAGTTCCTCCCATGGCCCCTTGCTGTGTGCACCACTTGTCTGAGTGAAAAGTGGTAAATATTTCTCAGCTTCTTTCTGAAACTCCCTTATGGGCTCAAAAGCATTCCTCTCCTGAATGCAGAAATCCTTCTCTTTTAATGTCTCCAGCATCTTCAGTGGCAATTGTTTGTGGTGGCCTCCTTCCTCTTCAGAGAGGCTTCCGTCACTCAGGAGAGGGCCTTCACTGATGGAGTCAATGCTGGACTCATGGGGAATTACAGCTTTGTTCGGAGCGTAAGCCTGGTTTTCACGCCCTGGGGAGTCAGTCTGTCTCTTAGATAAATGTCCTAGTATCCCCTCGTGCCTGTTAGCAGCAGGGGACCTCATTCCAAGGCTGACTGCAGCAGTATGAGGCCTGATGGTCTCAGGAAGCTTTTTAAATTCACTAAGGTTGCCTACCCCAGGAAGGTTGTCATCAAAGGCTGTATGAGACACACAGGTACCCAGCATTTTTTGGATTCTGGCCGAAAAAGCATCTTCATTTTCCTCTCTCACAGGAGGACTCACAGCCTTTGCCCACCGCCCATCACCCTGGTTTTCTTGCATAACTTCATAGTCCGAGTTCCACATGGTACCATAATTGATACCAGCCCCAGCCAACTTTTTTGCTTCACTTTCAATCCTACTAGAAAGGGAAGCAGCTGTAGCTTTCAAAGCTTCAATTCGATCTAATTTGCTCTTATATTGGTTAGTAGTAGGTTTTATTATGGGATTTTGCTGTGCAGTGGGTGAATTCAGGTATGGCTGAGGCATTAAGGTCAGCGAGCCCACAGGGGCAGGATGGCTCCTCCTGCCTGCCAACATTGCATCACACTCCTTTGACAAAAGGTCCATCTGCTCCAGGCTCCAGTATTGGGAGCATGGGCCTCCACTTGAGCCCATGAGAGCTTGTGCGTGAGAGAGCTGGACTCTTGGACTCAATCTGTCTGGCTGTACCCATGGAGGCTCCAGCAGATCACTCCTGAAATGAAAAGTTCAACATTTAAGTTGATGGCTTATACAAGTACTGTTATTTTACATGAAAGTATCATTGCCACAAATTTGTATTTCAGGAAGAAATACTTTTTGGTGGAGTCAGAAAGGCAGGGAAAGCGACAGTAAACAGTTACAGAATGTTATTTAAAAAAGAGAAATACAAAGCAACTGTTGCACTTGTGCAACACAACACCTTCCAAATCTGAAATGCCTTTTATGGTGTATTGTGCTTTAGAGCTGTAACAAGCTGAGTGCTTTCATCAGCAGTAAGCCCTTTCCAAAAGTTTCCTGACTTCAGAAGGGACGAAATGTTTTTGGTTTTTTGTGGTTTTTTTTTTTTTTTTGGAATTTCTTAGCCCCAGCCTTCCCTCTTCAGGTGACACCAGCCCATGTTTCACTGAAGCTGTCACTTAGGCTAGGCACAAAGAACACTTAGAGAAAAGGAAGACTGGAAATACAGGGACGATTGAAGTTCCGTAAGACATCTTTTTTATTTCCAGACAGTTACCATTTTCAAGAACAGGAGCTCTGTAGAGACCTTCCTTTGCTAATATCACTTGCACACATTCTGAATACTAGGAAATCTGGAAAGTCCTCACAAAAAACTGCTTCTCTGCTTACTGTGAGGCTCTCCAAATAATGTATGCAGCCCTTTAAGTTTCATCTCTCCCCTACTATTAGTACTTACATTTTTTCCTTACAATGTAACACTAACAATATTTACTACCCAGTGGTTTGGTAGCCTATTCTGTACACGTAGCATTCCTAGTGCGTCCTTCAACTCTTGCTGAAAGGAAATAGATCTCATTGAATTTACTAAGTCAGCATGGATTTCACCAAGCTAAGGTACAGGTAAAGAAGCAAGTATATATTTAGGAAGCAGACATTCATTATGTAATTAGAAATGAAGAAACACTTGCACAACACAGATCTTAATGATATGCAAGAAACCGTGATTTTTAGTTCCTTATAGTTAAGTGCTCGATAGCAATGACAGAGGAAATATAGTCTCCCAATATGAAAGGCACATCCCCTTGCTGTCAGCAAAAGATTAGCAGCAACCACCATTCACTTTATCTCTACTAATACCCATAGCCGAAATTGTCATATGTGTTCTTGGATCAGATCCTCTTTCCTGCCAGAAAACACTACACAATTGCCATAAAGACAATTACTCTCACTGGAACATGAACTTAAGAATCTGGTCTATTTTCACCCCTCTTTCAAAAGGACCACAACGGCTCACCTCAGTAGTGGCTGCTGTGGTTCTGAAAGTGACATGTCACTACTAGAAGATGCACTAGGAGGACGCTCTTGAGCCTTGTTTTCTTTGTCGGATTCCCCAGATGGCTGATAACCAGGTCTGGGCTAGAAACAAAGACAAGCAGAAAAACGGATTTTCATAAGTCTGCAGGAGTTTAGAAGCTCTTGTCTCATTAAAACTGAAAAAGCTTGCATGTCTCAGTGTAGTATCACATCTTTCCTACCACGCAAAGACTTTAAAACAGAAGGCACTTATGGTTTTGCTGCTCTCCTACTGAAGTAGTTCAGCCAAACACATCAAACTGGTAAGAGTCTTTTACCATACACTAATACTCTTTTATATTCAGTTTCTGATTAGTAAATTTATTTAACTCACTTGGCTGATGAATTTTGTCCACTGCCTAAAAGCAACTTCAAACAAAGGTCTTACATTCATAATTTGACTGATATTTAGTTTTCTTCAAAACCAACATTTATAGCTACTGTTAGCTAATATCCAGAATTCTACTTCTATTTATAATAGAAAGATTATTTCCATTCACCTTTCTAGTAGGCCTTGCTGTGCCAAGAAGTGGCCACTAGCAAAGAGGGTCTGGACCAAACTCACTATATTTAAGCAAAAATTACAGTTTGCTTTGTATCCTTTCTCTTAACTGATAGCCAGACCAGGACAAGTCATGACCTTCCTAAATATATGACCTCCTATTCCTGCAAACAACTGCAACAACATTAAGCTAGTGAATCAGCTATACCTGTGCTTCTGTAGGCAGCACTGTAGGCAGCTGAGGTGGCTCCTCTAAAAACGTACGTTCCAGCAATAGTTTAGAATAGGTTTCCTGTAACTGTTTGGCTGCTGAAGGTTCAGTAGGAGGCACATTCTTCACTTTAGTAAAAGCCTCCTTCTGCTTTCTGTAGAGCTCTTGGAGCCTTTTGTTCTTCTGTTCTGTTGCCTCCTTTAGTGCTTTCTTCTCTTCATTCTGCTTCTTCTTCCTCTCTTCTTGCTGCCTGATGATGTACTGACGAACCTCATCTGTATCATAGTGACGTTTCTTAGAGATCACCTGAGGCTCCTCACTGGCAGCTATCTTGTCCGGTTTCCTTTTGGTTGGACTGTGGCTCCTGGCATTTTGTGTGGGCAAAACAGGTTTCTGATTCTGCTTTTCCACATCTTTCTCTTGCTTTGTACTCATGGAATCCAACTGCAAGTCGTCAAGAATTCCACGTATCTCCACAGGCAGGAAGTCCTTATTTACAGAGCCATGATCTTCTTGGTTACCATCTGGAAGAGCAGCTCCCAGTTTCTTCAGGTTATTCTCAGACCGTACTTTACTCCTTGACCTTTCAGAACTTCTTGAAGAGGTTTTGCGGGTAACGTCCAGTCTAGAATCTGAACCTGTCCTTCCAATACAGCCTGCTAAAGAATAAGACTTGTCAAATATTTCACATAAAAATCAAATTTAGGAACCACATGCCATCACTGAAACAGCTGCAAAAGCGAGGATGAGGGAGGAGTGCAGATCTCACTGTAAACATGCATTTGCTCCATTCAGTGTCATGGTCTGAGTACAACATCATTTGCTTAGACTGAGCTCACATCCTTTATTCTCTTACCAGCCTCACCACCTCATAGGCATTAGAAATACCACAGCTACCATCATCCTTTAATTGCCCTGGCTGAGATTCTGGATAAATTCTGAAAAGGGCTGGTGGAGAAATCAATGAAGATTTATAAGGCACACGGATGTCATTACATAGTATCTGGAAGAACCACAGTGCCTGTAAAACAGGGATGACCAACCATATCTTACATATTATACTCATCACATCTAGAAAATTCATGTGGCCTGTGGACCACTTCTAGCTGTTCCTCTCCCCACTGTCTTCAAGAGGCAACGACAGATTGCAGGTGATGCAATGTTTTTGTTTGCGACCTACTTCCCATCTTTTCCAGAGCTCCTGAGCACTGGAAATGCATGTACTGATTGTCAAGTGACATGGGCAGGCACGCTTCCCATCACACCAAGAAAAGTCCGTAACACACCCAGGAAGAGAGGTTAAGCATCCCAACCATGTATGTGAGCAAAAATTCTCCCCCCTTGAATCCCAGGTTAAAACCAGGAGTTATTTTAATAAGAAACAGATTACATTCTACCTCAGAAGTCTGCTTTATTTTCCAGACATGCAGTGTTATGTAATAAATTAAGAACAATGAAAAAAGTCCAGTGATAAAAGTACAACTTACCAGACTTGGCAGCTCTCTCTCGTCCTGTTCTGTCACTAGATACAGCTCTTCTGTCCTGTTCTATTCTGGGAGCTGGACCCAGTATCTTTTTTACTAGCTTTTGTCCCTCCTGCCAGGAGGATGCACTTATTACATAGTTTCCACCTGCACAATAAGTAATAAATAAAAGTCAAGCGCTGGATAGATTTTCCAACATATCCAAAAGAAGCATTTATTGCAAAAGTTAATCATTTCTATATCATTTAGTTCTGCACAAGTCCACAAGTCATATGGCTGCAATTACACAAAACAGTCATAACAGTGATGTACCACTCAACAGCTGAATCACACAACCATCAGTGCTTCATGCCTACACATAACACAATGTAAAAATATAAAAAAGGGTTATACAGGTCTAAAACATACAAGCAAACATTGCAGGGGGAGATGTGAAATATTTGTTGAGGTCTGAGAAGCTGTTCACCTCCACTTAAACGAAGAAAACAAACAAAGCCAAAAGAAGATAAAAGTATCTAAAATGTTTAAATAAGGACAACAAAAATGAAGATGGGAGAAAAAAACAATTAATCTTCATACAAAAAAAATATTAGTTGATATTTAGATATTTTAGATATTTTTATAGATCATTTTAGATATTTTTACAGATCGTTAGTTTCTGAGACAGGTGTCTTCTAAAGAGGTTAAAAAATACCAAGCAGCAGTTTTTCTATGCCAGTATTAACTCAATGGCCTCTAGCTCGGATTTCTGTACTTTAACTGAAAATAGTTAAGGTAAACCCCTTAATCCAAGAATAGACTAACTTGCAGGTAGGTGACAGAAACCCAATCAACATGTTATTAGTATTATTTTATCAACCTATATATAATTAAATGATAAAAACTGGGTTCAGTGGCATCTTTACTTAATACTGGTTAGATTAAATGCTGGGTTTATTCAACTCACCTTTCACCTCACTAACTTCCAATATTATTAATTATTTTTTGAAAATAACAACCTTAAAGAGCTTTGGAGAAAAGCATCATATAAAAAGTATTAGAAACCTAATTCAGGCCAGTTAGCAGCATTTTATTGCTAGAAAAGTACCTGAGTACTCGATTTGCAGTTGATTTCTAACCAGTTTCAGTTTCTAACTCTGACAGCACTGCCTAAACCAACCCAGACACTGTAGCACAACACAGCAAACAAAAAAGGACTCTATTCCAAGCCCAACAGGACTTTGAAGACATGGCACCAAAGCATCTTCACCCGAAATTCAGAACAGCAGAACAATAGTGGTTTGGTAATCCCAGTCCTCAGTCCAAGCATCCCATCTTTAGTTTCTTTTTGTTATTTTAAATCAGAAGGAGGAAACCCATGTTCCTGCTCCAGCAGGGGGATTGGACTAGATGATCTTTCAAGGTCCCTTCCAATCCCTGATATTCTGTGATTCAGTAAGAACTGTGGCCCACTATTAACTCATTTACTAACAGTATCCCTTGCTTGCATTGTAAATTATGTATTTTATAAATCTGTCACTTGAAACACATCATTACAAGCCTCTTTGAGACAGACTTATCAGCTGAAGGGGTAACGCTTGCCGAATCCACTGCTCTCAATTACTTCTGTGTGTGTTTAAAAAGGCAGCATAAAGTTTCATCTTCCATTTCAAGTCAGCTGTTTGAGCTAAAACACGCTAACGGAACAGAATATGAGATGTGGCTATTTATAGCCTTGGCTACGTTAAGCAGTTTCTTATTGCTGTGACTGGAGAAGACAGACCATCACAGACACGCCACTTAGATTTGGTTCTTATCTACTAGGCATTTCAGGCCATCATTCTCCTCACATTTAATCCATTACAGAGAATAAGCACTGCCAAGCGCTCTCCGTGCTCCTCCCTCACTTGGAACTGTCACAAAAATGTAAGTTAGTTTAACAGAGTTCCTTGTGGGAAGGAGCAAATCCATGCTTATCACTTATTTGAGTGCTTAGCACTCATTATCACAACAAAATATTTACATGCAGCTTCATGACTTACAGCATGCTGAAGTGCATATTTACTCTCAAAATCCCTTTGTAGCAATTTTTAAAAGCAACTTTTTTTTTTTCTTAATAGGCCTTTTTCAAAGCATTTACTGATTATGGGTCACTTTTTGTAAAGAGAAATATAAAACCTTAAAAGGTGCAAGAGATGATTAACATTGCATGTATTTAAAGGAAAAAAAATAATAACTCTGTACTGTGACTGCAGTCATAAATGCTTATTTTGTATGAAAACTAAAACCAAGCATGAAGCAGATATGAAATTCTACCCAATTCTTTTGCTACTCACAATATCAACAAATAATGTAACTGGAAAACTAAGAGGAGCTAAGAGAATTCTGCTGCAGTTGATTTCATTTTCTACTATAAAGCACTACTCGACAGTAACCTGCTCACCTGACCATCTCTAAATACTTTAATTTTATTTAATAGAGAGTAGAAATGTCATACAACAGTGAAATTAAAAAAAAAAAAAAACCACCCAAAATTTTAATTAGTAAAAGAAATAAACTTTCCTTTATAAATACCAGTATTTGTAAGACTGGTCAGGGAGTGTGCTTTTATATTCTTTCACTAACTGGAAAAAAAAAGGAATGGGTCAAGCCAGAACTGAAGGTGCAGAACAGCAACAACTTGACATAAGGCACAGAAGAACAACAGTCAGAGAAGAGCCAGAAGGACAACATGTTCTCTGCTTCTCCATTGAGAAATGATACAAGAGAAGAGCTTGCACTGCATGCCCTCTTTGCAGAGCAGGGCAACTCACCAAGTCCCACTGGCACCGACTTTAATATCATCTCCATTCCCCCTCTCGGCATTATTCACGGAGCTATAGGTCAGGCACTAACCCTCTTCAACACAAGAAAAACTGAAGCAGCATCCACAACAGGACTACTGCTACTTTTTGGTCTGAGTGGGCCCCCCAAAGCAGCACACACTCTTCAGCAGTTTCCATAAGGCACACAGAGCAAGTAGAAAGGCTCAGTGTTAAAATTAAACCCAAGAAAGCACACACAGCTAACCAGTGAACAACAAAACCATAGATATCCCCAGGGCAGTGTACAGTCTACAAACACACTACAACAGTACTGTTGCACATCTGAGAAGACTTTGAAAGCAATATGCTTTAATTTTTCTTTATTTCTTGAGACAAAACTCATCTCTGAAGGACAAGCGACAGTCTTCCCTCTACAGTAGAGCTAGTCACCTTGTTTGGACTCTGAGCTCGACAGCCGTGTCAGTTTTTGCACTTTCCGCACTGGTTTGGTTGCTTTTTTCTCTTTGTTTCTCTCACTAGGTTTTTCTTTCACTGCTGAATCTGCTAAAAACAAAGAGAACCTGTTAGGTGATATCCCACAGGAAAAGAACACGGAATAAAAAGCTTACTTCAACATTTACTTTGAAAAAGCAGAACTCACAGAAACACACCAAAATTCACTGACTCTCCCTGGTTAAATACAGAGATCGATTACTTTCAGTCCAACATTTTAAATTTTTCATAGCAGTAAAATTTTGACTCGAGTGGTGTTAATCTGTGCAGTGGAACACTGTGAAGCCACAGCAACACCATAGCAGACCTTTACAAAAGTCATTTCCAATTTTAAAAGAAATGTTGACAGTTTGACATGAATAATTGTTGGTTCTATCTACCTGTAGTATCTACTACAGATACTACATTTTACAGTATGAATGTTCCACAAGAACACGTATTCCCTTCACTCCTGAAACACACAGGCTGCTGCTTCCACATTAACGCATGGCAGCACATTCAGACCTTGCATCCATGCCAGAGCTTGAAAGACAGGATACCCGTGCGCTCTATTTCCTGCAAAACTTGTTGCGGAATTCACTCAGTGACGCAGAATTATTCTGAATCACCTAAGTCCTCATTTACAAGACAATTAGGTTTTAGGCTTTAGAGACGGCAGGAACACTTAGCAAAGATAGTGTCATGTTTTACTATGTTTTCATATTAGGATGAAGAACAAAAAGAGAAGCTGCAATGTGCCTCAATCACTACAGCTGAATCTACTCTCTGATGGATGCCCATGAAAGTAGAGACGGAATAAGAAGTTGCACTAAAGGACATGGAAATTTAAGTGTCTTTATCCCTCTCAATATCCTTCCCTTACAAATTTTTCAGTTCTCTTTGAGGCTGACAAGCACAAGGAAGACTGCATCAATGCATCAAGTACCAGAGGCCTCGGTGAGTGCATCTGCAGAAATCTAGATTGCCTCCTCGTCTCTTTTCAGCGACAAACAGATCCCAATACCAGCAAACTGCAGGGTGCTTCCCACTCAATCTATTCTTATTACAGCAAATTTTGTTCTAGTACAGCAAATCCTGAACATCTTTAAGACAGAATTACTGTAAGCTTAAGATCCATACAATATCCTTTAGTCTAACTACTAAACCAAGATATAGACATTCTGCATGGTTGATACTCCATGTAAAATCTGCGTTGCAGCAAAGAACAATGCTTCTGTAGATATCAGAGATTTTATACCTTATTTTTAGCACTAGAGAACATAGAATGGTTTTGATAAAACTGACTGTAGGCACACAAAACTCCACATGCTGCAACTTTAATACAGAATTAACATGTGGACAGATAATCTGACAATCTAAAAATACTTTTATAGTATGTATTATGTGCAGCACCAGCATTCGATTACTTGGAAACTGCTATTCAATATAATCTTTTCAGGTCAGAAAGAAGACACGTTCCATGACAGCTGTTCTACGCAGGGCATCAGGACAGGCATACAGCTGGACAAACACACAGCTCCTTCCTTTTGCAGATATAAGTCCACTGAGCACGTCATCTAAATGCCTTTTTAACTGGACCTCTTCAGTGACATTTTTCAAAAATTTGGATTGCTGGAAAGATCTCATGTATCATTTATATTACGCTTATCAAAATTAAAAATTAAAAAAAAAAAAACAAAAACCAGAGAAAAGCTAGTGCAGATGAAAAGTCTTTAGAAATTTAGCATTACTTTCATGGACTGATGCTGAATAGAGCATTTGAAAAATATTTTTACTGAAAAGAATTGGCCCTTCTTTCTCATTTTTTTTTTTTGGAGTGATTCCATAAAAATTCCTCAGTGCCTTGTTAAGCTGTACAATCAAAAGAAAACTGAAGTCTAATCGTTCCTATACCAGCCACTACACTATCAATAAAGAAATTACAGATTTAGAGTCTCACTACATTCTCCTCCAGTCCTAAATATTTTGATGAATGAGAAAAGTTATTTTAAATACGCAAAGTCTTATGCTGCACAACTAGAGCTTCTCAGGGGATTTTATTTTTCATTCCCTACCTTTTTATTTGTCTGATCTCTTTCTCCTCCCCCAACTCAGTCAGTCAAAAGCAATTCAACCTTACAGCGCTCCACTGTAACCAGCCTAGCAAATCAAAAAGCACACTTGGGCATTCTACCCTACATCACCCAGAGAAAAGAGCTGCCAATGGTACTACCATTTTTTCACACAGTGAAAAATTAATAAAGATTGGGTCTTGAAGCAGTACGTTTGAAAACATAAAGCATGTATTGCTGTTCTGGCCTTTTAGCAGCATAACTGTCAAGCAAATATACAGCATTTTTTTTATCATCTTTGCACACAGCTTTTAGCATCAGAAGACAGTATTGCTAAATGAGTTCATCACCTAAAAAAGATCTCTTTTCCCATGTTGCTATTTTGCAACAACAATATTCAATGTTTTTCAAAATCCCATTAGGCAAAGAGGAATGAGTTACGGTTTTCTGAGCTTCTAGCGTTCAACTTTCCCTCCTACACCTTCACGTGGAATAAACCCCAAAGGTAACATTCTGTTAATTTACTACTGCAAAGTTACCCAGTCTCCCTTCCCATACCATATCTAAGCCTTGTAATATTGAAGACAAGAGAGTTGCAGAAGAAATAAAATCTACATTCTTTAAAAGGTCTCTTAAATGTCCAAGTGGAGACCAGTAACAGGTGGTGTTCCTCGAGGGTTGGCACTGAGACCAGTGCTATTTAACATCTTTGTCGGAGACATGGACAGTGGGGTAGACTGCACCCTCAGCAAGTCGGCCGATGACACCAAGCTCGGTGGTGCAGTCGACACACTGGAGGGAAGAGATGCCATCCAGAGGGACCTGGACAGGCTTGAGAGTTGGGCTAGTGCAAATCACATTAAGTTCACCCAAGCCAAGTGCAGGGTCCTGCACCTGGGACGTGGCAATCCCAAGCACAGATGCAGGTTGGGTGTAGAATGGCTGGAGAGCAGCCCTGAGGAGAAGGACTTGGGAGAGCTCATAGATAAGAAGATCAACAAGAGCCTGCAGTGTGCACTGGCAGCCCAGAAAGCCAACTGCTTCCTGGGCTGCATCAAAAGAAGTGTTGTCAGCAGGTCATGGGAGGTGATTCTACCCTGTTAAGGATAATAAAAAATGTTTCTATACATTCATTAACAACAAAAGGAGGATTAGGGAAAATCTCCCTCCTTTATTGGATGCAGAAGGAAACATAGTAACAAAGGATGAGGAAAAGGCTGAGGTGCTCAACACCTACTTTGCCTCTATCTTTAGAAGTGGAACTAGCTGTGCCCTGGAGACCCGGCCTCAGGAGCTAGTACACAGGGAAGGGAACCAGAATGAGGATATCACAATTAGTGAGGAAGTGATCAGTGACCTGCTGCACTGCCTGGATATACACAAGTCTATGGAACCAGATGGACTACACCCAAGAATGCTGAAAGAGTTGGCAGATGTGCTTGCCAAGCCACTCTCCATTATTTCTCTGAAGTCATGGCTAACTGGGGAGGTCCCGATGGACTGGAGGGTAGTAAATGTAACACCCATCTACAAGAAAGGCAAAAAGGAGGATCTGGAAAACTATAGACCTATCAGTCTGACCTCAATACCAGGGAAGGTCATGGAGCAGATCATCTTGACTGTCATCACAAACCATGTAATGGACAACCAGGAGATCAGACCTAGTCAGCATGGGTCAGAAAGGCAGGTCCTGCCTGACAAACCTGATCTCTTTCTATAACAAGATCACCCGATTACTGGATGAGGGGAAGACTGTGGATATTGTATACTTGAACTTACAAAAAGCATTTGACATTGTCCCCTACAAAATTTTCATGGAAAACCTGACTGCTCATGGATGAACGTACGATATGCTGGATCACGCACTGGCTGGATGAACGGTCCCAAAGAGCGGTGCTCAACAGAGTTAAATTCAGTTGGCGGCCAGTCACAAGTGGTGTTCCTCAGGGCTCAGGGTTGGGACCATTTCTGTTTAACATCTTTATTGATGATCTCAAAACAGGTATAGAGTGTACTGTCACTAAGTCTGCAGATGACACCAAGTTAAGTGGGAGTGTTGATCTGCATGAGGGCAGGGAAGCTCTACAGAGGGACTTGGATAGATTGGGTCGATGGGCTAATGTTAATGGTATGAGCTTCAACAAAGCCAAGTGCCACTTGGGCCACAACAACCCCATGCATCGCTACAGGCTTGGGGAAGTGTAGCTGGAGAGTTCCCTGGCAGAAAAGGACCTGGGGGTTCTGGTTGACAAGTGGCTGAATATGAGCCAGCAGTGTGCCCAGGTGGCCAAGAAGGCCAATGGCATCCTGGCTTGTATAAGAAATAGTGACCAGCAGAAGTAGGGAGGGGATTGTGCCCCTGGACTCAGCACTGGTGGGGCCAGCACCTTGAGTCTTGTGTCCAGTTCTGGGCACCTCAACACAAGAGAGATACTGAGGTGCTGGAGTGAGTGCAGAGAAGGGCAACGAAGAACGATTGAAGGAGCTGAGGCTGTTTAGTTTGAGGAAGAGGAGGCTGAGGGGAGACCTCATCACTCTCTACAACTACTTGAAAGGGCATTGTAGAGAGGTTGGTGCTGGTTTCTTCTCACAGGTAATTAGCAATAGAAAGAGAGGGAATGGCCTCAAGCTGCAACAGGGTAGGTTTAGGCTGAACATTAGGAAAGTTTTTCACAGAAAGGGTGGTCAGACCCTGGAATGGGCTGCCCAGGGAGATGGTTGAGTCCCCATCCCTGAATGTGTTTAAGAGTTGTTCAGATGTGGTGTTGGGGGATCTGGTGTAAGGGAGGAATTTGTAGAGTAGGGCTGATGGTTGGACTCGATGATCCCAAGGGTCTCTTCCAACCTGAATGATTCTATGATTCTACCCCTCTACTCTGCTCTCGTGAGACCCCACCTGGAGTATTGTGTCCAGCCTTGGAGTCCTCAGCACAGGAAGGACATGGACCTGTTGGAATGGGCCCAGTGGAGGGCCATGAAGATGATCAGAAGGATGGAGCACTTCTCCTGTGAAGACAGGCTGAGACAGCTGGGCTTGTTCAGCCTGGAGAAGAGAAGGCTCCGGAACACCTTATACCAAGTCTTCCAGTATCTGAAGGGAGCCTACAGGAGAGCTGGAGAGGGACTCTTTGTCAGAAAGTGTAGTGACGGGACAAAGGGTAGTAGCTTTAAAATGGAAGAGGGGAGATTTAGATTAAAAACCAGAAAGAAATTCTTTACCTTGAGGGTGGTGAGGCACTGGAACAGGTTGCCCAGAGAAGTTGTGGATGCCCCAACCCGCGGAAGTGTTTAAGGCCAGGCTGGATGGGGCTTTGAACAACCTGCTCTAGTGGGAGGTGTCCCTGCCCATGGCCAGGGGGATTGGAACTGATGATTTTAAGGTCCCTTCCATCTTTAACCATTCTATGATTCTGTGATTAAATCTTCTAGTTTACCTGTTCTCCCCCCTCCTGCAGGTAAGACCTCTAAAAAAATTAAATCAATGTGTAGAAATCCCTGGGACTTCAAGACCTGGATAATTCTGGTATAAAGCAATAACTTTCTACAAGTTCAGAGATATTAAACCAACTTAATTCTATACAATGTCACCACCACACATAGCTGAATGCATATGCCTTTACTGCAGGCTACCTACTTCATTTTAAGTATTCCCAGAGACTTTCACAGTGGATGTCCCCCATCTCCCTATTAGCTACCTATACATTCCAACTAAATCACTAACAATTCCTATAGAACCTTCAGGACTGATAATTTGTTCTAAGGAAGACCTTTTTTTTTCTTTTTTCTGTTTCAAAGATGCCATAATTTGATTCTTTTCAGTACTGGTTTTCTACTAAAAGTATTTTAATGAGAGAATGGGTAGAAAGGTTTTTTCAATTGGTGTTCAACAAATTACTCCTCCTGTGGAGAGAGGTGCAATATATTTAACACTCATTGCTTCAACATTTTGTTTTTGTGACTTTGTAGACTTGTACAAAATATATTTCTCTGCCTCTTCAAGAAGGTTGTGTGGTTTAATCAATTCAGTTTGTCTCACCTGTTAGCTGGAGTGCTATATCTCTGTACAGCTCCCGACTAATGTGAAATTCTTGCTCACGCCAGATCTTTCCATCTGAAGTGCGAATCTTTGTTTCAGTGGGATTGAAACCTGAAAATAAACAATTTAAGAGTTTAAAGTATGTGCAGAAACTGTAAATAAAGCTTTTGCAGGGTGGGAGGGGTGAGAAACTGCCAAGTAAGAAAGGCACTACTTGAATTTCTAATGCTAAATTAGAAGAAAGCAATATAGCAGTCTGCCACTTGTTCACAGTTGAAAACGAGCAGACTGGGTGAAGAAAAGTTTAAAAATCTAAAAGGCTTTCTCAATCAATACAATGTTACTAAACTCTGGCACCATATTAAAAAAACCAAAAAAACAACCAAACATATTGAAATAAATCCAAATACTAATACAGAGACCACCTCTTTTTAATACTAATTTGTAAGAACAGACAGAATTTCAAAATAATCCACCCTCCTGTAAATTGGCAAGAATTTATTTTCTTTCCATTATCAAACCATGCTATCAACTCCTGTATTGCCCAAACGCAGCTATGAGTCATGTTCATGCTTTAAAATGTTGCTCAATGAATCAAACTCCACTCCTTCACCACGTATAACCAATGCTGCACCTCCCTACCTCTGTACGATGGAGCAGCAGGTGCAGCCGTCACTTTCCTGACTTTGGGAGTCACCGCATTCTCCACATTTGTGATCACGACAGGTTGCTCAGCATATCCCAAGTGCTGCCCTCTGCCACCTAGTTCTTCAGAATGCTCCCACTGCTTTCGAATCCGTTCCTTCAGCTTCTCCAGCTTAGCATCGTGCTGCCGCCGTTTCAAGATTTCCAGCCTATGAGCACTAGAAGTACTCGTGGCAGAAGGGGAAGAAACTTTCAGTTCACTGTCCTGGGATGTGTTACTCTGAGGAGTTTTAGTGCTACTCGAATCTCCTCTGGAGCCAGTAGTTTTTTCCTCTTCCAATCTTGGAGGTATTGCAATCTTAAGGAATGCCTCATTACTCTGCAAGGCATCAATTGCTGGTCGGTCATTCAAATACCTAACAACAGTCTCATCTGCAGCAGAAGAACATGGGCTTTCAAAATCTCTGCTGTGTAGATCCTGTTCATCTTGGTCACATATCATACGGCCTGTTATTTCAGTCTTCCCTTCTGCATCGCTGAAGTCCAAACCAGAGAGCAGTTGCTTGGCCTCAAGTTGACTAGAGCCGTTGTAAGACAGAGAACTATACGTATCCCTGATGTCACAGAAGGAAAAAAAAAAACCAGTCACCGTCAGAAACGTAACTGTAGGATCTTCCAACTCAGTGATCAGCATGTTCATTACCTAAAATAATTACTTCCTA
This sequence comes from Nycticryphes semicollaris, assembly GCA_013400055.1. NCBI lineage: Eukaryota > Metazoa > Chordata > Aves > Charadriiformes > Rostratulidae > Nycticryphes > Nycticryphes semicollaris. The sequence continues at coordinate 22,890 of VXBJ01003466.1, forward strand.
TACCTTGTCTCCACTTTAAAGGCAAGTTCTTTTAAAATTTGATCACTGCACATTTAATAGTGCACATGGTACCTAGGTTGTTAGGACAAAAACATATTTAATATTTTTACTGATGAGGGGCTGAAGATGTAAAACTCCAGCACCTAAGCTACCTGGCTTGCTTCTTCAGCAAGTATGTTTAAAGAACTCTTTTAAGACAGGTTGTAAAATTGTACTTAGGAAACTGTCTACCTCTCTCTAGTAGCGTACTCCTCTTACATAGTGTAGTAATCATTAGCAATACACATAAAAGTTGAGTGGTTTAATTGCATGGAATTTCACCAAAAGTGTATATAAATACACACACAGAGAGATGATCTACCCATTATTCTGGTTTTGCTTCTCTATGCACACTTTGTTGACTACAGGCTGTTATCGGTGAAGGAGTGTGTTAACATAGCAGCTCTGATGTTAATCCCCAAATTAATCCCCTCAGTGCCACACAGCCTTCTTACTGTAAGAAAGCTATTCTTTAAATTGGATATAATTGGATATAATGAAGTCTATTAAACTTTCTACATGTTTTTAAAACAAATAACTGATGTGTTATTTCAGATAGGCTGTTCAATTAACAAAACTGACCCAAGATTATACAACTGATCTAAATCAGCCCCTGTGCAACAAGGAAGGAGAAGAACCTTACAACTGACACAAGAAGTGGAAAAGATGAACGAAACTTAGATGTCAGGATAACAATTATTAATGGAGATGTAGTGGTATTAGAAAAGAAACACCACTGTCCCGCTCTAATCAGTCAACAGCAGTTTGATTTCACTGGGAGAACATTTAGGTAAAAAATACCAAGCGTGTGTTAGAATCCCATTTAAAAAATCCTATTTCCAAGCTATTAATCAGGGATGTCTGTGCAAAGAACACAAAGAACACACATTGCTTATAAAACACAAGGAACTGAAGAAGTTATGGTAAAAGTCATCAATGCTCTGATATTACAGCAAGTTATAACCAGTTTACTTCTGCTGCAGGTTCTCTTTCTGAAAGCTTTTGAGGCACCTTATACTCACTACGTTACTTAATGCAGGCCAGGAAAAGCAGCATTTCTGTATTTTCCTTCTTTCCTCACATCCCACCACATTCTATGGCCTGCAATGCTTTTTTTTGCCATTTTTTCTCTTTGGTACCATTGTTTTTATTTGGATTTCTCACACACACATAAACTGAATGTATCTTCAGTTTTTTTCAGGTATTTTTGTCTAACATCAGATGCTGCTCATGGAGGCGGGTGAGAGGAGGAAGCAAATACATTTTTGAGGAGTTGTCAAAAATATCACTATGGGCTTAATTCTGATCTTAGCATAGACAACTGTCCCAGCACTAACCTGTATGAAGCCAATGGTTCACGAAATTCCACACGATTGCTTTTTTTCACATTGCTTTCAAGGGTGGTCGCTCGAAGAGGGCTGCGTGAGGACTTGTCCTTGCTTGACTTATTTTGGCTGGAGGACCGGGAAGCTGCAGCAGAAACCAAAGAATCCTCTATGCACCTACCTCTCCAGGGACCAGAACACAGTTTTTCTTGGGTTTGAGCAGCATTCCAAAATAGCATTTAAACTACTTGCTTTTTCAACAAGCTGTTTTCAACTACTAGGAGCAACATGGTAGGTGCTTGAAACAATGACCATGTTTAAAGAGAGATAATAATGCTTAAACATTAATGATAAGTAATTAAATCTGTGAAAGTTGACTGTGTTGCCACTAGAGGTCGATCTGTCTGTTCTTCCCCAGCGGTGCACTACCGGAATGTGCTAAATAGTTAAGCTTTTAAAACAAGGGCTTATTTCTTACAAGCAAATGCACTCCTTAAATTCAATAAAGGAAGCATCAGATTTAGCATTCTATCAGGGTGCAACAGTTGACAAACATTAACAAATATAAACAGCTAGTCCAGTGTAAACATAGGCATATGTAATTGTTATCCAAAACCCCAACAAAAACATGGTGTCAGAATACTGCTCACTGTCAGTACTGCTCACTTACAGCATGAGGCAAGTCCAGTCACTCCCTCTAACCAAGTGACTATGATAGAACACTTTCCTTCCTAAGCTAAGGGAAGAAAACTTCAATTTATCCTGGGCTATTAGCGTTTCACAATACAGATCATTAGCAGGAGACAACTTGGAGGCAGGAAAGAGAAATCAAATTTTCCCAGAATGCAGAGGCTTTACCCTTCCTTATGCACAACGTTCTCAATAATACATACCCTTTCTGCTTATTTTCCTGCTAGAGCTAGCAGGGGGCTTCTTGGCATCCATGACAGAATCGAACACAGCCGTGCTGGTGGGAGCTATTTCCAATTTGTTCTCTATATGACGTAGCTAGAATTTGAAGGTAACACAAATTAGAATATTGTTTTCAAATTTTGAACTACAGTTTTTTCCCCCCAGTGTGACAAATTCTTCCTCATTTTCATAAAGAATAAAACTGCAGGCAAAAGCAACTTCACAAGGCTAATGTTGCAAAATTGTATAGCCTTATGGCCAGCAACTACATCAGATTGATTAAGTTTTGTTTAGAAAGATTATCTAATTAGGTTGTGTTATATAGTTTTGTTTCCATACGTAGGCTGTTGTGAATTTATTATAACATGCCATTCAGAGCCTTAATACTTTACCTGAATGAAGTATTAATTCCACTTGGAATAAATTCTATAATACCCTTTTCAAAATGGAGCATGATACAAGATTCCAGATGTAAAACCCCACGTTGATGCTCAGCTATTATAAGAGCGGGACAAAGCTATGGGAAAGAGATTAATTCCCTGAAAAAATATGCTGTTTGACTTCACTGAAGGCAGGTTGCCACAGAGACATGAATTGCAATGATCAAAGATGGAAAATTATGAAATATGCTGGTGTTTTCCCAGTTTCTCTTTTGGGTAAGCAGGGCAGACTTATTCTTTCAAATTTTCAAAAAAAGTGCACTGCCACTACTTTCCTAAATAGGAAGGTAATACCACACGCAAGACTTAGCGGATATTACTATACTCAGGACTAAGACTAAGCTTGCTGTGGCAAAAATTTCTTGGCCACTAAGAAAAATTACAAATACTCTCTTTAACCTCTCTTCCTTCACTGAAGAGACAGAATAAGAGAGAGAGACTTATGAGTTGAAAAGAAATTAAACTACTTTAATGAAATATTAATAAAAATCAGTAATAACAGGATAATATTAATAAGAAAACAATGACATATATACAATATATATAGCCCATATCAAGCTCCCAGGATGATGACAAGATTATTGGCAGGCACTGGGAAAGTCCCACACTGGACTCAGTGATGGACTGTATGTGGAAAACTTTTTCCAAGATCCAATGTTCAACCTGTACTCCAACTACTTGCCCTATTTTGAACTTATTTAACATAGAACCACTGAGCTTTTGTAGCCTGATCTGAAAAGGGTATGAAAAAAAGAAAATAAAAGAAAGAAGAAATTCAGTACTTACAGCAGCCTTAGTCTGTGAAAAAGTAGCCCATGCTGCAGTTAGATCTTAAAGAGCAGAAAAAACAAGAACATTTTAATTAGTACATGGAAAACAATGAAACAAAATGTAGCTTCAAAACAATTTTCATGGGCTCATTAATCAAGTTCATTTAATGACTCAGTTTCAGCCTGTAAATCTCCTCTATGAGAGGCTGTTATTAGTCAAGACTCATCTTAACAGAACAATAAGATATTTAATGTAAAATTTAATGTGTTCACTAAGTCAGGTCGAATGCATTGTTACACTTGGAATTGTATCTACTACATATTATAGAAGATGTTTAGAAGATAAAATAACGCTAGTTATCTACCTGAACACAAATATAGTTTTCCATCACACTATGGCTTTGCTACTTTTTTTTTTTTTTTTTGCTCCCCTTTCATTTTCTCCTGTAAACCAAGCATGAATACATGGTCACTGCAAGACTCTACTCAAAACACAAGCTTTGAAAATGTGAGATTTCAATAGTAATCTTTTTGAATTGTACACTCTATAAACAAAACAGAAGTAAGGTTTGCAAAGAACAAGCAGGAGGCACTAACCAACTTCAGCCTTATAATCTGAGCAGATAGCACGTGCTCTATGTGCAATCCAGTTCAGTATGATGCAGCAGGATTTTCCTTTAAAAATATTTACTTCCTCACTTGCCCCCTTCTTTTGGTTTCAAATGGTTTTCTTTTTATCTAATAGTTTGCATAATGCAACCTTAATGTGCACCAGAACCATGGAGAGCAGTAGTATTAGAGAGTCTTAAAAAAAATAAAATCTTTTCCTTATAGTAAAAAAGCTGTCAATTTCATTTCAGGTAAGATGTGATAACACAAAGGGAGAGAGTTAAGGAAGTAGGATAGAAATAACTTTGCTTTGACTTCAAGATATGGTGCTTCATGTCTACAGAACACCTCAATTTCACATGGTACATAATATTAAAATAAACTGTACATAAACAGGAAACCATCAGCAATAACGTCCTCTTACAGAAAAAAAAAATGTCTGTCTCTATTTTCAAAATAACTTCTGGAGTCCAGTTTTGTCACAGTGGAGATTATAAGGCTGATCTTGAACCACAGACTTGACATGCGACTCAGCTGTTCTACGGACTAGAGCTCTCTTCCTCTCAGGGATGTACTGTTATTTCCCTCTCCCTTCCCACCCCCCTCCTAAAATAAAGAGTAATCAGGACAATAAAAAGCTAACAGGCTTTCTCCAGTTCCAGGAGACAAAAGTTCTGCAAGTCATCCTAGTAGTGATCTACTGTTGCTCTTCAAGTGTCTTTAGCCCTTTGTCACTTTGGAACTGAGCAAGAGTCAGGAACCACTGCCTCTCAAGCTCTTCTTCACTTCATTCAAGAGCCTACAGTTCCAAATTTCTTTTCCTGCACTGTTCCTCCTCTACAGCATTCAAAAAAAAATATTTGTCTCTGTGCCATCTTGGCAACTGTATCATAGGCTGGCAATTCCTCATGCAGATCAGCAAACACTCTCCAGATCAGAGTACAAAACTGCTATCTCTGCAAAAAGGAAGCCATAGAGCACATGGTCTTAGCTTCCAAATCGAGGCAGGAGAATGCTTTCTATTAAAAATCCCCAAAGCTTCAAATAACTCAGAATAAAAGATCTTTCAAAACAAGGCAATAAAACAGAAAAAAATCCATACCTCTGGTAGAATCCTTGCTTTGGTTATGCCTCGGATTTTGTAGAGGCACCTCATTCGACTTGTTGCTCCACATTGTGTCAATTTATCTAAAAAAAAAAAAAAGTAATTTAAGAAATAAAGAGATATAAAGTAGGAACACGTATCCTATGCTAAAGACAACATAACCTTGATCACTATGATGAAGGTTCACCTTATATGATGATTTCAAATACACATCAGGAGCAAGATCAGAAAGCCTGCTCCAAATCACAAATGTGTTTACAGATTCCAGTTTTTCAGAAACCACGTGATTCTGTAGATGGAGGGGTTTGCTTTTGTTCCTATATGTTACAAAGACTGAACTTGATAAAAGGAAGCCCAGAGGTCACGTGATTTGGATCATAGTAATAAGTATTACAGCAAGTCCAAAGCTGACCATACTGAAATATTGCACATGAAGAGGCAGGACTACATGGCTTGAATCTATAAATGTTTGGCCAAAATACCCAATGCCACCAATGACAGATGAATGTGTCACCTGTCTCTGTTAAAGAAAAAGGCAGAGCAGAACTGGGCAGAGTCACTATCACCAAAGGGGAAAAAAAAAAAAGCTACTCAATCAGGAAAAATAATTTTTAAAAGAAACAGCAGATAATCTAGGCAAAGAGTTATTTCTCATTACATTCATTGCAAAAGATGGGCTGTCACTGGTAAAGTTGTAATGGAATTTAAAGAAGCACTATGTAAGAAAAAAAGTCAGTTTAAGATACCCAAGAGGAGCTCAAACAGCCAACAAGAATTCTAATTAGTCAGTACTGCCACCACCCTCTTGCTAAGGAACTCCTATCTAATGGCATGGGCTTACTGGGCCGTCTTCACAACAGACTGAGTGATGTACTTTTAAAAAGGTAAAATATATTTTAGAAGTTAGAGTCTCTCACTAGGTAAAAATAGACAGTTGTAAAAAGGTCACAAGGCCCTGTGAAACCAGGCACTTGGTATAAACAGTAGGTGGCTTGGTAATGAATACACCCTTGAAGAAGAACAGAAAGCTGATAATAAACATTCCACAATAGGAGGCGCTGAAGGTGGATAAGGTATAATGTCAACAAAAATTTGCAGTTACTGGGGGAAAGGTAAAGGTGGCAGTGGGAGATGGTGACCACCAACTCAACTGGAGGCTGAAATGGACTACCCCTCCCACAGTGATGCAGCATGTGTACATCAACTAAAGGAGATTGTAACTTTAAATGAAAGTCAGAGACTACTAACCAACAGAAATTGTTAAGATAAGGTACTAGCCAATAATTATAATTAAAGGTGTGTATTTCTGTTGTTTGAACCATATAAATACCCCTAAGAGTTTTTAGGCTGGGGTGCTAGCTTTGTGAATTACCACCCAGCACCCACCTCTGCAGAAGTGCAATAAACAGAAAACACCTCGACTCTGTGTGCATTGGCGTCTGCACACGGGGTAGGTGACCCTGCTTTGGGACAACATGAGGACATTTCTGTCACAGAAAGCAAAAATTACCTGACCACAGAATTCATACAGGAAATTCCGGACCTCATAAAGGTCATAAAGGGAGAGTCATAAAGGCACATTTTCCTCTCTCTTCTCTTATGCACTCCCAGATACAGTTTTTCTTATTTTCTTAATTTTGGAATATTTCTTTTGCTTTCACTTTCCTACATATTGTGCCACGTAAGAGGGCATTTCTGATAAAAGTTGACCAAACACCCCACAAAATTAACACTGTATACCACTTACTGGAACAAATAATTGTCTGTACATTTTGTGACAAGGATCTTTATCATATACAGTTTTAAGGATATAACAGTGAAGTTTGGTCTTCACATTCAGTCACATAGCTTGTATTTACAGCAGTCCATTATTCAACAAAACTGCTCTTATGCTGCAAGAAAGACTATGAATAATAAGGAAAATAGGTCTTCAAAAGACCTTTAGTTCTGACTTTCTTTAAAAAATCCAAATAAATGTTAAAAAGACCTTGGAAAAGGTACATGAGCTTCTATGTGTAGGTACAGAAAAAACACATATACACACACTTTAGTGTGGTCCACAATCACACAGAAATTACAGAAAGAAGAGGGGCTGTCTTGCTTTTTAAGTACTTAGTTTTGGGCAGTGAGCCAAGCAAAGTCAGAAAATTCTACTTCTAGGACTGGTGCTGCAGAACTAATTCATGCAGAACCACAGCTTTTTGCCTCACATCACTTATGCTGTAAATCTTAACACTGCCCTGCCCTGGAAACAGTTTAATTGATCTTCTCCATCACTAGAGCAAAGAGCTGCTGTACTAGAAAAGTAGAACACAAGTATTAATAAAAATGGTGGAATTTTGAGGGCTGCTAGAAATGTCATATCATACCTTTATCAGGTTTCTTGCCCCACAATAAACAAAATATGCTCAATATGCAAATTTCACATAAGATAATTTCTAGACAAGCAATCAATTCTTATGCGCTTAAGAAGCAGTTACTTCAGGTAACTGCTTGGAATTTATTCTTATCCTTGGAATTACCATAGATAGAAGAACGTAGTGAGGGACTACAATTGTTCTCATTACACACACACAAGTCTACATCGTTCATGAGGCCACTCAAACTCTCCTCCTTTCTGTGTAAGTTGGGAAGGAATCACAAAGCATCCTGCTGTATTTCTCCTACCAAATACCTGCAGTGCCGCCTCCAAGTGCACCATATTACTTTTACTGGCTTCGGTGCAGGCAGCTGAGATCCACCAGCAGTTTTGCTTAACTCAGGTCGCTGCTGGTTGAAGAACATGAAGAACATGAAGAACTGGGCGTTCTGGGGCTGTCTGCAGTTTCAGGAGGGCAACACTGCAGTACTTCTCAGACTTCAGAATCTTCACAGCTCTAAGGATCTGGATTTTACAAGTCCCTCTCCGCCTCCTCTGAAAGGATGGGAGAAATTTATCAGCTTTTCAAAACCTAACAAAAATTACGTTGATTCCTGCCAACCTTTGCATTCCTACAGATTACTAAAATAACTTCTTTGGAATTACTATACCTCACATGAATAAGCAGCATCCTACAAAAAGCACGTATTTGTAAAATTGAATAGTCTGTCTCTGCAAGAAGTTAAACCAGACAGAAAACACTTTAATGCTATCAAGAGTACAGCTAGGGGGTGGGGGAGAAAAAAAAAAAAAAAGAAGTAAATCATGACACACTTGGCATGTCTATTTATAAGACTTGAAAACAGTAAACAGTAAAATTCACAGAAATTAATACTGATCAGAGAATAATACTAAGCTAAAAACTTACTCAAATGGAAGGTCAAATTATTTTAAAAATTCATTTTACATCAATATAAAAGTTGTCTCAATATCCCATGAAGAACTTTAAGAAGAAACATTATATTCTGAAACAATGGCTTCAAAAACTTGGGTTGTTTTTTTTTTGCTAAACTAAATGACTCACCACTGTATAATACAGAGCTTAAACAAAGAGACTGAGCCCAATAGATGAAATGCCGAAGAACTGAGGGGACAGCAGTGACAGCTGGATAAGGCTATGAGGATCCTGAAAAAAGGTGGAAGGCTGCAGAATCAGCAGAATTGATTCCACAGACATCCTACATATATGTTCATTAAGGCTGGCTGCCAAGCCTCATCTTGGGTGAATGTTAAGATACAAACACCGCTGTGTTCTGAGATTTGACTCCCATGTGAAATGCCCATTTCATCTTTTACTCATTTACCCAAGGCAAAAGAACCAAAGAGCACACAAGAAGAGACAGAGCAGAACTGCAGATAAGGACCTAAGAGGAAACAAGCAAGGAATGGATATACTCCAAACTCCTGGAAGAAAGTGGGGGTAGGGACGGACATGGAACACGACTGTCACTCTCTTGCACACACACTGTTCCTATAGGAAGATACTGAAGTGAATTAACAGATCAGAAAGTACATGAAAGCACACCTGAAAGGAGGAAATAGAAACAAAGAGAAAACTACTACTGAATAAAAAAGTAAAATGAGAAACCAGCCCTACATTTACATACCAAGGATGGCATTGGAAGATGCAACAGGTAACAAAATAACAAGTCAACATAGCAAGAGGAGATTGTTTCAAAGAAATGGGAGATATGAAAGTAGAATCTGCTTATCAAAGGTAGAACAATAACGTAAAGATATTAAAAACAAGGTTGGGAAAAAGAAAAAGAAAAGTGGTGAGAGAAGCAGGAATATAAAAAGGAAGAGAATGGAGAAAAGCAGGAAGGGGAGAGAAATAGAATGAATGTTAGAAAAGCTGGCTTAGAGAGTGCCAAAAAGAAAGAAAATAAACTGGTATATTGGTCCAATTGTAAAGTTTCTCCAAGCAACCTCAGTATGATTTTTTTCTTAGCACAGTCTCAGTAAGATAAGGAAAGCGGAACTCAAAAGTCATAGCACTGAAACAAGGGAACAGGAGAGGAACCCGAATAATACAGGTTCAGAGAAGGCCAAGAATGTGAGCAAGAGATCTCCCACTGCTACTTTCACTAACATTTAGTGGTTATGCAAAAAAAAAAACAAAACCAGCCACAGCAATATTTATAGGGAACAGTATTCCTCAAGACTCGTTTCGTATAATAACACAAGGGATACCAAATGAAAGGGATACCACCAAAGATGAAGTTTTGCTAAGAGTAAGGAAAGAAATAAATTATTAATATTGACTTCTACAAGATACTTGAAAATGTGTAATCCCCAAAGAGGCAGGTTTTGCTACAAACCGTGTATAACATGCATGAGGCCAGCCCTTCACACAGTTTAAGCTACAGCAGTCCCAACCAAAGAAGCCACCTTTTCCTTCCTTTATGCCTTGGTCTCTCTTACCTTATTCAGGCAGAAAGTCAATGGAATTATATGGCAAAGCAAAGTGGACTGGGAATGTGGTAAATCTGCAAGTAGCTTTTTTGTTCTTTTTGCTTTATTAATTTTATCACAAGAAGGAATGGAAACACCGAGGAACAGTTGAATCAGTCCCAACCCTGTACTAGCTGCTGTCACGTATCATAATCTACCATCGTGAGCTGCTTTTGTCTTTACCTTAAGGACAGTGAGTGGGACTGGGAAAAATGACAACCATTCCCATCACCTTCTTAGCCATGCTGCAGTATGTCCCACTGCACCCACGCTTCGCACAGCACAGATAACTTGTCTACAGGGGAAATGGGCACAGAGACAAATAAAAGGTTTTAGGGATGCTTTTTCCTATTTACAAAAATATTTTAAGTTTCCATGTACAAATAATTCAACGTTGACTTCAGAATCCTAAAGACCCTCTGGAGCTCCTGTGTGCGCAACCACACTTCTGCATTACTGGCAGTAACAGACATACACAAGTGGACAGACACAATCAGACCTAGTCAAGCAAACCATTTTTCTGAGCCACCCCCACTGAAAGTGATGGAATTTCTATTTAAAGACACCAGAAACACTTTCTAGGTCTCCTCAAATACCACAGAACACAATGATATGCTTGAGTCTGAAATACAAATACCTTTGCCTATTCATTTTTACGGAACACAAGCTTTTACTATATTGTATTATCCCATTTAAATGAGAGCTAAAACTAATACATTGTTCTAAGATATTTCTTTTTGTTATGTTTATAGGCTATTAAAATGCTTTTTAATATAAGAGCATACTTCTTGTTTTGCTTCAACATTTTTCGATTCTCTAGAATCTCGGGCTGACTCTGCAGAGTCAGACAGGTCCTCTCCGCACCTTCTCTCGATGTTCATTTATATAATAAGCCTTCAAATGGAATGTGTTTCAGGGGCAAAGGTTCTGAAAGGAAGTTAATATTCAAAATCCAACTACAACTCCAACTGCACAATGCTTCACAGATACCAAATTCATCTTAACACTTGTCCACTGTATTATCTTGAGTCCGTAATCTCTGCTTTGATCCTCCAAAATTATTTCTACTACAAAGTTGGGGATTTTTCTTCTCATGTTGGAGAGCTACAAGGTCAATGGGTTTAAACTATTCAGAATGCCTTCACAGGTAGTTTCGCTGGTATTTGATCTGACTGGCTGCTAATACTATTTGACTTAGAAATATTTCACTGGCCCAGATTGTGCTGGATCCCGAGACCAAGGCTGTGTGTAGTGACAATGAATGCAGCTATGTCAAGCTGGTGCAAGAAAAAGCTGGAAGTAACAAACACCAACAGTGTCCAAGGGGCTTCTGATCATTACCTTCTCTGAATGAGTAAAATTCTAGATAATAATCAGTATTTCGTCTTGTAATGCAAACAGTAACTCTACCAGAGGAACTCATATTTCAATCATTATAACTTTGGAAAATAATAATTAAAACAAAAAAAGCTTCCGAAGTAAAAGAAATATCCCAATATAATTTTATCTGTCTTAAGCTAGAAAAACATATCCCTTCATAGGGATACTAAAGCAGTACAAAAAAACCAAATAGCAATCAAGATATGCCACACACCTGCAGACAGAAAAACAGTAAAGAATTTCAAAGCACCTCTGTTAACCAGGAAGAGAAATGACATCAAGTCATATATCCGTGAAATGTCAGAAAATATAGTAGAAGAGTATGAATGTTTCATGAGCTCTAAGTTTAAATCACTGGCATCAGTCAGCTCTTAAATTTGCATTCCAACTATAGCAAAGATTTTCCTATAAATGAAACATTACTGAATTTGATTCTCTCCAGTTGTATGCTGAAGGTGGACATTTACAAAGCCCTTCTGCTACAAGACATGGCAGCTTGCAGAAATCTTTCTGCTTTATCACAGTGATGTAAAAGTGATGAAAAAAAACACAAAAAACACCTGACACTAAAAACCAGACTAGTAGTTTTACTGAAAGTAAAAGCATCGAATGCCTTTCTCTGCTGCATCACATGCTAGGAGGTACTCTGAGGAAATCTATTGAAATGACTGTTGTGACAGCGAGCATAACTTGATTCACTGATTGTGAAGAAATCAGAGTACAGGGGCACAGAGAATGCATCCATTGATTAAGGAGATGCACACAAGGGTTTGCCTATCCATTCAGAAATTCTGTATTTTCTTTGACTTCAAAGACCTTCGCATTTATGACAGAAAAGAAAACAGGCAGCATACCCTAGTTTCAAGAAAAAATAATATTGTCGTGAATTTGTTTCCTTGGCCTCCAAAATAAAAATTCACTCATTCTATTTCCAGTTACTAGAAACTGCACATCAAAAGGTTTCAATTTTTGCAGCCCATAATAAATCCATTCATCAGAACATGCTCAAATTCTTTAACAAGTCCTGCCTGATCTCACAAGGAACACTCCACTGCGTGGGAGTCTCCTTAGAACTTAGAGGCAATCCTCTCAACCAGGTACAAGAACCAGACTTGCCAATTTTGAGAATCTAAGCCAATAGCTTTCAGCTGCTCAACAATACCAGGGATGTACGAGCAGAGCAGCAATTTCATCTGCAGCTCTGTTAGTTGCAGACTGATCACTATTTTCTTCCAAAGCAAAATCAAGTGTGTAAAACTAAGAGAAAATGTTCTAAATGTCACCTTCTCAAGTTTGATGCCTTGGCTCTGAAGCTGTACTCAGAAGAAGTTGAGACATTAAAAAAAAAAAAACCAACAACAAAACTCCACAACAAGCAGAACAGTGAGCACCAGTTGCTGTCTCCAATCTCACATTACATAGACTGGTACCAGGACTCTGCTGACAACAGTTTTTCTTGAACTAGCTAGAAAAAACAATAAAATAATTTCTCATGTTAAAATAATGGCATCCCATTAAATGTTTTAAGTATCTAAAGCCTAAAAATTCAGACTTTTCTGTTCCAGTATGACAATTCCACCCAATATATTTGCTATCAGCAAACATAACGCATCATGTTCATATGACTGGCAAATATCAAAGAAAATGTAATTGTTTTTTAAACTTTTACACTCTTTTGCCACGGATCAGACGTAGTGAGGAATTCAGCCCTCAGTGAGGAATGTTCTTACAAAGCTAAAACACAGCCAGAATTTCTGTTCGCATTCAGTAAGTTTCAATTGACCTACTATAATTGATCAGTTAATTTATTTGCTCTATCCTTTCTCTAATATATTGACAAAGACTTCAGCCTTGCACACACAAGTAATTTTATTCTCAATCGAGCAGTCCATTAAAGTCTATCCTATCATTATTACAATGATACACATATATCTTCCAAGCACTTACATCCACGGATAAATTTTACACTCAGACGTTCTGATCCAGCCACATGCCTAATATATTAACTGTACTGGGAGAGTTGTCTCTCTGCAATCAACTGCCCCAAAACCCTTCCGTTATCACTATTAATACCACTACACCTGTTCTCGTATTTGTTTGACGATCATGAATTATATTGGTTTAAGAACAGCAGTAGAACAGTTCAGTGTTGCTGTACTGATAAAAAAGTCACACTCCCAATGTAAATGGCTAAGGTTGAGTTGAGCAGATTTAGCGCTTTGACAGTCATGAAGGGATGCCTGTATTCATCCCACCTTCCCTAGCAATCTTGCCACTCCTCTGTGACAGATGCAGCGCTCATCTACTGAGTCACAAGCCAGACCAACTCACTAACCCAGCAGAAAATTTTGTGTGTGTGTGTCTGTTAGTTTTCTACCAGTTTATCAAATATCAGGCTGCTGCAGGGTCAAAGTGGGGGGAAAGAAGCAGCAGCAAAACATCATGCTCACTCACCTTACCTTGTGCAGCTTCACCTAACTGCCATGGATGCAGAAATATGTAAAATAGATGTAGCACTATGTGCACTAATGCTCCTGATTCCAAATACACGCTTAACTTTAAAGACATTAATAGGACTACTGCCCAGTTTGGGCACACTAAAGTCAACGAGACTAATCCCATCAATGGCTTTCTACACAAGCATGTTTGATACATCATAACTTTCTAGCAGAAACAAGCAGTATGTCTTGCAGGCCGTGCAAGGAGATGCAGAAAAATCACTATACCCAAGTTAACAGAACCTTTACAGTAAAAGAAGTGACAATTCCAAGATTGGACTCTTATCCATTTAAGGGACGTTTAAAAGTATGGTGGCACAAAGCACTGATCAACTTATTTCAAGACATAAAAGATACCATCACTGTTACATCTGTAAAGTCCCATCTATATATGGGACTGTTATATCTGTACTCTTCCCAGTGGTGCAGTGGCAAACTTAAGCTCTGTACCAGCTCAGTAAAACAAATTCACGCAAACAAACTGTTTTCTAGCTCTTAAAGTCATGTTCTTTCAGCTGCAGCCACACCTAGCCTAGGGAGTCTATCAGAAGATGTACATCAATCAGTATTATAATTTCTTCAGTACCCTAGCCCCTTGTAGAAAGGTGTCATTACTACATAAATTAAGTTGCTCTATTTAGTGGATGCAGTGCACCTTTGTTTAAGGTAGCGTCACTCACAGAAACTGAAGCCTTCAACAGTTTACAGTGTTTGCATGGCCACACCTTCAGTTGCATTTAATTTTCTAAAGCATTACCTAATGAAACTGTTGTAGCAACCAGAGCTACATGAAACAATGAACAGTTCACATAACTTAGCTTCTCCATGCAGACAGTCTGACAGCACATTTTGAGCTCACACGCAACACAACAAACAAGCATCCAACAGTCTACAGCTCCACATACGTTTCTCCCACAAGTACTACACTTTCACTCGTCAGACACTTGAATGCGTTTTCACACCTGTACATTCTGTAGCCTTATGAAACAGTTTAAGATGACAAAAATACAGAACTCACAAGCCAAGTTGTAGATTTTCAATTGCGAGACAATGGATCGTTCATCTACACAACTAAGTTATTTGACGTATAAACGTCTATAAGCACACACACACACACACAGAGTGTGCCAGGAGACTTGCTTGTTGAAATACAGCTTACATCCAAAGAGAGAAAGACATGAACTATTCCAGAAAAACTACATCAACAGTAGGCATTATATCACAGAAAACTGCATCCACAGAAAACAAAAAAAAAAAAAGCCCCACTCATACTAGTATAAAAACCTTTATGCCAGTAACAGACCAAATGAATGGCACCAATGAAATCAGAAAACGCTTGGGGCAGATGTTACCCAGGGATGTAAGAAGCACTTTTAGCAGACAGACGCCGAGCGATCCCACTCCTCTTCCCGCAGCCTGGCCAGCCCCAGTTCCGGGGCAGGAAGCACAAGCAGAGCGTACATTTAAACTTTAAAAGCGCCGGCAGTCGCCTGACCCGGAAAAAAGGGGAGGTTTCGGAGGGCAGCGGGTCCCGGCAGAGCCCTGCCCGGCTCGCCCGAGCTCGGGAGGCAGACAGCGCGCTGGAGCTTCTCCCCCAGCCCCGGGTTCGGTGGTTTTCCCATACAAGGCGAAAAGACAACAGTGAAACTAAAGCTTCCCTACCCTCTCCCTTCCTCTGCTACCCTCCGATACAACGAGCAGTAGAAAACAAATTAGAACTAGAAGGAGAAAGAGACTTAACGGATAAGACGGGTACAGCAGGGGACGTCGGAGCCCGGCGGCGCCAGCGGAGGCCGAGCCAAGTGACAGCCGGCAACACCGCCCGCCCGCCG
>VXBJ01003466.1:41325-110519 GCA_013400055.1 Nycticryphes semicollaris
CCCCCCCCCAGACATCCTCCCCCTTTCCTTGACTGACATGGCTCCCAAGAACTAGGGAGGAATTTGGGGAAGGGTGCTTCCACCTGTTGGACATGGAATGAGGTTGTCCAGGCATTCAATTATAAATTCAACTGTCAGGAGCTGACAATAAAACAGGACACAGGACAGCTGTGAGGACTACAGGACACCCCCCTCCCTTTCCTGCTACAATTTTGCAGTTTGTTTTACAGCAGAAACGATGCCTGAAAAATTGTTCACTGTGTGTTTTGGGCTTATAAAGTAAAGGGATTACTTCAGATTTGTTCTCACACTTTTCCAGCTGTGCTACAGGGTCTTAGTGCAGTAATACAGCAAGTCGTTCACACCTCCAAAACCAGATTCTTTTTTCTAAAACCAGCATGCTGATTGCACTGCAGATGGTATGTAAAGCTGCATTCTGTACAGCAAATACTTCTATACCTACCTTAACACCTTGCCTTTTCCACTTGGTTTGAGCTGAAGAGATGATGATTCAAAACATTTTTCAAAGAAAGGATACGAAAACCATGAGGTTTTGTGTTTGTGGTTTTGTTTTGGTTTGTTTGGGTTTTTTTTGAGGAAAATGAGCAAATGCTTTTTTTGCTGTGAAAAAATGAAGGAAAATACTAGTCCTTTAAACATACCTGCTTAGCATGCTCAAAAGTCTACTGCTCAGCACAAGGTGACTCAGAGTAGGGAGCAAGAGACAAGGTAACAACAGTCCGGGCTGTGCGTTGTCCTAGGTCCCTTTTACAACATCCACTGCTGAAGGCAACATGGGTATCACCATCCTCCAGGTGTGTGAAGGCAACAGCAGGAGTGGCAGAAGAGGGGCCACGCTCCACCTTTCGCATAGGCTGGCTATCTGCAAGAGGGGTCTCACCAGCTGCAGGCATCTACTCACAACCCAAGGAGCCATTTGACTGCGTTTCCCAGCCCAGTTTGCAGAAAGATGGAAATTTTGTCTGCAAATTGGTGCACAGCTGACTCTGCTTCCCAAACATCATGTTCTCCCCTGAGTTCGTGTGCTGTAAACTCACAGAACAAGAAACATCCCCTTCTCAGTCCCAAGGCCAGACCTAGTGTCTTTGCTCTAAGCACTTTTTTGCTGTTACAGACTATTTAATTTGCTGAGCTGCTGACAGTTAGGGACAGTTCAACTTCAGAAGTGAGATTTCTCTAGAAGCCACATATATTACAGTTTGGAAAACATCAAATGGCTATGTTTGCTGCAGGCAGTGAAGTAATTGTACAAGGAGGATTGTGATCAGCTGCCTGTGAGCAACATAGACAGACATCACTCTTCACCTCTGGCTGAGGAGGAGTTACTTAATGAGATCTGCATTAAGTACCTGTGGATATTTAATGAGAGCGTTTTAAGGACAAAGACAAACAGCTACAAAAGGACCTATTCCTTCAATAGTACAAACAGTCTGCTAACCCCAAACCTTCACACAACCCTCCTCCAGGAAGGGACCCTGTGTAGAGCATCTTGCTTTTGATTTATTTTTCCAGACTAAGCAGCACACCATGTTATTTGGAAACACACCTCAACTCTCCCTACAGTTAACAACAAAAGAGTGATTCTCCTTTGTCTGGTACAACATTAAGTAAAACATCCCTGGAAGTGTTCAAGTCCAGGCTGGATGGGGCTTTGAGCAACCTGGTCTAGTGGGAAGGGGGTTGGAACTCAATGATCTTTAAGGTCCCTTCCAACTCTAACCATTCTATGATTAAATCTTTAGTTTCCAGGCACCTGCATAGCTTGTCTTGAAACAGGGGAACATAGCTCTTTAATACCCAATAATCCAGGGGAGGTGGGGGGGCGAGGGTGCAGTTTTACAACACAAAATAACGTGGATTACGTACGTTTCATTAGTTTCAGAGCACAGAATCTCTGGCTTTTGTGTCATAACTTAAGTCTTTTTTTGTGGTTGCCAATTCTGCTAAGTATATACTTTTTTTCTAAGCTAGCTTTTAGTAAGAGCGTCCCTCTAGTCAGTTCACAGTGCACTAGTTTGCAACAGTGGAACAGAACATGCAGCTACGAGTGGAACAAAAATGAAGTCATCCCTTCTGTCAGCTGCTGACTCTTACATCAGACTAATGAAACAAGTGAAGCCTATCTTATCAGTAACTCCTCCGTTCTGATTTCAGCTGGAACAGTACAAGAACACCAAGTAAAAGACAATTCAGAGCTATTACCATTTCCTGAATTGTGCTAGGTTACAGAAAAGCCCTGACACTACCCAATACATGCATCTGCATCCCAGTACCTGCCACCTCACTCAAGTTTCTTAAATGTTCTAAGTTTTGCAAAAGGTTGTCGTTTTGGGCATCTGTATTTGGTAAAAGATAAAAGTAACAATCTTAAATATGTTAAAAATGTCTGATCACTTAAAATTTAATGGGCAAATCTTAAAACAACTTATAAAACAAACAAGTAAATTTATTTTTGATGATTACTAAAATACTTTACATAATATACAAACAGATAAGCTATCAAGACATACTTGGAAACAGGTCACAGTTGTTTTCTTAGAAAATATTTGTCCAGTGAAATGTCTAAAACATAAATGCCATCTTTCCCTTCCTGAGCTTTTCTTAACCATCTAAACTAACAGCACTTCCATGTCTTTATACTGTTTCTATTTCTTTCCATTAAAATAAAAAGCACTACCCATTGCTGGCTCTCAGTGGCTAGAACATATCCACCTCTCGTTCAAGCAACCGTAGCTCTGTGCGTCTCAAACAGCGTTCCTTTAATAGGATTAAGGTGACTTTGGTCCATTCTATGCAACACCCCAAACCTTTGCTTGCACAAAGAAGCCAGAAGCTCCAGAACCACAAGAGGTTTTCCTGGTTAAGAAGGACTTTTTGCAACAGGACAGCTCAAGGTGCTTGTGCATACAGGATGGGGCCAAGAACCACTAATCTCTCTGCTGCTACAAGAAGATATCCTATTGAGAGCGGTCTTCACACACATTCTTTCATACTCAATAAAACCAGATGCACACGGACCAATATTTCAAGAGCATACACCAACAGCAAGGACATGGAAGTGCTGCAGTTCTCTTATTTTTTTTTTAATGCAAAATAGTTACAATAGAAACAAGTACATGTTTTTAGTCTGGTGTTCTTTAGTCCGATTCTCAACATGAGGCACTCAAACAAATTGTATTTTAAAAACATGCATTGGTAATTTGTTCTTCACTAGAAGCTTATACAGCAAGTAACAGGTTATGTGCAGACACATGAAGAAAGGTTCTTTTTCTAGGATACCAAGTACCACAAATAAATAAATTCTCTTGATGCAAAAATAATTATCTTATTAAAATCAGAAATAACCAATGTCTTCCTTCACTTTTGTTTGGAAAGGAGATGTAACAGGTCTTTAGTACACACACAGAGCTGACATTTTATCAATGTCCCCCCAAATTTTAAGACTTGCAGAGCTTTGACAAAGAGCAGAGAATTCCTGGAAGCAGCAAGGTAAAGAGGTGCTGAGGGATTATGTAACTGGCATCAGTACTATTAACATCAAGCATACCTCAGCTTTTCTCACTTTCTAGAACCATCTGGGGCAGGCTCGCTTAAGGGATAAATGCTTGCTGAAAGGTTCTCTAGCAGTCACAGCTTTTTCAAGCAATTTTGCCGTCTCTAGAAGTTGCCAGAGACAGCTGACATCTATGTTGTGATCAGCCAGATCAAGAAAAGGCTTGTGCTTAGACTATCATAATTTTCAGTTTATGATTTTTCTTATGTTAGAAGAAAAGTAAGCAATTCTGGCAGATGAAGGTGATGTTTTTGCATCCTATCACCTTGTCAAACACGACACGAGCTGTATGGCCCACCAGTAACGGTGCCTCATAGCAAAGCCAATAGGGAACCAAGACAGCTTCAGAAGCAGATCGGTGGTTCTGCATTAGAGGGCACTTCCAGCTCCAGGATACCAAGCCTGAGTAAGTCACTGAACACAACTTACCAACAACCAGCAAGTTCCTTGCTTACATTGTGCAGTTGATTTAGAGAAGTCACAGTTACTTTACCAGAAACCACCCTGCCAGTTGGTGGAATTTCTTTGCACAGAAAGGACTGTATGTTTCCTGAGCTCAGCAGCCAGTGAGCTCTTCCCTGTTCAGCCATTAGAACACACATTTTCTGTCTTCCTCCTTCCCCGAGTCCTCTCCAGAAAATTTTATGCACATCCCTCCACAGGGAGGTCCTTTTCAGGCCAAACAGGCAACACAAGATGAGATATACGGCTCCACAGTCCACTCAGCTTATCTGTGTCCATGCTATTGTAAGAACTATGAACATCTGAACTGGTAAACTTCGCCCAGAGGAAATCCCGGACTTTCTCCTCAACTTCCTGAAAGGTGAGACTCTTTCTCAGCGACTGCTCGTCCAGGAGAACTGTCAGCAGGAGAGTCACATCCTTAAATGCGGCGTTCTCATGGTCACAGTACTTGTAAAAGATTAAGGTGGAGCCTGCAGGCAGTAACTCAAATCGATGCACCACTGCTACTTTCTTGCCTTCTTTGAACCCAGAACTGAGCTCATTATCTACTTCCAGCTTGACAGCGTCACTATCCAATATGGCTTTGTCTGCCCCATTAATTTTGATTGTAGCAGCATTCTGGGAGAAGGCAAAAGCATCGGCAATCTCATTACTTAGGCATCTCAATGCTTTCTCAGCTTCTTGGCCAGCTGTGAACAGTAAGATGGCCGGCTCCACATGCGGATGGGAAGCATTAAGATGTTTCTCAAGGAACACGTGGGTTCTTTTCCACAGATTGGGGTCCTGACTTTGGTAAGTGTTTTTTAGTTTCTTCATCCGGGCCCGAAACTCATGCAGAATTTGAGTATCTCTACTTGATAAAGTTCCATCCAGAAGACTGGGGATTCCACTCCACAGAACATAAACCAATGAGACACCAGTTAACAGAACCAATAATAAAGTCCAGATATTGTGAAATCCTCTCTGCGATTCAGCATCCTCTACAGAAAGAGGAGCAAACAGAAGAAAACAATGTTTTAAAAGGAATCAGAAGTCAGCAAGGACTTGTACAAGGAAAATAACAGGAAACAGAATTCAAGGAACCTCATCCCACTCTCAAGCTACTGGTACAGTTGAGGAAGAGCATAAACCCCATATCCTAGTTTAAAAAAAAAAAAAAAAAGCACAAACTTATAATTTCTTTAGTAATTTAGTGAATTAACAAATTTTTTGAAAAAGGAGCTCTATTTAATCAAATGCAAACTAAGAGCTTAAAACAGTTCTAAAGAAATCAAGCTTGTTCCTACACTTAGGCTCTGCAGAAAAAGCCCTATACAAAATCTGGCACCACCAGAATGGTTTCTGTGTTGTTATTTTTAATCCCTATCCCCATAAGGATGAAAATAGTTTCTGCAGCAGTATTTGCATCTCAAACACTATCAAAATGTTTGTGGTCTTTGGATCAGTCAGCTACTCAAAAAATACACACAGCAAACAGTGCACAGGAAGCATGTAGAATACATTTTGATTTGGTTTTGTATTTGAACAGTTAAGTTAGCACTTGTTTGACCTACTACAAGCAGAAGGCTCAATTCTGTTCCCAGTAAAATGAGTGACAAAATACATCAACCTTCCTGGAAACAGGAAGGATCTGTATACCTTATGCTACTTTTTTATATCCTAGCTTTTATCAGGACAGCAACACAACTACTGTTAAATAAGAACACCACTGGGCCTGCCTCAATTTTAATCTTGCAGCAAATCCTATAAACACTACAGATGGAAGACGTTAAATTAAGGTGGAAACATTACCTATTATACAAGACACTTCCTTCCTTAGCACTGAAAACACATGGTCTAGCAAGCAAGTCACCCGTTCTGGCAAGGACCCCGAGTTTAACGCCAGCTACCAGGAAATCTAATATTTGGACTGGCATGAAAATGGTTAAAGGTAACACATGCATGAAGTAGAAGTGAAAGCAGAAGTCTTACTTTTGGCCAAGGGCCGTGACTGCTTCCCTGTATGGGGCTGATCTTGAAATTTACTTCTGCCTGTTAAGAGATTAATAAAGGAACATGAGAAAAATACCAAGACAACAATTTTAACCCATCTTCCAGCAGGGTGTTTAGCTAGGAGTTAAAATCACCAAACTGCATTAAGTTTCAACAAAAGGCTGTTCTTAGTTATGCTTTTATATACAAAATTCTAGGAAGCTTACAGGAAGGTTGACAAAGCACCTTTGTATGTCACCTTGTTGAAGCGAACGCAGTCTTGCTAAGCAGGAGCAAAGGCGAGGCTGTGACCTCATCCCCGGTAGGGCTGTACGGAGCGTGGGACTTTCTGTCCTTTTCTGCATCATTTGCCCTCCCGCACTCAAGCGAGGAAAATGATGCATTCACTGCTATTACTGTCCTGAGAAGTCCCATTCAACTGGCAGACCCACTCTCCAGCTACAGTATTTGCCAAAACGTCAGCTCTTAAGCCATCTTGACAATTTTGCATAAAAAGCACGAGTCTCCAACCTGTCACAAATCACCCCCAAAGATATTTAATTCTTAAAAAGTTTCACAAATAAAAACAAAGGCATTTCAAGCACAAGATGACAAAACAGCTGAGATTTAACAACCTGTTATTTCCTGTACAAGGATCCCAAGTCCCAATTAAGTTTCCTGATTTTGCTCAAGAATTTGAGGGGCAGAAAAATGAAAGCTCAATATTAGTAAAACAACACAATGCAAAACGTAAGTACCAAAAGCAATGCAATATGTTAAAGGTATAGTCTCATATCCCCTCTCCATCTAGCTTAGGTCAGAGGCTTTAGGATAATTTGTTCTTTCAAAGCAAAATGCAAGCTTTCAACTTCAAATATATAGTTTTGGTGTATTTATTTAAACAGGCTTAGACAGCAAAGTACAAAAGACATTGGCCGTAAAAGAGTGTTACGAACAACTTTACCAAGAGATCAGTATGAATATATACAGTGCAGTTACTGGTCAGCATGTTTTCTGCTCTTAGTTAATTAAAAAGACATAAGAATTTCTGGCTCCTTGTGAACTACAGCAACTGGTTCAAAGCTGAAGGCTCTTTAATAATATATAACCAAATCAGGATACTGTCAATGGCACTACTGTGAATAAATTGAATGAACACACCCTGCAGTAGTAATTTCAAGAACACTAAAATAAATCCTGTAACTTTGTTTCTGTGTGAAAGCAATTGCAAAAGGTGCTAAAAGCAGCTCTGGTTTAAACCAGAGCTTAACTGGCTTAATGAGCTACGCTATTCTGTAATTTCAACCCCCCGCTACGACAGGGCACAGACATGGAGACTGTAATTGGCTAATCTTATGTAAGTCTTCTAACAGTTAGCGGACCAAAATCACCTCAACTCTATCATATTTTACAATGTAGCTCTGTTTGCAGAGACTAGATTTCATATTTAGGGGACAGCCGAGATTCATACCCTAAAAGAAAAAATATTTCAATTAACAGTCTAAAAACAGATCCTATCCTACCTAAGAATCTCGTCTTATTTATAACACAATCTGCACAAAGGCCAAGCAAATTACTTGTCTTCCCTAACTGAAAAGGCATAACTTCTGCAGACACCTTACAGCTTTTAGAGTTTCAAGTGATTTTCCAAGGGTCTTCACCCAACACACAACTNAAGAAAAAAAGTACCAGACTAGCAAGAACCACCAATTCGGGTTTCAAAGGCATTTCAAAGATGTGCAACTACCACAAGATGACCTTCTGTTCTGGAAGGCACTGTGGTTTTCAAACGAAAAAAAAAAAAAAACAAAACTAAACCCAATCAACCCCCTTGGGTTCTCCAAATTCAACTCTGATCTACAAGACCTTGTTAATCTACGCCTGTTCAGGATAGGAACAAGTGCTGAGGCATTAAGAACATAAGGTTACTTATAATTCAGAGCATTTTTTCCCCTCCTATTTCAAGTGTTCTTTCAAGAGGATAAAAAAAAAAAAAAACCCAAACCAGCAAATCCACAAAACCAACCAAAGACAAAAATCTGAAACACAAGGAATTGCTCACTGGATGAACAGAGTGGAGTTTGCCAGCAAAGAAAAAATGCTGCTCCTCTGCAGGAGTATACAACAACTAATTCAATCATAGCAAGCTACCAGTACTCAGGGAAAGGATAGAAGGGAAGGTGATGTGTACAAACTAACATTCACTGCTACCTTTTGTTTCCTTCCTCAGCTCACCCCCACAATGCCACTAGTACATGCCCTGCACTTACAAATTGTCCCATGAGTCAACTTCATTTCCCAATCGAGCCAAAAAAGAAAAGAAAAAAAGTGGGTCATTTTCTGTGGTCAGTGAGTTGAATAACCTCATAGAAGGGCTCTGGCTCTGGAATGTGCTCCAGCTTCCATTTGGATCTGCCTCCTGGGGCTCTTTCCACCTTACCAGACAGAGTGTCCCAGAGCACAAGAAAACTCACAAGCAGAGGAAAGGAATTCTGTACTTTTCCCTTAATTACAGGGAAAACCTAGGTATCTATTTTTAAACTTACTCTGTAATGTAGTTGAATGGTGCTCTTGATTTTTCTCAAGGAAGTCAGCCTTTCTTTCTGAAACCAAAGCACAAGTGAAAGAACTTGGTTACCACACCAAGAGGTCAGAGTAAGACAGAGAAGCATACATGCTTTTAGCTCTTTCTATGAAATTTGCAAAGGTTATTAGGGAAGGAGTATGTGCTGTACTGCCAAACCAAGTCTGCACCATATGACAGCCTCTCAGACCCCCTCTATAGATGGAGAAAGTGACTTGTTATCTATGAGAAAGGGCTTAATTTCGCCCCTCACCTTGCTTTTTCCAGTATGACACAAAATTATCCTTTTTGTTTTGTCTCTCTGCACTCTTGTGCTTTCAGTGTGATTAGGGCTGTTACTGACAGAACGAATGTAAGCCACTACCTCACGCACAGTTACCAGGTCTCCTAAAAACCTCCCTTACATAGTGTATCTATTTGGATGTAATCAAACAACCTGTAGTAACGTAACTACCTTCTGCTGGGCTAAAAAAATTATCCTGTATTTTCTTCCTCATTGTACATTGCTTCTGTAACACACATCCAAAACAAAGTATCTCTTGAGCAATGAACAGAAAAAGCGCTCTCTCACTGTGAAATCACTTGGTATAGTCAGCTTCCCCCTGCAGAAGTAAAAAATAACTCATCTTTTTAGAAAAAGAACTGTTTTAGTTTGCTTTGCCTGAAGCAATTAAAGATCCATTCTCATAACAGTTTTTGGAGCAGGTATGACATTAGTCTATTTTTTTTCCTTTTCAAAACAAGAGATGGCTGTAATCAAATTTTAAAACCGCGCTTTCTTGAACTTTAAGGTTTTACACCCAAGCAGATGACTGTCACACAACTGGTTTTAATTTCACTCATGGGTAGGAACACACCCTGAATTTTTATTTTTTAAACTTCTTCACCCATTCAGATTTCAACTCAACAACTTCCTCTTTCCTAACAGAACTGAAAGAATGTCATTTTAGCACAATTAAGCAATCATTTGTTACATCACAGAAAAGGTACTCATAAAACTAGTGCTGTTACCTTTTAATGGTGTATAAAAGTTTGGTTGATGCCCTGCTGGTTTCTCAGATTCATTACTGTCATAAGCCTGTGTTTTTTCTTTGACTGGATTCTCTTGAAGAAAGCTAATTGAAGAACTGCCTGTCAGGAGGCAAAAAAGAAAAAATAACTAAGAGAGGATTGGTATAGGTGTAGTATCATTTGTTCATTTGTGCTCATAACATCCCAAACTGAAGAACCAAGACAGAGTTTCAGAACATACAAGATCCAAGTGATTTTCCCAAATGGTCACAGCTTTCTTAAAATGTAACCAAAAGCAACTAAGACTTGAAAAGCTTATGGTAAATTTGAGTTCACTATAAATATAGCTGTGTACACCACCACATGCTTTATTTTGAGGAGTCTTTAGCTTAAAAAAACTTGGAAAAAAAATAATCACAAAACCCAGACATTAGGACACCAAATGCTAAAAGCCAAGTAACACCTTACACTAAAGGGATTCAGTGTAAACTAGTGAATACACAACCATGGGAGTCAAAATTCTTCCCACAGCTTTGGGCACACAACTTACAAGCAATAATTGTGTTGGTCTTCCATAGCATTAGGCAGAAGGGAAAAGAGAGAGAAGCAAATATGGAACATAAGTCCCCTTGTCATGTAGTCCAAGCCATCCTTTTGCTGGGTCTCTTTCTCCGTCTCATTAACCATGATGACAATCTAGGGCACCTATGCTCCTTACTGCCCTCACATAGCTGGGAAGAATCTAAACGAACACCTCGAGATTGTTTGCCAAATTACACAGCCATTCAGGCGCTGAAACCCAACTTAGTTAATGTTACCAAGTAGAAAGAATGAAGCCCTGTAAGGTGATGGGAGTCACAGAGCAAAGGTCAGGGCTGGGCAGGCGGTCAAAAGCAGAACACCAGGAGGAGGAATCTGAAAGGATAAAGTGCAACCACATGGTTGCCCAGATTGAAGGGGGGGTGAGTGGGAGTTCAGGTATGGAATGAAAGCTGTAGTACAGCTGTGGGACAGAGGCTGTGACACTGCGATCAAGCTGAAGGGCATAAGCAGAGGAAACAGCAAAGCAAAGCATACAACTGGTAAAACTTTTTCCCTGTGACATTCACACTGGGCCCTTTTAGTCTTTTAACAGCACTGGGTTCTCCTGGGGTTTAATGTGTTTCTATGGCTTTCTATGGTTTCTATGTGTTACTGTACATGTGAGGGCAATGCACAGCTTGCCATCTAGTGTTTATTAATTTTACTTCAAGAAAAGAAAACATAACCTTTTTCTAATGTTAGGGCAACTTTAGCATGCCAGCGCACGTGAAGCATACAAAAGAGAAAAACACCCCCAAACACGAAGCACAAACACAGGAGAAAACTAAGTTTTAAACTAAGATATTAAGTCACAGGTACCACAGTAAAGTATTTGCACATAGTGAGTGGGATACTATATTTTCAAATCCATCTTAGAAAGCTGCTAAATGACTGATTTCCCGTCAAGCTAAAAATGAAAATACTCACCAAATCACTGCATTTTCAGGAATGTCAAACAATATACCCATAGTATTTCACTGTGTACCAAGGTTTTGCAAGGAAAATCTCACCAGTAGTCGCAGCTAGTAATCACAAGACCAGAAAGATCTATGAACCTAAAGAGGGCTACTCACTCAGTCCATTTCTTAATTCCCCTCCCTTTCATTGCATCAATTACTACTCTATGTCTTTCCAAGTGTTCCTAAAAGTTGTTGTAAAAAAGAAAGATGTAAATATATAAAACTTCATTTCTCACATGAAGACAGCTTGTGAATCAGCACCTTCTGTAACAGTGGGTATCACCAGCAGGAAGAGTATGAGTTCAAGCAGACAGCACACATGGCATTCCCTATAGACAAAAGCAAACTCCCTCTTTATTAAGTTAAACTTTCCTAGAAATATATATATAAATTCCAGTCCAGACATGCCTATTCTTTCCTTACAAGGCCTTAAGCCTCCTACCCAAAAGATTAGTCCTGCCTCCCAGGCAGCTAGGGAGGATTTTCCAATCCACCTGAAATCTACTGGCCAGCCACCTACTGCACAGTCACCTGCCGAGACAGAGCAATCTTCTTACTGTGCCCATTTCATATATCAGTTTAATTAAAGGATCAGAAATCTGCGAGTGCACAAGCTACAGGTTTACAAACCAGAATATAAAGCCGCTATTTTAACATATTGGAACCTGTTCTTTTAAGTCTAGTATATATCTATACCTGTGGGTTCAATCTTTTTCAACAGAGATAAGCCTGCGACACACTGGCTGCAATGTTCCACAGCAACTACAGACAGCACAAATTTCAGTGCCAAAAACCACCCGGTGCCAGCCTTTAACTCCTACACTACTACACTCTAGTATTTTAAAACGGTTTCAACAGAGATTGCTAGCGTATATTTTTAGCACGTTCATCTAGAAGATGCATGATTCAAGGCAGGGTTTCTAAGCTCTTAAAGCTTTTTAGTTCTAGAAGCAAGTTTCCTAATCTATATTTAAAACCTCGAAGCAGAAGCCCAAAACCAGTTTCTCCAGTTGTGGTTTTGCTTTCATTTTGCCCACAGGGAAGCATGACAATTATGTCTTTATAAAAATCCACCCTGCTTGTCCCACTGCCTCACAGACTCTGCGTTCTCCTAAACTCTGCAGAAAAATACCCAACACTGTATAGCTACAGATGAGAAAATACTCCTTCACTTCTATATAAAGCACTGGGGTCTCTTAACATCGTAATTTTATGCCTGTTGTGACTGTAATCAAATACCACTGTTAAGACCTCAGGGAGGCGCAGCCAGGCTATCTCTACCCCCAATCTCAGTTTTAGAGCGTCTACGTTAATAAATAAATAAATAAATAAAAATCACTCAGCTGTCAGCCCAGACACACTTAAAATACTAAGTGTGTTGGCAGCTTGTTAGCCATCATTTGGGAGTGACAGCTTCCCACAACTTTTTTCACAGATAAACCTTTGTACTTTCCCAAAGAAATACTCATAACCTCTCTCTTCCTCCAGATAAGAATTTTTCCACACCTCCTGGAAATTCTGCTTCTGAAATATAATATTGGCAGCCCTTTTTAAGGGCAATGCCACCTAATTGGGGCAATGTCACATAATTAGGGCCACGCACTGGAGCTGTAACATGATTTTGGTGACAGCCCTGTCGCAAGAATACAGATTTGAATGGGAAATAGTCTTAGCTAGCCCAATTCATCCATCTGAGAATTGCCACATACTAACGATGTACACCGTGCAGCTCAAAACTGCCCAATGGACTAAAAGGGAAGGAAGTACTTGTAGTTTTCTGATGGAATGACATACTGAAACCACGTGACTCTGTTACACAAAGCTCGTCTCCCTCTAAAGTTTTGAAAAGGACACTTTTCATCAACTAAGGAAACAAGAAGGTGCCACACAGAGCTAACACAACACTGCCCGAAAGCAAGCACCAACATGTTCTCAGCGCTTCAAAGGACAGGCAGGCCCCAACTATGCGCTTCTACATAAGCAACACTGCTCACTGTATGGAGCCCAGTCTTGCAGCCATCTGTTTTTGTAGCTCAAGATGCTTTATTTAAATTCAGCCTTTAAAAACCAAGCAGCGTTAGTAAAATCAGTCCCTATTTTAATGCTGTGACAAAACACTGTTCCAAGCAATGCACTAGGTAAAACCATCACCCAAGGGCTTCACGGTGTTCTACGGGCACTGATCCTTTTGGAAGGTGGAGAAACACTCCCTGTCTCTTAAGTAGGGAATAAAGACAAGCAGCAGCATTTCCTCGCCTGTACACCAGAGCCACACTAACACCTGCAAAGGTTGCTACACCCCAATAAACTCCATTTTCCTCAGGTTTTGTTCGTTTCAGCACACACCATAGCCTCTTCCAAGTCACAACCTACCTGCTGCTCTACACGCTTTTATGGGGGGTCGGGTCAAGGAGTCTAGATTCCCGAAGGGACGCTCGTCCCCTGAAAAGAGAAACAGGTGAGAAACAGGCCGGGCAGCTCGGCTCAGGCTTACCGGACTCCAGCCTGACAGCCTTCCAGGAGCGCCAGACACCCCTTCCCAAACTCATTGGGTCACCCCGGTGTTTCCAGGGGGGCACCTGTCCAAGAGGACAACCCCCTCACCTCAGGCTACCCCTGCCTCCCTGTCCCGCAGGGCAGGAGAGGGCAGGCTTGCTCCCCCCCACCCCACTTCGCGTCGCCCCAACCGCGGGATCCACCACGGGGCGCTACGCGCGCGCCCGCCCGCCTACGCTGCTCACCCTCCAGCGCCCCTCCGGGACCAGGCTCAACCGCGGCCTCCGCCTCAGCCGCCTCCACCTCCTCCGCTTGCGCCGCCGCCAACCGGGGGCTCTTCCGCCTGCGCTTCAGCTCGGTGGCGTCCGGCGGAGCCTGCCCGTCGCTCCCCCCCAACATCCTGCCCGCTTCTACCGACGCCCCGCCGCGGCGCCGCAACCGCCGACGCCCCCTGCCCCGGCTGCACCCCGCCGACGCCTCCTCTCTGCGATGCTCGGGACTGAAGCTGCCGCCTTGCCGCGGTGGAGGCGTCTCCGCGAACCTCACTTCCCGCCGGACCCGCAGCGGGGCGGGATCAGCACCCGCCACTTCCGCCGACTGAGCGCGGAGGGGGCGCCGCGGCGTCACGTGGTACAGCGGCCGGTCCGCCATGGCCCGCGCGCCCTCCCGTTGTCCCGCTCGCGCCCTCCCGCTTCCCTCCCTCAACCCCTCCCTGCTGCCTCGCTAAGAACACGGGACCGTTGCCGTCTGAGCCGGCTGCTGCCGCGTCGCTTCCCGGCCGGAGGAGGCCGAGGGAGGGTCGGGAGCGGCTGTCCCGCCGCCGGGCTGCGCCGAGGCTGCCCTCCAGTGAAAAAAATGAGGGAGCGCCTGGTGCGCCGAGCCGCCCCTTCGGCCGCGGCCTCCCCCAGACCGGCGGGGCCCCTGCAGGGGCGGCCCCTGAGGGGAGGCCGGGCCCGGCGAGCCCTCCGGGCGGGCATCGGCCCGCTACCGCGCTGAGGCGGGCTGGTCGGTCGGTCGGTCTGTCGCCCGGGACAGGGCGAGACTCATCGCCGGCGGTTTCGCCTTCCCTCACCTCAGGGGCATCGGGGGGCCCAAGGAGGGCCTCGGGCAGCCGATGGGGACCCCCTGCCGCTGGTGACTCTCGGCTGCCCGAGAACCCCTGAGTCCCGCAGCTGTCGGAAGGAGCGCTGGATGCTCCGAGTAAGAAATGCCCCCGCTGTAAGATTGTGGATTGCTGTAACGGCGTACATGAGGGTTGTGTTTGAAACTACAACACGCTGGCTCCTGCCTGGTTTTGCCATCTTTGGACAATAGACAGACGTTTTCTGTCACCTCCGTGCAGATGCTTTTAAGGGCTTCCCACTTTAGGAACAGTTTGGGAACAGGTTGCTAAGCAAATTGAGGCACTTATACAAATACTAAAGGATTTCTGCATACTGAAAAAGACAGGATTGAGGAAGATGACACTGATGTGCGTAATGCCAATTATCTTAATCTACAATGCTCTGGAATACACACACTCAGGTTTGTGATGGTATTTGTGTTGCAGGGTTCTAAACAGTAGGTGTGTAGTACGGAGTAGGTGTGTAAGTGCTCCGTGCGCTCAAACAGGAGGGCTGGGTGAGGGAAATGCCATTCATCCTTCATTTCTGCACCTGTCTTGTCTGTACATACATTTCAAACTAAAACTTATTTTGATGCTACACTAGGACATCATGTTCTAGTTTCATCCTGAAGCAAGTGAATATTTGTGAAATAAATTCTACATTCCTCCTTCTGGAACAGCAACAGAGTAAAATACTGTCATTCTTTTAAGATGTAAAAGCAGAACATGGACATTGAGCAATGTTTTCTAAAGCACAAACAAAAGAGGATGCAACAAATGTAGAGGTTTCGAAGTACAGTTGAACTGTCCGTGCAGTCCAAATCGGGTAGGAAGAGACCTGCCAGTGACTGCCTTGGGATTTCTGACCGGGCATAAGGACAAGTAGGAGTACCAGCACTTTATTCGCAAATTTCCAAAGAAAGTTGCTAGGTGATTACATTGTGTAAATATTTACATAGCATGTCCTTTACAATTCACCTAGTCACTGTTGAGTCTTCTGCAGATTGAGATAAAATGTTACTCCTGGTTAAATAAATTCCTCCCTCGAACTGGAGTTAAAAAAAGACCAGATTTGTGAAGTTAGAATTCTACATCCCAGCTCATCCCATGCTGAGGGAAGAAAAGCCAAGTTACACAACATCAAGACACTTTTTGACAGTTTTGTGGTGGGGGTAACTTTATTGCCCTAGACTCACTGGTGAATTCTCCTGCTGAACTGCTTTTCAGTAACCGGGTTCTCAGCCCACAGGGACTGAAGGTACCCCCGAGTTGTGTCACATACTCGCAGCTTTCATTTGCTGAGCTGTGGTTCTGCTACTGTTTTCATGACACTTGTGCTTCTGCAGGAAGGGTGGTCCCTCTGCCATGGCGAAGGGACTGACCCCCATTGTATCCTGTAGTGAAGGGACTGCCTGGTTGAAGGGACAGAGGGATGTAAAATACTTTACTTTTCATGAAGCCCTTGATACCTGCAGCTCCTGACCGCTTTGGCCACCTTGGCTGGAAGCAGATAAAGTCAAATGTGCCTTTGGCTGGGATGTGAGGTGGATGTCAGCCATGAGCAGGGCCCTCAGGGAGATCTTGGCCTCTGTAGATAAGCTATTTGGACTTTTTGCTTCCTGCTTTGCTGTTCTCCCCAGTTTTACAGCTTCTACTACACATGCTGAGAGATTGGCCATGATAAAAGAATGTGCTGAATCTGCCAGGGAGGGAGGTGGACTCTGTCCCCTCCCAGCCACCAGCAGCAGGGTGGCTCTGCAGGTCATGGAGGATACCCACACACACCTCCTCCCTTCTCACCTTCCTGATATGACCAGCATTGGAGCAGGGGGCAGCTCCTCCTGGAGGTCTGGGGAGAGACAGAGAAGAAGCGGCACCTTCCAGACAGTCCTGATCGGGGCAGGAGGGGCACAAACAGGATGGCACACAGAGTCCCTTTTGGCTTGAGCATCCCCAGTGGGACAGTGCTGGGTGCTGTGGGAGAGTAAAGGGAACAGAGCACGGGATGGGGCTGGGCTCACACACCTCACCTACATGGCATCTCCCATCACCAGGTACAGCCCTGCCCGGTGGGCTGTAAGGCACAGGAAGGCCCATCATCATTTTTTGGAAAAAACTGCCCAGATTAGGCTAAGAGCAGCTACACACACTCTCTGACCTTCCCCATGTTGTAGCCTCTGGACCACGCCGAAAGGGAAGCACTGGGGGGGTGCTCCTGGTCCCTTGCCCTCCAGGCTGATGCTAAAGGCACTCCATTTCACAGCTCGCAGGTCCCCAGCCTCCCTGCACTTGCACAGTGTGAAGTTTCCAGAGTCTGGGTTTTGCTGGCTACGTGTTTGGTTTTTTGTTTTTTTTTTTTTTCTTGTGGTACTTTTTCATCTTCATAAATCAACTCTCAAAACAGTTCCCTCCTCACCCTGATTTAGTTGTTTAAATCTGCAACGCTGCTACCTTATGCAGGAAGCTGCCAGTCATCCAGTTTGCCTGAAGGAAAACTCGGCACGACCGGAGGAATACAGCCAAAAAAAAATTACCGTTTCCTGAACTCTCCCAAGAACCACCGCCGTTGACGGGGAAAAAGCCGCCCGTGAGACGGACGTGGCGAGAAGGAAGGCAGGAAAACTACACCTCCCAGCAGCCTGCCGGGCACCCATGGAAGGGCAGAGTTCACTGTCACGTTGACAGCGGAGGATTAAGGGTGTGCGTTAGGGGCACAGGCTGTCCTGTCACCAGCAGAGCCAAAGGACCTTTGCGAAGGGCAAGCGGAGGGGCCAGCACTGACCTCCTCTTGCCTCCCCTCTGCTTCACTTTGCCACCTCGACCGGCTCCAACCCTCCGAGACTGGGTAAGCGTCCGACTCCGCAAGTCACTTTGTTCCTCTGACTTCCTTCTTCTGCCGGAGCGTCATGAGCGGGAACTGCACGGGGAGGGGAGGGACGAAAGCCAGGCGGCAGAGAGCAAGAAATTATACTCCCACACACCTCCAAATCTTGTATTTAGCAAGAAAATTCAGCTGTAGAGACGGTGCAGGTGGGGGGAGGTGGCCCTCTATGCCAGAGGAGCTGCTGGGAAGGCTGGGCTTGAGATTTTTGTATGGAAATCTGCACCAACTGCTCTCCAGCAGGGAAAGTTTCTCGGGAGTTTTCCATGCTGCCTAGTTTTCCACGGGCAGGCGTTGTGCTCCTGCAGATTTATGGGTTTCTCCGATTACGACAACAAGCCTTGCTCCATCCTGCTTGGCCGACTGGGAGGGAAGTATCACCGGGGTGTGTGTAGGAGAATCAGGCTGTGGCTCCAGGTTCACAACACCCGGCCAGGGCTCCGCTTGGCCCCTCGGATGGGCGCAGGGTTGGGTGGGGGGAACGCTGCTGCACAGGGGCCAGGTGGTGTTTCTGACAGTGACTTCACCTTCCAGCACCACTGTCTTCCAATCGGACACACTAGAGCAGGCTCATTGCTCTGTGTCGACCTGGCTGTGAGACACCAGGCGCTCGGAAGCATGCGGGGCAGCCTCCTGAGCCCTGGACTCCAGGCCTGATGTCTCAGAGCATAGCCAAGTCCATCCAGGTCTATCTGGATGAGAAACTGATGCCTCACCCCACTGCCTTGTCCTGAGACAGCTGTGGTTTGCATTATCCCTCGGACTGCTTCTAGCCTGCTGGGAAGCAAACTAGCTAATAGCCCTTGGGCTGAAGGTTCACGGTTATCAGGGACATCTTTCCATTTTCACACCACCTTGGTTAAGTATAGAGGGAGGAGCCTCCTCCTCCTCCACCATAAATCACTGCTCTAGTGTTTGTGTTTATCAGATTTATGGGAGTTTACTTACAATTCCTGAGGCCAAGACAGGATGGTGTCTGTGAGGGAGTCTGGTCTACCACCTGAAAACCAAGGAGATACATTTCCTTATCACCAAAGGAGAAAGTGAAAAAAAACGATGCACAAGTAAGAGCTGCCAGGAAGAAAGAAAATGGAAGAGAATCCAAGTGTAGGTCTGTCTGGAGGTAAGTGAATCCTGTGCTTACTCCATCTATTTGGAAAATCCCCTTTGCATAGGGATAAAAATAAAGAATAAAAGAGTACCCTCTTTTTGAGGCCAAGTAAAGCAAGTTGCTATCTTTGTTTGAAGGGTGAAAGATTAACAAGTTCCTTTCAGTTTTGGATTCCCATCTGCAACAGGTTTAGACTCTGCATCCAGGATGGCAGCACAAAGAAAGCTAAAGATGGAGCTCCAGACTGGCAGAGCTTTCTTCTCTGCATCCCAGTACTTCCCATCTACAGACGCTTAAATAATAAGCCAGTTTTTCACCACCTTCTGATGGGAAGCCTTTGGGGGAGGCAGGACAAGAGGCACTATTTGTGTCCAGCTTTAATAGCAGGATACCTCCAGGTTCCTCACATTTTAGTTCCTATTGCGTGCTTATATTCTCTAGTTGCCTTGTTGTGACTACTGCATCTGAGTATTTCAATGATACCATGTTGCTATAACCAGTTCAGATCTGTCCCAGGCAGTCAAAAGTGTTCCCATAATAATCAGCAACAAGGAATGTAAAAAATATTCTCCAAAGGACAGCATGTTCTGACACGTGACAAGTGCAGCTTTTTCTCTGAAATAAAAAACTGGGAGTTTTACAGGGTGGTGGTCAAGCACTGGGTACTCTTGACTCCTGTATGGCTAGCTGAGCTTCTGAACTCTCATCTCAACAGGTGGGCAAGCCCAAGAGGAGATGATGAGCACAACAGAGCATGCTGCACACCAAGAAACTAGGCAAGAAACATGTGAGCACCAAATGACAAGCAGGTGTCCTGAGACCACCTGCAAACCAGAGGATGACTCTTTGGTGTGTAAAACATCGAATGCTGTTAGAGGAAAGACAGAAATGTCAAATTCAGCAGACTCCACAGTAGAGGAGAAGGTTCCCCAGTACACTGAAGTGTCATGGGCACAATCTGGGAAGACAAGTGATGGTGTGTCAGAAAGATCCCAGAAAGAAGACACGTTGGATAAAGGTGAGTCTCTCCCCTTCTGTGTGTACAGCACTTCCAAAATGCTGATAACCTGGGCTTTTGCCTAGAGGAAGCAGAGCAGGAGAAAAGGTTGTTGGTTCTTGTGCTGGAAGAGACTAATGGTAGGCCTCCAAAGTTTTTTCCCTACATTCTCCCCACAGTCAAGGAGAAGGTTCCCCACGAAACTGAAGTGTCATGGGCACAGTCTGGGAAGACAAGAGATGATGTGCCAGAAGGATCCCAGAAAGAAGACACCTTGGATGAAGGTGAGTTTCTCCCCTTTTCTCTGTAAAGCATTTCCAAAATGCTGATAACCTGGGCTTTTGCCTAGAGGAAGCAGAGCAGGAGAAAAGGTTGTTGGTTCTTGTGCTGGAAGAGACTAAGGGTAGATCTCCAAATTTTTTCCCTACAGTCTTGCTGACCCATGATAAAACAGACATCAAAGGAGGCAGCTCTGTCAACCAGGAAATTTGGGACAACCAGGGGACAAACAAGGAATGTGAAAGCTCCTGCACAGCAGAGGACGATGCTTCATCAAGAAGCAAGTCATTGAGCTCTGACAGTAAAATTACACATTCGGGTGTGACTGTCACAGAAGATGTTACCAAGGGTCTCTTGGCAGAGAAGAGCATTGGTTTCTCTCTCCAAGACAGGGAACCAGAAGGGCACACAGAGCAAGAGACACAGGACAACGGATCCCAAGGCATGTTAAGGAACAGATATGGGACCAAAGGTGAGCTGGTGGCTGTACACTGCTGCTCTTCCACTGTGCACATGTCTACGCTTTCCCTAGGCATTAGAAAAATGTTTTGGTGAGCTCTCTGGTGCCCACTGTCAATTTTCTGGAGCCAAGCAGGAAAAAAGGTGTAAGAAATTAACTGGCTTCTCTCTCTCTCTCCTTCATCTACTGTCCTGCTTTGAATGGCATGAAACTGTGCTGCACTCTGCATATCTTTCTCCTTCCCCTGCCTTAAAAGCAGGAGGAGCCAAGACTCAAAGCCTAAAGCAGAATTCACGTCTCGGTCCTTCCCTCAGCTGACAGCTCCTGGCAGCTCTGTTGCTTTACTTATTATAGCCCAGTTTAACTGTTCCCTCTACATTGAGTGGAACGTTTCTTTCTCTTACTGTAGGGCACACAGCCCCAGTGCCAGAGTCTCAGTCCTGCTTGCAGAACGTCACCACCCAAAACACAGGCCAGGAGAAGGCCAAAGGGTCCCTCTTGCTGAAAGGTGAGGAAAAGAAGCTTCCCTTGTGCATTACTCATCGACCAGAAGGCACTAATACTCCAGGAACAAGTAATGAAACACATTTAATTCTTCTCTCTTGAGACCTTTCACAGCCTTTTCTGCGGGTTTGAGAGAAAACTTTTCCCCTTAAATATAGGCTCAGTTTGAGCCTATAGTAGCGTTTTTCCCTCCAGCTCTAAAGCCTCAAAAGCAGGCACATCATGTTCAGCATGCCAGGAGTACCCTGGCATGTCCTAGGCCTGAGCCTGGTGGTCCCCCTTCCCAGTCTCCCTCTGTGTCATGCCCCAGGCAGAAACTGTGATGATGATTGGCCCCAGGCAGAAATTGTGATGCTGATTTGCACCATACATTTCTGGTAGAAAGAGACCCTCCTTTGCCATGAAGATGTCAGCAAACAGGCGCGTCTGCACCTTGCTGTCCTCCTTTTCTGGGCAGATGCATGATAACATTTGTTCACACAGCATAGCTAGGAGGAAAGCAGTGAGCAGGACACCTTATCTGGGTCAGACGCCTCCAGATGTGGAGGTACGTGCTGTGAATGACCACAAATCTTAAAGAAAACAGAGTGGAGGGACGAAAAGAAAGCTTGTGGCCAACTACAGTTTCCTCAGGAAAATTGCATTGCGACAACAAAGCTGTAGCTCTTGGAGCTGTAGTCCTCCCTATCTGGTGTGTAGGAGCGTGGGTCTCACCACATGGGACAAGCACCCTCTTCACCATTCCTGGGCCCCCAGAGAGTGTGTCAACCTGAACCACGTTCCTGGGGTAGTGGGGAAGGTCTGGGAGGAAAAAAAAGAGCCCTTGTAGCTACTTTCCAGCATATCACTGCAGGCCACTTGGTACTGACTTCTGTTCCCTGTCTTGGGACTCTCTCCTGTTGAACAGGGCTTATCATCATCGGCTTCTTATTGCTCAGCTTCTGCATATTCTGTTTTGGCAACCTGACCTCCAAGGTGCAGCAAGCCCCCAGGAACCCCACAGTGGAGGCCTTTCTGTCCCAGTTCAACCAGCTGCAGGACAGGTTTCCGGGGCAGAGTCCCCACCTGTGGCTTCGTGGACGCAAGTTCCTGCAGAAGCACCTCAATGCATCCCACCACACACAGCCAGCTATCATCATCTTCACAGCTGCCCGCAAGGGTGAGCGGACCTTGCAATGCCTTAGCACCCGTGTGGCTGACACCTACTCAGCTGCCCTGCATGCCAGCATGGTCCAGATCAATGGCACAGATAAATCCAGGCTTCAGACTGACCAGGCCAAGCTGGAGGTAGACTCAGAGCTCAGCTTGGCTTTCCAGGCTGGGAGTCGTGCTGCTGTGATACATCGCTTTGAGTTGCTGCCGGCAGGGGCCACCCTCATCTTCTACAAATACTGCGACCATGAAAGTGCAGCTTTCAAGGATGTGGCCCTACTGCTGACTGTGCTGTTGGACGAGGAGATGCTGGAGACCCACATCAGCCCCCAGCAGGTGGAAGAGAGGGTCCGTGACTTCCTCTGGGCCAAGTTCACCAACACTAGGACCCCCAGTTCCTACAACCACATGGACTCCGACAAGCTAAGTGGGCTGTGGAGCCGCATTTCCCACCTGGTCCTACCCATTCACCCAGTGCAGACCATTGAGAAGGGGGGCTGCCAAGTCCACACCCAACCCTAGAGGCAAAGGCTGCCAGAGCCTTGGGAAGGGTCAGAAAGATGGTCTTGGCTGACTTTGGTGCAGGCAGAGGCACAGCCAGTGCTGTTTCTCTTCAGTTTGTTTCCCATACCTTCCTGGGAAGAGTTTGACCAGTGCCACTTGGCCAGCTGAGTCTTGGAGGTGACAGATCACATACCTCCTGGCAGAGGGGAAGAGTGGATAATTTAGACTGCTGATTGCACAGGAGAACATCACTGTGTGGGGAGGCAAAAAGGAAAGCAAGACTTTGCACGTAGTATTTCTATCAGGAAATACACGAATAACATACACAACTAGTACACCAGAAAGATACTTCAGTTCAGTAGCTCTTTAATTTCTCCCTTTCTCTGCGTTCACTAATGTTGTATACATCAATCTCACAATATACTTTGCCTGGAAGGTTCC
The DNA here is from genome assembly GCA_013400055.1 of Nycticryphes semicollaris. NCBI lineage: Eukaryota > Metazoa > Chordata > Aves > Charadriiformes > Rostratulidae > Nycticryphes > Nycticryphes semicollaris. The sequence continues at coordinate 64,402 of VXBJ01003466.1, forward strand.
TCTCTCTTTGCAGAGAGTGGCTGGAACACAGGAAGGTCAAATTCCCCCAAGCACCAACATTTTGAAGGCATGCTTCAAAAAGAATACTGGTTTGCTAGTCAAGGGTTTGACCAGTCAGTTCTGATAGAGTCCCAATTGCACAGACTAATTGACAACCAGAAAAGACCAGATCCTAGATATAGGATGTTCAAACAAACCTGCAATTCAGAAATTCTGTAAGCATCAATTACACAGAATTGCAGATTGTCAGCACGTTGCATTAAAGGTGGGGATCCCACGGGATGATTCCACATGCCAGAAAATAAGTTCCAAAGACAGACAGCAATGAAGCAGAGACCACCTTACTGTCACTCTGATAGTGTGAAGCCTCAAGGTATTGCACAAGTAAGAGAATGAGTGATACAGTTCAACTTAAGGCTGCTCTTTAAATAAAAGTCCACTCTTGATCCCTTTGCCACCGTAAGACTATGACCATCTATTTGGTCTGATGCATCAGCTTTGGTCATAGACAATAGGTTGCTCTTCCATTGGATTGCTGATCTGTGCACAGGGCAGGGAGCAGTCTGCTTGCCTCTCCCCAGCTAACTTTTATTGATGAATGTAGATGTTAATACTGATATTTATTTCAAACCACACAGGGTAGCTCACCAGGTCCTTGCCCTCCAAAGGTGCATTTGCCTCCCTACTGGACTGCTGCTGCTCTGGCATATGCGAAAGCAACTAGGAGCAAGCTGGGATTAGCTCATAAAGAGAAAATCTCTGGCGATAACACTAAAAATCCTCAGTGAAACAGGCTGGTTTCTTACTGTGCCTCCTCTTCTGCACCCCAGGAGGAGAAATCCAGGTCCTGGAAACACTGTGGTGCCCCTGCACACTGCATTTCTGCGGACGCTGTGGGGCAGAGCCGCCAACTCAAGGAACACCCTGTGGGTAGGTGCAGGTGTTTACAGCATTTATAATAACAGCCAGCCCCAGGTGCCAGCCCCTTGTGCCTACGGTGCTGCCTACTGGAGAAGGAGCAGCTGTAGCAGAACATGGCTTATTTCCATATAAGCAGCCCAGACTGGGGTGTTGCAGAGCCAGGTTCTGTGTTTGAACAAGATACAAATCAAGAACACTATGGTGTTTTTACAAGCAGCGCATCTGAGTGCTCCTTACACTAAATGGATCCTGGCGTTGGCCAGGTCTCCTACCAATGATGCCTTAATGATCTGCCCCACTGCTGGCTCATCTGGGCCACAGCCACGCACCCTAAAAACCCAGCCTGTCTCTTCTTCCCTCCTGCCGCGTGCCTTGTCCTGTCTGAGGAGATTTGTGGCCATTAACTTGGAGGAGGAGAAAAAATGAAGGAAGAGGAGAGGGCTATTTGGCCATATTCTAGCCAAAGAACAGACTTTTTTGGTTGGTTGGGACATGAAGACAAGACCAAAGGAGTTTTAACCATGACAAACACTGAGCTAGATTGAGAATTACCTGCTGGAGCTCAGCATCAGCAGGGCAGCCCAGGGCATGGTTTTGTACAAGACATGGATTGCTTCCTTCCCTCTATTCTCTTTATTGCTATACACTACTTTGGTAACAGAAAACACTGCTTCTGCTCTGCACAGTTCAGTATGGGTGTTGATGTAAGAGCCAGCAAAGCATTAATCATGTTATGTCAGTATTTTGAGGGAAATCTGTATTTTAATGTTATCTCACACTCAGTTTTATGTACTGTGTTTGTAATGCATAGCCAAGGTATGCAATGGTAACTTTATGCTGCTTGGGCACATTGCTGTAAGCCAAGCTGTTCTAATAGAGATATTTTTCATGACCTTTTAAAGACAAAATACCTGCTTGCTTCTGAAACAAGACTTCTATTTAAAAATAAATAATAAGATTGTGAAAGAAACGAGCAAAGTCTTCAAAGTGAGACTGGAGTCTTACCATATCCTGTTTTTTTCTCTAGCTATTTTCAGTTCATTAAGCAAAAGAGATTGTCATACTGGGCAAAGTTTTATTTAGGTCAGGGCTGTAGTTGTGCAAATAAAGCGATTATTTGCTTTTTCAGGAAAAAACCTAAAAAAACTTTCTCTCAGTTTTTTGGGACAAACATTCTAACTTTTCCAACTAAGAACAGAACTAAAAACAAACCTACAAACAGCTGCTGAATTCAACCCAAACTGAAACATACTGAGGTTTGCATAATACTTAATGATAATAATTAAACTGAAATCCACTGACAACTGAAATATTCTAGAAATACAGAAAACAAATATTTCTCATTTAACACCCTTGATCAGATCCATTCCACCCAGTGTCACACAACCTCAGCACACATAAGGTCTTACATTTGTGATTCATTATTTTGCCCAGCTCTGGCCTACATTTAGAGGGGGCTGGAAAAAAAAGAAAGGATTTACCCTGTTACTGTGGATTTTCTTTAGTTCCTGCCCAGGCTCTAGCAACATAAGCACTCTTAACATTGGCATCCATTTTCAAACAGATGTTCATGTGATCGATTGCCAGAAGTAAACATCACTCATCTCCTGTTGTCTGATGTGAGAGGACAAGATTTGGTCCTAGCCCAAAGATTCAGATGAAAATCCGGTATCACCAAGTGCAGTGGTTGCTGGGTGCCAAAACCAGGCTGCTTTTTTGGTCTTGAATGTGAATTCAAAAGCAAGCCTAAAGGGAGCAGCTGAACAAGCTCTGAGAGCGTCTGCAGGGAGAAGGGTGCACTGGTGGTTTTCCTCTAGATGATGTGTTCACCATGATGTGTGTTGGTAGATAGCATCATCATCTTTGTACCTGTTCCAAAAACCCAGTTGAACCAAGAGCGGGAACAGTGCCTGCTGTTGAAATGAGGCAGGGAAGCCAGGGCAGGCAAGTCCAGAGACTGCTCAGGAGTGACTGTGCTTCTGTAAATTTTGGAATTAAATCTGCAACCAGTTCAGAGAAAAGATCTTTAATATGTACCAAGCAAGACCCTCCTGCGACTCCCTGAAATGGCTGAGCAGCGCTCTTGCCCAAAAGGGAGAGATGCTAATGCAGAGGCATGAGGTCAACCTCCACACTCACCGTGCCGAGACAGCATTTCCACACGATCGCCTTCTTTACACACCCCATTGGGGCTGGCCCTGGAGTCACTTTAGTGAGGACAGCAGGTCCTCCAGCTGATTTCTCCCAGCCAGGGATTCAGGTTCCCTTCTTCTTCCCAGACCATGAGTTAAATCAGAAATGTTGTGTTCCTGCAAGGGCTTCCCCAGGGCGTGGGTGCAGCACCTGCAGAGGCCCCAGCGAGGGAGACCACCACAGAGGATGTGGGGCACAGCCCCACAGCAGATGCACCCATGGCAGCTCCAGAGCTCCCCCTCCCCACCAGCTCTCTGCTGTGACAGATCAGAGCAAGACTAGGGGGGAGCAGGGCATGGTCCAGCTCTACACTGTCTGGGGTAAATGAATTTATTCCTCGGGGCACCACATCCACCTGTGCTAAGGACAGCTCTTCCCTTCAACTGTCCCCCATGCATCTGGTTCAGAATCTCTCCAGCAGCATCTCTTCCTGCACACACACACATCCCCCAAGCACAGCAAGGCCATGGGTTTGGCTGGAGCTTATCATTTGCTGGCTGTTATGTCAATGCTAACACTAAATTATTTTTTAACTTCTCATCTACAAATAAAGTATTATTTCTTATTCTACTTGGCCTATTTAGCAATGCATCTTCCTCCCCAACTATCTTTCCTGTATTTTTTTTATTTTCTGTAGTCCTGCTCTCTGCAGCAGCAGTTCTGCAGGGAAGGATATGCTGCCACAGTGTGCACAACAACCCTAAAAATTACCTTGAAAATCACATAGCAGCTTAACTGAGGGGTGAAACCAGTTCTGGAAGGCCAGCCTGAAATGCTCCACTACAAAATCAATGCTGATTATAAATGTGAGTGTACCACTGCCTTATGAGGTGACATAAACTCATCATCCCCAGCATTTAAAGGCAAGTGGCCGAGCCAGTGCTGCACAGGCTTGACATGCCACCCTGCTCTGCCTGCAGCATCCCTTTCCCTGCAACAGGCACATAGTGCCACATCTCTTTTTACTCCTTTGCACCAGCACGGACTAAAGCTGGAGGAAGGGAAGACACAAAGAGGCAGGTAGTGAACCCAGCTGAGCCATGTTTCTCCTGGTGAGCTTTAACCTCTGGGAGCTCATCCACAGCTTAAGCCCCTCGCAGCAACATGCATGGGCAGGCTCTGCTGCTGCAGGGATGGTCCCTCGGGAGTTGCTTTCTGGCCTACAAAACCTCTATTGTAAGAGAGATTTGCGGATATTGGGAGCTTAAGACTTTTTTTATTTCCCCCCTTCGTCTCTCCAGGGGAAGCAGATGTACAATGAATTGCACAGAGGAGCTTGGCCTCAGTCTGCAGGACATGGATCCAAAAGGCTACAATGAAAAGGCTCAAGAATACAGCTTTGCAAGCCTGTCCCCAGCCCAGGGAGGGGGCAAAGCCATAAGTAAACCTCCCACTGGCCTTTCCCTGCTTTGGCCACACTGTGCAGTTATGCTCAGGCTGAGGAGAGGGCTCTGCAGATCCTTCGTGAGGGCACTCGAGAGCTGAGGAACCTCTCAGAGCCAGAGCAGAGGCAGCAGTGGGATTCCACACGACAGATGGAAACAGCCTCTCCACACCATACCTCCTTTGAGGTCTGCTCCATCCTCTGCCCCAGCAGCCAGGGACCACTTAGACATCTCTGGGAAGCTTTCAAGGAGGTCTCCATGGAGGAACAGATGTTCAGGTGATGTTAGAGGATGCTCTACTCCAGTCCTGCAGACCTGCTGCAACAGCAGCCACAAATACCTGTCCTTGCCAAAGGCAATATGCTTTGATTGCTCTCCTGTTTGGAAGCTTTTTGGAGAAACAGTTGGCTGATGAAACCCAGTTCAATGAAACGAGAGGTTGAAATCCTAAGCAACTTCCAGAAGTGTGAGAAACTGACTGGACTGGGACCTAACAAGAGGACAAGGGATGAGTGTGAATCCCTCCCCCTAAGCAGCCCATGTGTCCAAATGTGTTTGTCACCTACAACAAAACACTCTGGCTGGCCCCAGCTCAATTCTGGTTATGGGGAGAAATGTTAGGATGAAACCGTATGGCTGTGCTTTTGGGTGGTAATAAAGGGGAGATCCTCAACCTTGTGAACCCTTTAAACACTCCCTGATGGTAACACAGACCTACTTTCTGCTAACAGGGCACACAAAACTGGGAAGCAACGGGAGAAAAGTCCTCTCTAACGGTAGGGCTGAATGCAAAACCAGAAAGGCTGCTGCATATGCAGATCTCAGCCTGCTCACACATGTAATACAGACCACAGCAGAACCAGTTGGTCCAGTTAGAACGTGGCAACTTTACTTTATGTTATAAATAAAGACAGCAGGGGAAAAAAACCCCCAAACCATACAAATTGGGAGAGGCAGGTTATAAATGATTACAAGACAGGAAGCTTGCTTGTGGTGTTTGGTGATGGTTTCATTAGGAAGGCTTTAAATGTATTAATTAGTTTGATAGGACTATCAAACTTTTCCATACACTGCTTACCTGGGGGTGCGTGTCTCAAGACTATGAGAAAACCTTTATCTCCCATACCATTGCTCTGACATTGACTGAGAGTATTCAAAATCTCCTCTCAATATCAAGGAAACAACCACATTGCTTAAACTCAGGATATAAAATGGCAAGCAGCATTTTACCATTGTCTTGCTGCCTTCCGTACCACACTTGCATCATCCCTGTGACCAGAAGAGGTTCAGAAGCTGTGCTTGCAGGATGAGAGACAGGCTAGCATGAAAGGTCAGGATAGAAGGGTCACAGAGGGGCCCTGGAGCATCACAGGCCACCTGGATTTGCCCCGTCATGCTCCCTTAGTGCCTCATGCAGATTCCTCTCTCCAAATCATTTGTGCACCAAGCAGTAATCAATAAGCTGCTTTTGCCTCCCAGAGCTGCTGCTCAGACAGTGGTTTTTAGGGGGGCTGATGGAGATCAGACACACTGGACCAGCACTGCTATTGACTCCCTTGCCCAGCTGGACCCAACCCTGCTTTTCTTCTTAGGCTCAGCCTCTGCTCCACCTCTCTGCCCCTTCTCAGCTTTGCTCAGCCTTGCTTATCTGCAGGGCAGGAGCTGGTTCCAGGACATTACACAGGCCAGCAGCAGGGCAGGAAAGCCAAGAATTTACTCTGAAGCTTTCCCCTCACCCCTGCCTTTGTAGAAAGCAGCTCACAGAGCAGCCATGTTATTTATCAGTCCTCCTCAGCCTTGCTTTCTCTGGATGGGTCAGAAGTGGATTGCCCCCTTGCCCTCTGCCTGCTAGCAAACAGCTTTGATCAGGAGTCCCGAGTCACTCCCCCTTGCTGACACCCCTCCATCATGCCTCTCCTCCCCTCCCCCTCGAAGCTGAAATCCTTGGTGGGGAAGAGGCATGGAGGATCACCTTCCCACACTAATTACAGCACATCTGGCAGGCAGGAACCGCTGGTCCTTAGATGCCCTCCCCAGGCAGGAGACATCTAATGCTATTTATGCACACTCTCTCCCTGGCTCTGAGCGGCCGGCCCCGGGGAGGGCCGAGGTGTGCGGCATGGAGACTCACAGCATCTCCCCAAGGGCTGCCTTCTCATCACAAGTGCAGCAGGGGGGATCCAGAAAGGAGGGGGCAAGGTAGCAATCAGATTTGTCCCTTTGAAGTTGCACAGTTGGCTATTGATATATATTGTGCCAGCCTGAAAACAGCACCTGGAGATGAGGATTAGCAGATTCCTTTAGCCTGGAAGGTCTGAGAAAGCTTATGGGGGTTTCTGAGGTGACACTGCATTGTCTGAGGAGGCCTCAAGCACAGAGCAAACTGGTATGAGTAGGCTCAATTGGGTCTGTTTTCGCAGTTACTGCATAAAGATTGGACGCATGGACTTTGGGGGCTTTGAGCAACCCGGTCTAGTGGGAGGTGTCCCTGCCCATGCCAAGGGGTTGGAACTACATGATCTTTAAGGTCCCTTCACAACCTAACCCATTCCATGACTCTGTGAACTGAGGAGGTGGAGAACAATTTTCATGTGAGGCTTAAGCTGGGCTTTGGTACGTGAGTTAACAACAAACCATGGCTGAGATCTAGGGCTCCTGGGCAACTCTGTCCTCTCAGGGCCTGGTCACCAGGTTGGCCCACCCTGCAAGCACGATTCACCCACAGCACCAGCAAGAACAGCACTCCATGTTGAGGGCAATGTTTCCCTCCCACCCTTCCAGCCCAAGCCGTCCCCAAAAGCGAACTCTCAAACACCCATCCCCGAAAAGAACCAGAGTTTGCCCGGAAAGGTCAAGAATCAGATAGCAAGGGGATTTTGTGGAGGAGGAAACCGAAGGAGGGCTTCGCTTCGGAGCGAGGGGTTTGCGTGGGGCAAAGGGGCGGCCCGGGCGGCCAAGCCNTCCTCCGCCTTCTTCTCTTCCTCCTCCTCCTCGGCGCCGCCGCCCCCCTCGGCGTTAAGGTAAGCGGTGGCGGGTGGGCCGGCGGCGACAGAGCCTCTCCTCTTTCTCCCTCCTTCCCTCCTTCCTTCCNTAACCCATTCCATGACTCTGTGAACTGAGGAGGTGGAGAACAATTTTCATGTGAGGCTTAAGCTGGGCTTTGGTACGTGAGTTAACAACAAACCATGGCTGAGATCTAGGGCTCCTGGGCAACTCTGTCCTCTCAGGGCCTGGTCACCAGGTTGGCCCACCCTGCAAGCACGATTCACCCACAGCACCAGCAAGAACAGCACTCCATGTTGAGGGCAATGTTTCCCTCCCACCCTTCCAGCCCAAGCCGTCCCCAAAAGCGAACTCTCAAACACCCATCCCCGAAAAGAACCAGAGTTTGCCCGGAAAGGTCAAGAATCAGATAGCAAGGGGATTTTGTGGAGGAGGAAACCGAAGGAGGGCTTCGCTTCGGAGCGAGGGGTTTGCGTGGGGCAAAGGGGCGGCCCGGGCGGCCAAGCCCGCGGGGACGGCCGGCGGTGCCACGCCGCTGCCCCGGGACGCTGCGGGGGCCGCCAACCAGCTCCAGAAAGCGGCCAAAGAAACGCAGGCAGGGCGGTACGAGGGGCGGCAGGCTCAGCCTGCCCGCCGCCCTGCCTGTCCCACAGCTCGCTGGCGAGAGGCAGGGACGAGCCCCGGGGCGGCGGGGCCTGAGGAGCGCCTNTGAGGAGCGCCTGGCCATCTCCCCCCCCCCCAATCCCCAATCCCATCCCCATCCCCCGCCGAGCGGCCGCGCCGCGGGTCGCCGCCCGCCACCCGGCAGGTTGTAAAGTCATTAACTCTCTCAGCCATGCCGGCCCGCGCTCCGCCGGCGGCTGCTCCTGCTACCGCCGCTGGTGGGCCGCCCCGCCGCCTCCTCCGCGGCGGCTGCAGCAGCACCAGCAGCGCGGCATGGCTGCCGCTCCCCGCCGCCGCCTCCTCCGCCTTCTTCTCTTCCTCCTCCTCCTCGGCGCCGCCGCCCCCCTCGGCGTTAAGGTAAGCGGTGGCGGGTGGGCCGGCGGCGACAGAGCCTCTCCTCTTTCTCCCTCCTTCCCTCCTTCCTTCCCTCCCCTCGGGGAGCTGGGGCCAGGAGGGGCGCTCCGAGCTGGCGGGGCCGGTCCCGGCCGCCGCGGGCCTGCGCGGGACTGGGTGGCCCGGCGCGCCCCGGGGAGCGGGCTGTCGCCTGAGGGGGCGGCGGCGCCTTTGCCCTTCCCCCGCAGGTTGCTGGTTCCTAGAGAGGACAGCTTGGATTTGGGGGTCCTCCCGTCGCCCTCCCTCGGACTTGAGAAGGGGGTTTTGTCGTGTCTCTCCTCCCCACATTTACCCCGGGGACTGGACTCTGCCCGCTCCCCATCGGCCTGACACTAAGAGAAGACCGACGGCGGGTGAGGACGCCTGAGGCAGCTTCCCTGCATGACCAGAAGAACGATGTGTGGAGCAAGGCCTTTCCCTGGTTGGGGGTTCACTGGAGGCTGCTCCTCACTTTCATCCCTAGCAGAGGGGTTGGCTCTAGTTTAGGGCTGAAAACAAGACGGATTTTCGTCTTCCCTCTCCCTTCTGCCAACCCAGGCTTGGGTTTAGACAACCACTTTCTCAACCAACTGTGGGGCACACGTCTGGGCATCAAAGCCCCATGCTCCCTTCATCTTTGCTGTCCTCCACAAAGGACCTCTCCTCAGCCTGGCCCTCTCTCCCCGTGGCACTTGTTTCACAGCAGCGCCAAAACCTTTCTTCCAGTCTCCTTCTCCTCTTCCCCAAGGCCTGGGAGAATCCACCCCCCATCATTGTGGCAGGAGAGGCAGAAATCCCAGCTTCGCAGGGCGCCGGCTGTGCCCCTGCCTTCACGGGTCACTGCCTGCATTGTGGCTTGGCGCTCCCGTTTCCCAAGGGGAATCCGGCCGCATTTCTCTGCTACTAAAGGGATTCCTCTGTGCTAGAGGAAGAGGGTTTTTGGGTTGTGTTTCCCACCCTCCCCCAGGATAAAGCCATGGCTGGGGTGAAGCAATCACACATGAACTATCTTAAACACAGAGAACACCAGAAACAGCAGCTTTACTGCAGATAACTGAGGTTTGAGGAGCAGCAGTCTCCTGTCTGGGGTTGTCTTCATTTTAAATCCTAAGTGTCTTGTTTCCACTGTGTTTTTACCTTCATACACATTCACTGCCTGCTCTGTTTACCCCTTAACTGTAGGGCTAAGTCAGAGAGAGGCTTCAGGCAGGGCAATCCAGGTCAAGCTAAAAAGATACGAAGTCCTTCATCAAGAACTGACCTGGATGGACTCCTCCATCAACATGTATACACAGGCCTTGGCCGCTCGTGATCCTCCCTGTTCCCAGCAGTTGTGTTTGTACAGCACCTAAGATGAGGTTATCTGGGGCTGGGAGGACTGCTCAGCCCTCTCCAGGGCAAACACACACTGGCACTGTTGCCCTGAAGACTCCCATACTGGAGGAGATTTCCACAGAGCACTCTGATCAAGGATTACAGTAGGCCTGGCAGTTGTGGTTGGTAGTATCAACTGGTGTCTCTGGTGCAAGACAGTGCACAAAATGGTCTTTAGGGGATTAGCCTGCAATCCCTCTTGCAGTTTTCTATATGCAACATGATTATACAAAGAGTGTTGTGGAAAGCCTCAATCTGTAGATAAGGTAAGCAAGCACCTTCCTGCATGGGGCTAGCTACACTCAATGCCTCTGAAAAACCTGAAGATAGAGATGCCTCTCATGCGTACCGCATGTTACTGCCTTTTGCTCCTTCACAGACTGCTATCCATTCTACTGGCTTGCCCCAAAATAAGTGTGTTATCCGACTTGAAGGGAATGACCTATCTGACTTGGACAAGCATTTTAAGATGGCATGCAGCACTTGCCTGTGAGCTTTCTGTCATGGCTTGTCAAGGATTGTGAACAGTACTTGATAGTCCTCCACTGACTTCTGTTCAGCTGCTTTCTTATTTGCTTCTTCTCTGTGCCTAGATTTCTGTTACTTATCTGCTGCAGTATCACATGTTTAGGAAGCTTACCATTTTTCCCCAGATCGTTCTTTCAGATCCTGTAAAAATTACTCTGTTGCTCATTTTACCGCAGGGTACCTCCCCCTCATGGGAAACTCCTCAAATATCTTGTTTCAGTTTTTCTAAGCAAAATTTGGGTTTGTATCTGTGTCCAACATTGAATCTCTCATACAAACTATCTAGTCTACCCAAATAGGATAAAACAATGACAGGATGAGAAATAGCTTTACACAAACACCAATTCTTTTGTAAAACATGAGGGTGCAATTGCAAATGCTATTGTTTTTTCTTTTTCTTTTTTTTTCAGGGCTGTGGTAGCATCTATCACCACAGCTTTAGTTAAAGTAAGACACAGGGAACCCAAACCAGGGGCGCTAAACATGGTCATTCATTTCCAGATAATAATCTGATGTCCATTCCAGGCATTTAGACATCTGAAGCTACTTAGTATTTCAGCAAGTAGTGTGGTTTGTTGCACAGAGATGCCCTTAGGTAAAGGGATCATGGAAATTTTTCATAGAGGACAGGCAGTTAGCGTCCTCAGAAAAGGTCTGTGAAGAATTAATTTCATTTTCAGCTCTTGTTTGTAGTAGTCTTAAAAGCTCTGACAAGGTTGAACAGAACAGTTTATGGCACCTACTGTGCCCTTCAGTGGTGGGCCAGCCTTTAAGGCATGCCGGACTGCAGCAGAGAGCCTTCCCACCCCCACCAGCTCCTCTATTAAGGAAACTAGACAGGCATGTTTGTGGTCTCTCTTCCCAGACAGCTTTTTTTCCGGCACCCAGGCTCTAATGAATCTCAAGATTAAGCACAACAATAAGAAACACGGGAGACTAGGCCAATGACACGGTAATTGCAATCATTCCCAGGTTTCTGGGAAACCCAGCATAGCTCAGAGCTGATCCAAAGCATGACAGAGAGTCAGCTAAGAATTTATTTTATCCCTTTCAGCCCCTCAGAAAGACCGCCTGGAAATCCGATAGGATGTCAGTCCAGGCCCACCCTTCTTTGCAGAGCTGAAGCATTTTGTTTGTGACAGCCTTTGTTTGGCAGGGGGTAGAGGGGAAGCAGCTGCTGAGTCTCTGGTTAGACAGAAGAACCTTTCAGTGACGCTGGCTTAGAGACTGTCATTGACACTGGCAAATCTGGAGACAGATATTTTATCTGGAAAAAGTTCCTTGCAGGTTGGGGTTTAAAGCTCTGGTGCCCCCAGCAAGGAGGGCAGCCCTCACCCACTCAGTTGCATGGCCTCCAGCATAGCTGCAGAGGCGCTGAAACAACTTGGTGAGCCTCAGAGAGGAAGGCCAAGCCACAAATGCCTCGGGGGAAATTCTTTCAGAGAGCACCTGGCTGAACTGGAACATGGTCCGCTCCTCCTGTGGATGTAAATTCTAGGCCTTACATTCCTCATTGCCTAAAGAATCGTACCTGACTCTTTTGCATCCTTTAGGCAGCAAAGCCAAGCTTACACAGGCTAGACCTGTGCCTGTCTCCTGCTGCTGTGTTTCTGTGATTCTGCAGCAGAGTGCAAGTTAGAGCAGCTTCAGCATCTCCCATAACCAGGAGAGTGCAGAAGGGTTGTTGGAAAGCCCCTTTGATTTCTCTGTCTCTAAGGAGGAGGTGTGGAGATTCACTCAGCCAGAAGGCAATTCCTTAGGTAAAGGGATCATGGACTTGCTAAGGGAACTTGGGAAACTATAAACTAGGACCTAATCTAATATGGAGCCTGCCCCACAGTCCTTAATTTATTATCTGCAAATGTGGAAAATGCAACTATCTCTAATTAAAGCCAAGAACCATTTGTGTGTCATGGTTAATGCGGATTTATTTCTGACAATATAATAAATTCAGCACAGATTGGAACCAGCTGTTCTAGTACCTGAAGCTCCCCCTCCATGTCACCAGGCCTAGGCCTCAGAGGCAATCATGCTGTCAGTCTCACTGGCCAAGGGGACAGCTCAGCAATGTCCTTGCTTAAACAGGGAAATAAATACTCTTAGGCAAGGACTGGCAAGGGAGCTTGGTCATGGAAAATCTAAGGGACAAATCAATCTACTTAAAAAATTATTGATTCCTGTAGCGTGGAGAGGAAGCAGGAACAGGGCCTATGGATACAGGGGAACACATTTTATTAGGGAAAAAAAAAAGTCTCTCTGACTAACATCCTTCAATAAATCTTCATTCAGGCTCCTGTCATTCTTGAAAGTCATAACATAGAGAAAGAGAAATGTATCCTGTTCTAACTGGAAGAAAGGGGAACACAGAGGTAGAGATACTGATTTTCCCCAAACGTCAGCTCTGACACCACACCCCAAGTTTCCTTCCATCGAGGGAAAACACCCAAGAGCAGTAAACTTAAAAAGGCTCCTGCAGCTTTCCACTGCTCCGAACACACAAAGGCTTTTTCATATCCAGGGAACAGCAGAACAGGCTATTTCACTTCCCTTCACCTCTTTCCCTTTTGTCCCATCTCACTTACTTGGATTGTAAAACATTTGGGGCAGGACTATCTTGCAGATTACAGCTATGCAGATTTTTATTGCCACCTGGGGAAAAGCTATGTAAATATTGCAGCTTTTGGTCCACGTGCCTTCCTTCCAGGCAGTCCGTGCACCTCATGTAACTACTCAGTGAAGTGGTAACACACCAGAGTGGATTATTACCCCAGCTGTGGGAGGATCTATATTGCACTTAGCTCTCTGTAGACACCAGATAAATCATTGGCATTCTCCTTCCTGATGACTGTGAAGAGCTCTTGCTCTGCAGGCCTTGAGATGCTTATCACAGAGAAATAGAGGAGGGGTCAGGGAAAGATTTTAGCTGAAAATACATTAAGAGACCTCTAGTTTCTTTCCTTTGTAAATGTGGAAGCTATACAGTCTGATAATACACAGTCAGAGAAAAATACTTGTAGGATGTAGGTTGAGATGGTAACTTCAAAGAAGAGAAGAAGGTATTTTTGAAATAAAGTCTGTTTCTTTGAAATTTTGTTTTTCTCTTGAGCAACTCAACTGCCAGCCACAGCATTTGGTCCCTGTCAGGCAAGTCAGCTCCAGCCAGGACATCTAAGTACAGCAAAGATGGTTTTTGTATTGTTTTTGAAATCAACTATTGTAATTGATAGAGAGTAAAGTATCAGGTAACATGGTGGGTTTTTTGCAGGGAAAGAAGAGGTTCTATGTGCATTTCAGCCATGCTAATTTACAGCTTAAAAACATTTGCATAAAACCAGCTGCATCTCCTCTGCCCAGGGGATGGTCTGTTGGCAGAGGCTGTAGAAACAACAAGTTCTCAGGCAGGAATTACACTGTAAGATGAAGAACACTTTGGCTTTATTACACCATGAAAGAGCATAAAGCCAAGACATGGTCAACCAAAATAGTGAACAGAGCACATTTAGTGATGAGCAAATCCTGCTGAGTTTTCTTTCACACGCATCAATTATGCTTTGCAAGTTGGTTCTTTGCAACAAGACTATCAGCCACTGCCACAAACCAGCCTGTTTTGCTTAGAGTAGCACTGATACAACTTCCCTGAGCCCTTACTTTAACACAGCAGGCTTCACACACACACACATTATTCATTTTCTTCTACTAATACTGAAATGCTCTCAGCATTTTCAGTTGGATAAGTCCCTTCCAATCACTGTTCCATGTTAAATTCATTGCTGCATTTAACAGTACTCACAGCTGTATTTCAGTAAACAGCAAATTAGTTCCTGCACAGGCTAGTTTGCCAAAGTCCCTGGGAGATTTTAGGCCATCAGACACTAAACAGGAAAATATTGCAAGCAAAAAAGCCCCAGCTAAAACACAGAATCTCTTACCTGCTGGGAACTGTGGAGGCACAGCCAACAGCAGCCTGCTGCAATTACCGTGTTGGGGCCAAAAGAGCTCAGGTTTGCCAAATTTAAAGGCTCAGCCCCGGTTAGGCATGCAAAGAGAGGGAGCAATCCTCCTTTGAACATAGTGAGGTGCATGGGGAGAGGGGACAACAGCAATTGCAGGAGGCTCTGGTTCTGAAGCACTTTTGAAAATTATGTTTGTGAAGTTTGGAGGGTGAGGAGCTTGGACCTGAGCTGATTTAGTCTAAAAGAGAAGTTTATTTGTTGAAGTGGAGCTCCAGCGAGTGACAGATGAGCACCCCCAGCTTTCCTGCAGGCAGGCCTCCACGCTGCCAAACACCGCAGCTCATCCTCTTCTCTCCTGACTGTGTGTCAGACCCATGTGAGCTGTGGTCTGCTGTGCTGTCTGACCTGGACTGAGAATGATGCTGTGGGGTCAGGCTGCAGCTGGAATTACTGCCACACATATCCAGCCTGACAGGTCTTCTCTATGTCATGGCATGAGATCCCTGAGGCATCCCCCTTCCCGTGCATAACTCGGTCTTGGAGGAAAATTGGAATTTTGAGATGTGTGAGCCTGGTGTGGCCCTATAGTGGCCTGATCTTGCCACGGTTGTCCCAGTGCTGCCCATTTAGAAGGCACTGAGATGACACAGTCCTTGGGGAGCTGCCTTTGGAAGGCTCTTCTTTGCCTGGGGTGGTGAGGAGCCAGGTTCTTCAGCTAACCATGCTCTGTTTTTGTCAGGACAGTAGTGAGGCAGCAGATGGAGCTGGACCCTGGGATGAAGAAGTCACCAAGTGGTGGGGAGAGTGGAGCTCCTGGTCCACCTGCTCCCGGTCCTGTGGGGGAGGTGTGATGTCCCGGGAGAGGCACTGCTTGCAACAGAGGTGAGTCATGTCCCAGCTTGAGCCCTTGGCCGGGTCTCAAGTGGCAGAGGGGAAATGAGGTGCCCCCAGCTTGCATTTTGGTGTTGAGCCTCCTGGGTTTGTAGAGTCGGCTGTTCCATCTTCTGTGGCCTCTTGGAAAGGGAGGTGGCTATTTCCCATGGGGTAGGTGGTGAGGAGGCGGAAGTGGGGAGAGCTGATGGGGAGAAGCACCTCTTAGTGGGGCAGGCAACAGGCCCCCTGAGCACATCACCCACTCGACCTGGCTCATTTGATGGGGAGCAAGGGATTGGTCCCCTCTTGGGGTCTGCAGGAGACTTGAAGATGATGGAGTTGGGGGCTGTATTCCTCTTCCCCTTCTCAAACCCTCACTTACTGTGGCTGCTTTGACCACCCTAAACCTGATTTGCAGCCAGTTCCTGTGCTAAGGATGTGGGTACATATTCCCAGACACCTCCAGGAACTTGATTTACTCCTGGCAGCAGCCAGCTCAGCCATGTCTCAGCGATTTCTCCTCTTTATTCTATGCAGGGCTTGCAAGGTTTTTTTCCCTCTGTCATTTATCTGGCTGTCACCTAACAGCATCTCCATTTGTCCCCTACAGCCACATTTGTCCCCTATGGCTACTACAGTCCTGGTATCAGTTGGACGGGGTTTGTGGGAGTGGGGAGAGCTGGGGAACTTCAGCTGCCTGAACTTCCCCTGACCTCTCTGGGTCACCTTGCCACCAAGCCTTCCTCCTCCTTAGGCATCTCACTAACCTGCTGCTCCAGGGTCCTGAGATATTAATGCGAGCCAGCATCCTGTAGCACAGCAAGCTCATGGGGGCTGCCTGCCCCACACTCAGACCCTTTCCCTTCTGCATGAATGTACTGCTGAGTGGAGGAAGCTCAAGTTAGGGCCCTCAACCTGTTCTCCTTCTTGCAGCAGTAAACTTCTTTTATGTAGGCTGGTTGGCAGCATGGTGAGGGTCCAGATGTGCTGTGCTACATTCCATCTGGATGCAGCCTCCCTACCAACTGGGCTTGCTAATGTCTCTGCCACTGCTCTTCCTCCTCAGCACACTGTGGCCATCATGGGAGAGCAGTGGGAAACAGAACAGCCCTCTGCCTTTTGCCTGCTGCCAGGAGAGAGATTTTTCCTTCCATTTGGCTTCTCTTCTATCCTTGACTCCACAGCTGGGGAGGGATTTGCTGTGATGTTTTAATCCAGGGTTCAAGTCTGAATGTTTAAAAAAAAAAAGCCCAGCATAAAGCCCAGACAAGAGGTTTCTGGAGCTCTAAGGAAAATGACTTAAGTGTGAGACAAGTATGTCCACAAAACAATTTCTGCAGGTAGCCTCTGCTTCAGCTGAAAGGGATGGTAGTTTCCAAACCTTTTGGTGCAAATTTAGGCTTTGCCTACGTCGTGTAAAGCATTGCTCTGGAGGTACAGCTGCAGTACCTCGAGCCAGTCCAGCTTGAGCATGCCGATGGGGTTCTGCATTACCTAGTGCATCCTAAGTTCCTGATACTGTTAATGCATAAAGTCTTTACACAGACTACATTGCCTTAATCTGTGGTCTCAGCCATTCTCCCTCTATCTTCCTGGCTTTCAAGATTTTTTTTGCCTTTGCATCAGTCAAGGGATCCAGTATCCCCTGGATAATTCCTGTGGTCCAGAGCTAAAGTGTTGAGAAATTCCTGTGGTGTTTGTCCATCAATGGCATGAGGCCTTTCCTCCTAATCTTCTTATGTGGCCAGTCCCCATGAGAAGTGTCATCTCTCTGCCTACTGCACAGTGAATCCTGAAACCACTGCATATCCTGGGTGCTTCCATGGGAGTGATGGATCATCAGGGTCTATTGTCCTTTCGTCTCATCAACCCTTTTGGACCTCAGAGCGAAGGGACATAGTGGTGGTCATACTGCAGCTGCTTCCTGTCTGCTCAATCTGCACCAAAACAAGAGTAGCTTAAAATCACTGTCAACACAAAACCACTGAAAATGTATTCCACAGGAGATGCTGGCTAGTCTAGATCCAGAAAGCCTTGCTCTGATAAAATGCCTGCCTTGCTTCTCCCCATTAACTTAACTTCTCTGCCATCCTCAACACATTAGTACTTCACAGATCTCCAGCTCATTTTCTTTCTGCTCTGCAGGCTCCAAATGCCCCAGGGAATAAACAGTACTATGTGTGTTGGTCAAGCCAAGCACTACCAACTGTGCCAGCAACAGGTGAGAACCACTTCCTGTACTGACTGGTCCTTACTAGGGCATTTGAGACTCAGGAGGTCACACTTGGAGCTGCCAGAGCACCAGCATTCCAGGGTGTGACTGGTTCATCAGAGGAGCGCAGACAAGGGGTACGATCCACTCCTGGAATAGTTGACAGTGTCCCTTTGGAGATGTGAAGGATGGGCTCTACTCTCTGGGACCGAGAGGTGGGGAAAAGGATATAAACCCATACTTGTTGGGGGGCAGGGGGGAGGGATGAAGCTTTTCTAGTATGCTTTTCCCTTTGCTGGAATAATTTTTGCATGGCTGTTAAATACAGCTGTTTGAGGGGGCCTTGCCAAAGGAGGCCTGGCCTTTCTGCCTGGATTACGGCACCTCAGAGCCCATCACTGATTCCTTCCAGGATGGACAGAGCTTTTTCATCCTCCAAGGATGCAGTAGGGACAAGCAGCTGTCACAACTGTGGCTGTGACATAGGGAGCTTTTGATCACATTTATTCCCTCCGTAGCCCTGCCCAGCCAACACAGCAAGCTTCAAACAGCAGCAGTGCTCCAGTTTCAATGCCAAAGCCTTTGGGAAGCGCTACTACCACTGGATGCCCCTCTATCCAGGTGGGTTTCCACAGCTTCACACAGAGGGTCAGGGTGAGAAGACACCCACAGGATCTTCTCAGACACAGGAGAAGGGGAAGGTCCTGGGGGACAAGGCATAGATGCTCCTGGCTGGTCTGGAAGTGCTTCCCTATGCTCCCTGCTTTGGAGAAATCGTTCCCTATCTCTTCACAGAACCGCTCCACCCAGCCAGGCTTCCTCTCTCACCACATTGCTCCTGTTTTGGATCCTACTTCAGCAAGCACTGGTGGGCAGACAGGACAGAGGCTTCTCTGAGTTGTCTTGGTTAACCAGCAGTCATCTTGGCAGAGTGGGTGTTCACGCTCTTTGTGCCTTCTCCCATTTTGGCTGCCTCTGTCACCCAGCATGCTTCCTACTGGGTTGGTGGTGGGTTGTTTTGAACAGGATGTCCGGTCCATTTCCTGCACAGGCAAGACAAATTGCATCACGTAGGTTGCCAGATGGCCCTCAAGGCCCAGACTGAGCTCACCTAAGATACTACTCTCTTTCTGGACCCACCTGCTTTTCCATTAGCTGCCAAGGGATGGAGAAATCTGCACCTTTAGCTTCAGTTGCTCAGCTACACAGTGTAGCTGGCCACAGCCCTGCACAGTCAGGACCCCTTGTACAGGTCTTGCTTGCTCTTGTGTATTTATGTGTGGCTTGAGATCTACTGAAACAAATTCCCATGTCCGGCACAGGGGATGGCACTGCAAAGGGGAGAGGGTTATGGCAAGGAAGAGGGTTTGCCAGCATGGTCCCCAGCTGCAGCCTGGAGACCATGATCCCCCTAGTACTACAAAATCTGTAGCTTTGGGGTCTTGTCTCAAGCAGCAACAACATCCAAGGTGATACCAAACCATCAGTATGGATAAGAGGAAAGTCACCTTCCTCACTGCCTGTCTCTGAGCACCTTGATCTGCCTAGTGACTTTCTGACCCTGTCCATTCAGATGACTACACCAGTATCTCCAACAAGCCATGTGACCTCCAATGCACCACCCGGAGTGGAGAGAGGCAGCTGATGGCCCGAGCACAGGATGGTACCTCCTGCAAGGACAGGACCTATCAAGGGGTCTGCATCAATGGGAAGTGTGAGGTGAGGCTCTGCGAGGAAGGAGTACAGAAACTGGGATTGTAACTACATGGCTGGACCTGCTGCTCATTGCAAGGCCAGGGGTTTCAGCAGGGAATTGAAACAGCTCTGGCATGGAGTAATTATCACAGGAAGGGACCTTGAAAGATCACTAGTCCAATCCCCCTGCCGGAGCCAGAGCACCTAGATCAGGTCACATTACATTCACTCTTCAGTGCTTCTGGGCTAGAGCAGAGCAGAGCGGTTCACACAAAAGAAATTGGGCACATCCATGTGTTCCCACTGAGTGACAGCACTTTCCTCCCAGCACAGAGACTAGAACTGCAGGTTTGGTTTTGTCGTCATCCAATATATAAAAAAATAAAATCTTACATTTTATTTTTCCCTTAAATGGCAAAGATGAAGATTGACTGTATATAGTGTCACAGAGAAGTGCCTTGCAACCTCAGGCAGGTCTGCCTTTGATGCAGCATCTCCTGGAGGTTGATTTACATCACTGATTAGCGAGGAGGACATGCCTAAATGCAGAGACAGAAGGAATCGAAACAGCTTACCGCGGTCTTACTCCATTCACTTATGTACACAAGCCCCTGCCCCAGGTCCAGGGGCACAATGTGGATGGTCACAAGTTACATAGGTGAACTTCTGCTGCTGTTGGTTTCATTTATTACTTCACTCCAAGCTAAAACACGCAAACCCCCCTGAACCTCTCCAAAAGGACACAGTGGCATTTCTTTGAAAAGACCCTGACCTATGGATGTAAGCCAGCCCCAGGAAACCCTCTCTTGTTTCATTCTTTGCAGCCAGTTGGGTGTGATGGGAGCCTGTACTCACCACGGACGATGGACAGATGCAGGGTGTGTGGAGGGGACGGCAGCACTTGTGACCGTGTCTCGGGCAGCTTCCGAAGGGCAGTCTCACAGATAGGTACTCCCTGCTACCACAGTCCAGAGACTTCACCTGCTACTTCTTACCACCAGCTGGCATGGAGGGTGACTGGCTTGAATGCGGGTAGGAGTTTCCTAGCTGCTTGGTGGAAAGAGCTAAGGAGTGCCACCCCTGCCTAAATGGCTGTATTTTGTCCTTTTCACTTAATCATCAGAGGAGATTGGTTTGATGTGCTGTGTATTAGGCTGGTAAGGTTTCCCTTCACCTCTTTACAATAGGAAGCAGCTGGGGATCTATTTATTCCTATTGATTTTGGCATCTTGCCTAACTTGGATAATGTGAAGAGAGCAATGAATCTTCTTTTATTTGTGCTATGTGTTCATTTGAAACTTAAGCTCCTATGGTGAGGGTCACAGCGTTTGTTTCAGCCTGCACTTAGTCTCTTCCTTTCCCCAGTCCTACAGCTGGCACAGCTGAGGGACCGTCCCTCTGAAACTGGGCTGAGATTCATCTCTTGCAACCTCATGGCCCATTCCTCCCCCCCACAGAAGGAATAGACTGTGGTATGTTAATTAGTAATTAACTGTGGTTTGAGGATGTTTTGGGACATTGCTTCACACTGTTGTTTCAGTAGTTTGCCCTATTCTCTACAGACTAGAAAAAGTACTCGGGCCCCTTTCCAGAGCATAGGTAATGGTGCTAACCCCTCTAGTGGTACAGATGCAGTTTTGGCCTCCCATTCCAGTCCTCATAAAATCTTACAGAACGGACAAGACCTGCATTTCTAGAAGGAAATGCAAGCTGCCAAACCACGTAACTTTAAGAGACTTCTTATTTCCTCTCCCTTTAAAGGTCAATTTTTATGCTACTCCTGAGACAAATTCCGTTGAGTCGGGAGCTGAGGAGACCTCTGATCTTTGCCATCTTCTGCTCAGTATCAGCCCTGATCACTAGTGAGCTTTTTCTGTGCACTTGCCAGAATGACCACGAGAGCAAATTCATCCACACATTTAAAGCCAGACTGTTACACTTGTGCAGTTCCTTCCTGACTCCAAACCCAGCAGTGCTCAGGCTGAGCCTGAGAGACCTGTAATGGTGATCTCTAATGGGACTTCAGAGGGGAGCTGGGATTAGAACTCACAGACTGGTGCAACGTGCATTTGTGACCTTAGTGTCCTGCTCCTGAAGGGCAATGCTGCCCTCCTACATACACACTTTTCCCACAAGCTGCTTTTCCTACCTAGACCTCTTTATTCTATCCTTAGAGATAGAATAAATACAGGTTTCCTCACAATCTCTTCCCATTCTTCAGGTTATGTGTTCATCACCAACATCCCTGCTGGTGCCACAGACATCCTCATCATTGAGCGCAGAAAAACAGAAAACATCCTAGGTAAGCAGAGGAACCGATGGATGTGGAGGTCCCAGTTTAGCTCCCTGCGTGGTGGGAGGAAGGCTCTGAGCACTCCCACCTGTGCTGCGAAAGAGCTATCTGTCAGCATTTCCTCCAGAGTAGGACGGGGGCACTTCATCTCTCTGCCACATCCCCAGCAATGGGAAGGATATTTGGAAACCAAGCTCGTTATGAGCAATCTCTGTTGTGAAGACGTTTGTGCTTTTGTTGGAAAGGGAAATGAAAGCAGCAGACATTGGACACTGCTGATCTGACCTGATGCAGAAGATGAATGCTGGAGGGCCTGCGGTTCTTTTTCTATTGGGTTTTTCTCAGTCATGAGCTGTTTACTCTCCTCAGGGCCAGTGTAGCCCCTGTGTTCTGCATGGAGCATCACAACAGTCCATTTTCTCTCTCTTTGAAGCACTTGCAGATGAATCCGGGCATTTCTTCTTCAACGGCAACTCCGCCATTGACAATCCCCAGAACTTCAGGGTAGCTGGCACGATCTTCAAGTACCGGCGGCCCTCGAGCCCGAACTCAGATGGGTTGGAGTATATCATAGCTCACGGGCCCACTAACCAGTCTCTGAATGCCATGGTATGTGAGGACCTCTTGCTTGTCCCAAAATTGTGAGCACCCCTCAGACAAAGGGAATATTAACTTGGTTCCCAAGCCAAACCTGAGTGTGTAGGTGTCTGAGGAAGCCCGATATTGTCCTGGGGGTGGTTTCCTCTTGGATTTATGAGGATGCTGTCTTCTCTTAACATCTGTCACAAAGTGGATATGGCTAGAAGAGGTCTCTGGGGGATACATGTCCTTAAAACACAAATGTATTTGTTTTCTTTTGATGTTTTCTCTAGTACTATAACTTTAATGGAAAAATGCCACACATAACTTATGACTACACTGTACCACGGACACCACCTCTCCAAACTGCAGCCCCTGCTGTAGACAGAACTCTCTATCATCACCTACCAGAGACCAGCCAGAACCATCCCATTCCAGCCAACTCCAGAGCTGCCCAGGACTTCAATGCCACCTGGCTCTCCCTGTCACCAGATGACACCAGTGAACAGCTTCCTCTAAGAGAAGGACATGAAGACTTAGGCTTCAACCACCCGCACTTCTTCCAAACCAACTCCACCAGTCAGGCCCAGGACTGGGGCTGGGAACAAGGTGAAGAGAAGGAGAAGCATGACTTCCAGATAAGACAAGTCTACCATGCAAATGCAGGAGAGGAAGAGGAGGAGGAAGCAGCAGCGATTGGTGGAGAAACAGAGTTGGGTTGGTTGCTTTGTTTTTGCTTATCTCCCATTTTGTTAATTGAAAGCAGACATCTCACACTGGTTGTTTTGAAAACTAGGGTGGCTTTACCATCAGGGCAGGCAGGAGGAAATGATGTGGGGTGGAGACAGTCAGGGAGCAGCAAGGGCCAGAAGTCCTGTAAGGGAAGGAGAGCTGTGAGAGGGTGGCCACAATATGGATCAGGCAGTGCCCCCTGAGGCAGGGCAGTCCCATGGCACCTGAGCTTGGCATGCAGGGCAGTGACAGCAACAGGTCCCAGCAATAGTGAAAAGAAAGGTGACAAGTCAAATTTGAGGTCAGTCTGGGAAAGCCAAACGACCTGGGGACAAAGTACACCTGCATCATTGCTCAGGCCAGGACTGAAGGCTTAATTTAAAGACTTAAATGGAGCTCCTGAGCAATGGGCAGAAAGTTGGTGCACTCTGGTGGCAATTTATGATTATGAGGACAAATTCTGGATATTTTTTTGCCATATTAAATACCATGTGTTGAAGTGTAAGCCATCCATTATAGTCAAAGCATTCCTGTATTTTTCTGCAGCTCTCAGGTTCAATCAAATTTCCATCAGCACAGCTGTACCTTACAGCATAAAGAGATCCGAGCTCTCAGAGAACAACCGCATAGCATCCACCAGGCTTCGTCTCTTCAGGCGACTGTGTCACCGAGACCCGCACAACACTGCCTTCTGTAGGGAGCTGCAACACCTGGCAGCCAGGCTGGCCCTGAGGAATTCCACAGCAGGACTATGGACCGAGACAACTGCCCAGTGGCCACAGGGCCTCCGCAAAGCGCCGGCCCGTAAGAACTCACTGGAGGACTTGAAGGTGGAGGCATTTGCTGGGAATCGGGGGGAAGCAGCCAACTACAGCATGATGGCACCTGCGGAGAGTCCTTTGCTAGGTGCCAGCCCAACCGTGGACATCAGCCAGGCAGAGCCTCTGCAAGCCCCTGGCACTGAAAGGTGGCACTTGGTTTCCTGGCAAAACAGGAGCATGGTTAGCTGGGGAGGGAGGGTCAAGCCAATCCTCTGGTAGCCTCACTGCTGTCCTTGATGTCCCCATTCACCAGTGTCTATCCATGGCACCTGCAGTAGATGCTTGACCAATGGTGTGTCCTTCGAAGACCAGTTGTCACAACTGGCCTGACACAGAGCTCCTAGAACATATTTCAGGTGCCCCTGCCTCTAAGGGATCCATTTAAATGGATGCCTGAAGGACCTGCAAGGGCAATGCTGATGTGATTCTAAAGAAGGCCAGGAGTCTATAGCATGTCATGTAAACACATTTACCACCACATCACGTGCCTTCTGTCCCGTTTGTCTGGTCACATAAGCTTCTGTAACTTCAACAAACATTTGGCGGGAGACTGAGAGCTAACTCTTAAACATTTCTGGTAAGCCACATGTGAACTCTTCCCACCATGTTATGTGGTACTAAGAGGGACCTTACTTCAGCTCCCCTTTTCAACTTAACATCGTACTTCTCAAGGTGATAATATGAACTGAGGCTAAGGGCACCTGCATGGTCGAAAGACTGTAATATACACGAGACTTACTATGAACGATGCCTCCTCTCAGAGGGATGTTTGTCCATGGCTATCCACAGCCTTGCTAGCTGAATTCAGGAGGTGGATCAAGGCTTTACACTCTCTGTTCACCAGTCGTTCATCTTGCCCAAGGTTGGGGAGATGGAGAGCAGAAACACTGGGTTTCTGCCCATCTTCAAAGACAGTGGGGAGGAATTTCACTATATTTTGTTTGCAGTAATTTTTCATTTTTAGCTCATGCCACCTCCTCTTTCCACAGCAATGAGTTTGATGTGAGCCCTGTGGGCCATGATGACATTAGCTTGGCTGATATGTATCGATGGAAAGTCTCAGCTTATGCCCCCTGCAGCTCCACGTGCACTTCAGGTATGTTTGGCTTCAAGTGACGGATCATGTGAGGTCCTTGTTGGCTGTTGGAGAGAATGCTGGTATTTTTTAAAATGGCGGGTAGACTTTCAGATGCAGTGGGCACACCAGTAATTTAGTTATGGTGGGAGGAAGCCTTTGGATCTGATGGAGCCTGACTGAGAGGGTATTGATTGCCCAGCAGGTATCAGCACCTCCTACGCGATGTGTGTCCGCTACGACGGTGTGGAAGTGGATGAAACGTACTGCGATGCCCTAACCCGACCAGAACCTACTCACGAATTTTGCACAGGGAGAGATTGCCAGCCTAGGTGAGTGGAAGTGATATCAGCTGTCCACAAGGACAACATGTCTTTGTAAGGATCATTTTGTGCTCAAGGTATACTGCTGTTTCTGGGCTGGAAGATACGCTTAAACAGCTAAGTCTTTGTATCCCCTCGTAAGCAAATAAATGGAAGGAACTTACTGTCTAAATTGCCTGCTAAGGGCAAAATTGGCTTTCAAGAGCAGCAATACCTTAACACAGATGTATAGATGATGAGCAGATTCATAGTAGCAGCTACTGGGTGAGGGAGTCCCAGTCTTTAAGGAGCTCCCCAGCCACCCTGTGTCCCTTGTCCCCCTTACCTGGTTTTTCCTCTGTGCTTTCTCTCCTGTGGACTGCTTGAGGAGGTGGGAGACCAGCCGGTGGAGTGAATGCTCCAGGACCTGTGGTGAGGGCTACCAGTACCGTACTGTGCGCTGCTGGAAGATGCTAGCTCCAGGCTTTGACAGCTCTGTTTATGATGACCTCTGTGAGTCAGCTGGGCTGGCCAGGCCCATGGAGAGGAAAGCCTGCAAGAATAGGGCCTGTGGGCCCCAGTGGGAGCTCTCCGAGTGGTCTGAGGTAGGCAGCAGGGGAGCTTTGCTCCCAGAGGTAAACAGCCAGGCTGGGCTGGGGGCTGGAGGAAGGGGGCTGGTGGATGTTGGACACTGAGGAAGCTCAGCTACATCCTGGGGAAACAAGAGTGGCCTTTACTCATGGCTTTGCTGTTCTGGCAGTGCTCAGCAGAAAAAGACCATTGCAGAGCATTTTTCTAAGGTCACTTCTCAAGCATGATGTTGACCAAATGAAACCCTACCAGCAAGATGCTTTGCCTCCCTCTTCCGGAGGATCTAACTAAGGGTGAATGGGGATATAGAGAAGCTAAAACCCAATTGAAATCCCTTATTGACTTTCCCACAGCCTGCCTGGGACTGGGCCAGTGGCCAAGTGGCTTTGAACAGCAGTCCAGGCATCAGTGTCTTCGAGTGTTGGAGTTCTAGGACCCAAAGTAAATGAGTAGCAGAGATAGAGATGAACCCACCTTTACCTGTCCCTGCTGGGGCCCTTCTGACCTCCCTTAGTGCAGCCAAAGGGAAAGGGAAGGAGGCATAGCTTCCTCCCTTGCCTTTGCTTGCCCCCCTTGTTCTCTACATCTGAGCCCTGGGGATGACTCTATATGGCTGTTGCAGTGTTCAGCCCGGTGTGGCGCGCAGGGGACAATGAAGCGGGAGGTGCGCTGCTCGGTGGAAGCACCCCTCTGTGATGAGTCCCAGAAGCCCAGCAGTGAGAAGGTGTGCGCAGGCCCGCCCTGTGACCGGCGCTGGACCACTTCAGATTGGGGCCCGGTGAGTCCAGAGAGTCTGCTTCTCCTTGCACCTGATGCTGGTGGGAAAGAGCAGGTGGGCAGTCATGCTCCTGCTCTCTTTTGGCTTTCTTCTGGTAGATGTTAAGCTAAAGAAACTAGAATAATCTGCATTTTTCCCTCTCCATGCTGTAAATTTCAGTTAGCTGTTGAGTCATCTCCATTCAATAATCTGGGAAGCTCATGGCACCTGGGGAATGGAAGCCCCTGACTAGTTGTACCTCTAAAAACCCTTGGGATCCAGTGCCATAGTCTCAGTGGCAGGCTAGACCCAGGACTTGGGTCTCCTGGCACCACGAACCCTGACCCCTGCACCTTCTTGCTTTCAGAGGTGTCTAAATGCCATTTATTCCTCCAAGTGCTCAGGTTCGTGTGGTGAGGGACGCATGAGCCGCTTCATCGCATGTCGCAACCTGGAGGGCAAAGTGATCTCCAACTCGCAGTGTGATCCAGCCACTAAACCCCTGGCTGTCCATCCATGTGGAGACAAGAACTGCCCCGCACACTGGGTGGAGCAGGAATGGGACCAGGTAAAGCCAAACCCAGCCCTGTGTTCTCAACCCTCCTTTCCACCTTATATCCCACAGGAGATGGTAGAAGCCTGGCTCCCTTGGCAGAGCAAGGTTGTATGGTGTGACCTCCAGCCGTGGAGTTGTACCCTTGTGCTTGCTCATTTTAGAAAGAGGGAAGGCCACTTCATAGTTTTCGGCGTTTGCTGCCTTCCCAAGGACCTCCATGGGAGGGCAGCAATGTCCTAAGAAAACATCCACTTCTGGCTCCCAGCTGGCAGTTGCAGACATCTTAGCAGAGCTTATTGTTCAGAACCTGTACCTGTACTTATCCCTCTCAAGATTTTGGTCTCACCAAAGGTAAACCCTCAACAAACTCTGAAAGACAAGCTGGGCTCCCCACCTTTGCATGTGCCAGCTTTTTGCCTTTGCTGTGTTCTCTGGGCTGATCAGCTCTTTAGGACAGATGCAAGCCAGCTGTGCTTCACCTGCCATGGTGAGGAATGGCACAAAGCAGTGAAATATCAAACTAGCAACTGCCTCCATGGGCATCAGGTTGCAGAGCTGAGCTAGAATCGGATCCTGCCTCCTGCTGCTTCTCTTGATGGTGTCCTGAGAGCGTGAGGCCTCCTAGCTAAGCCTTCATAGCTGTGGGTTCAGCAATACTTGTCCATGCAAATCACCTGCAGTGCACCAGTTTGGTTCCCTTGGGCCCATGTAAAGCTTGATGGGACTCCAAGATGTGGGTTGCTACACAAATATGCTACATGGTTTTTGAGAACATAGACACACATGAAATAAGATAGAAACGGCCTCTTGTAGGCTTACCTTGGCTGCTCCAGGTCCCTTGTGGTAGCTGCTCTCAAGGCCAGCCAAGGTGAATTCAGCATTCTCAGTGCTGGCTAACCATTAATTAGCAGCTCCTGTCTCTGCTCCCCCGGAAATCTGGCTCCTTTGCTCTTGACATCCGTTGCTCTTGTGACCTAGGAAGCACTAGTTCCGTTAGGCTAGTGTTAGCACATGCATTAAGCACCTTGCTTCTGGGTGGGATGTTATCTTACCTGCAGCCTGAAGCTCTACAGCTGATGGGCATCACTTGTTACCTGGCTGTTGCCCTCTCTTTCCCAGTGCAATGCCAGCTGTGGGCGAGGGATGAAAACCCGGGTTGTCTTGTGCGCGGGCCTGGAGAATGGCGTGTACAGGGAGTACCCCGAGAAGCGCTGTGAAGCCTCTCAGAAACCTGAGGAACAAGCTGCCTGTTTCAGGAGGCCATGTTCAACATGGTTCACTACCTCCTGGTCTCAGGTAGGGCTCGGGGTGGTGTGGAAGGGGGACAGGAGGCTTCATAAACCTGGTTCATGAAGCATGACTTGCATGAGGATTTCTAGCAGCCTGTTCTGCCAAAGGCTTTGTTAGGTCTGGATGGGACCATGAGTTCTACTCTTCTGCAGATCAGGCAGAGGGTGGAAGGACTGACACATAGAAGCTGGGGAAGACCTTAAAGCAAGAGCATGCACTGAACTGCAGGCAATACAGCTGTGTCTCCTCCTCTGCTGGGAGTTAATGTTCTCTTTCCCTGCTTTCCCTTGATTTTAACCAGGGAACATTTAGGGAATGGGTGGACAGAGGATGCTGGGCCTGGCTCGCAGCAGCCATTTTCTCCATTTTCTATCACAGCATCAACACTCTGAGCAAAACCAATTCTGAGTTGCATTAAAGAGATGAAAGCAAACTCCTCCCTTGCTCTGCTCCAACCATGGCTCAGGGAGGCTCTCTTCCAGCAACAAAAAGGGAATGTAATTTTGAGATCAGTGTGAGATTTGACCCAAGCCTCAAGAACAGTCTCCAAAGCAGGGACTGAGAGGCCTCACTGAAAGAAAGAACTTGGGAACTATAGAGAAACAAAAAAATGGTTCTTGTGATCCCTTTCCTCTCTCTCGATTCCGACAGTGCAGCAAGACGTGTGGTGCTGGTGTGCGACTGCGTGAGGTGAAGTGTTACCAGGGGGAAGCGCTGGCTCAGGGCTGTGACCCCACTTCCAAACCAGAAGCCAGGCAGACATGCCAACTCCAGCTGTGCCCCACAGAGGCACCAGGTAAGCCTGGGAAGTCAAGGAGGGAGAGAAGCCCCTGGGAGCCCTCTGCTCTGACCACATCTCTTTTGGGGACACACAACTTTTTAACTCCCTTCTGCCAATGCTTCTGCTCCCCAGAAGAAGACTGTGAAGACAAAGCGACGGCCAACTGTGTGCTGGTGCTGAAGGTGAAGCTGTGCTCTCACTGGTACTACAGGAAGGCTTGCTGCTGGTCATGTCGGCTCAAGTCACCCTGACTGATGCCAGGCCATACTTCCCTTCCAAGTTCAGGGGCAAGAGCCCCCTTGAAGCCAAACTTTACCACTAGAAGCCATCTCACCTGGCTTGGCTGTGGAGCCAGTCCCTGTAGACCAGCCAGCTCAGTGAGGAAGGATTCCTAGGACTTAGTCATCGCTGTTCCCTCTCCACCAAGAGGATTTTAGACAAGACAAACCATCAGTTCCTAGAAAGCTACCGAGAAGTCAGCTGGGAAAGCCTGTCCCTGCTGTCATCGTCTCTGAAGAGCTCTAGCTAGAGGTGGTAGGGTGCAGAGGCCATCCAACAACAGGGCACAGACAACAGCAGCTGCCTCTCTGGTCTGCCCTGCAGATTATTCTACAAGGACAATTTCCAAAACACACCAAAAAAATCCTGTGTCACAATAAAGAGCTAAATTGTAAATCCTGGGATGCGTGTACCTTGGCCAGAGGCAAGGGAGGGGGAGGGACACAAGAGGAAGGGAAGCTGGAGCAGGAAGGGTAAGAAAGAAAAAAAAATCCTTGCAACAGTACGGCTTCCAGGCAGCACTGGATAAACCCTGTTTTGTATTGCCTGCCAAAGAAGAGCAACCACTCCTGTTTAGTATTTCAAAGTCCTTGTTTATTTCTGACATTGAATCTGGACCCATAGCTGAACAACAAAGACAGAGAATAATAATCTGAAGTGGAAAAAGTCTGAGATCCCTGCCCTTACCCCGTCCTGTTCCTCCACCATCCCCAAAACCTTAAAACCCACAGTTGCATCTCGCACATTTCCAGCCCTTCCAGACCCACCTGGTTCTCTGTAGCTGTGCCAGGCCCAGGGTATCATGTTGGCCGTGAGGATAACCCTCACCTTGGCTACTCTGGAGCTGTTGTGCCACCCTTGGCACCTCGTTAACAGGCAAGAGGTCACGATTAATTTCAGTGTGAAGAAAATGATGATGCAGTTGCTTTCCTTTCACCAGAAGGGTGACCCGCAGAAGCAAAACCCCACTGTTATTCCTGCCTTCTGGAGGTCTCAGCCTGGCACGTGCTGCTGTTGCAGTGGGAAGCCTTGCTGTGTGCCCAGAGGTAGAGTTGGATGCCAGGCACCACCGTGCCAGTGCGCTGGCTCCGTGCCCTTCGAGGGGATGGCATGGCAGGGCTGGCTGGCAGAGCCACGCAGGCGACAGCCCGCAGGTCATGCTGGGACATAGTAACTTCTTGTGGCTCCCAGCATGATGGAGACCCAGCTGAGCAGATGCTCTAGCGGGAAAGGATGGGATTTACTGAGTTAGCCAACATTTTTTTCCCCATTAGAGACTATATTTTCAGGGAGCAGTACTGGCTGGCTGGGAAGCAGTAGGAGCTACAGACTATTGGCCGGTGGGATCCAGAGCACTTTGCTGCTGCTAACTTTCATCTTCCCTCCTGCCTGCCCTTAATGTGAGAGGACATCAAAGACCCACTATCACTATTTGGAGAATGGACGGAGACCATAAAAGGCAGGCAGCTAGACTGAGTTTCAGGAGAGTAGAAATGCAGTATCTTTCTGGGCCAGAGGTGGGGGAGATGGTGGACAACGTTTTCTCAAAAGGCTGTGTAAAACGTGGGCTGGGGTAAGGTGTGTGGTTACAAGAATAGTCACCGTGTTTGGTATCTGTCTGACTCCTTTTCTTCAGCAAGTTTAAGCAGAGGTGACAAGGAATGAGCAGGTCCAAAGTGTGAATTAGCCTTTTGCTTGATAACATAGAGATCCGAGGCTCTCGCAGCGTGCACCTCCGTGCCGAGACCTACTTTTTCTGTGCATGAACAGGGAGGTTAAGGCCAAGTCCTGTGAGCAGCAGGATAATTTAGAAATTACGGTGGTGAAAGAAACCCAAACCACATTTCCAAGTAGTCATACCCTATATTGCAGAGGCCTGGCAAGCCTTTCCTGCCACGGCCTCCAGTAGCATCCACGCGGCTGCAGGGATCATTGCTGTCTAGGTCCCTTCTTCATGCCATGAGTGGGAAGCACTCCGCTGAGCGGTCCTGCACCGGTTGCTATGGAAATGCCTGTGAATGATGGAGATGTCCTTGTAGTAATTTTTCACCTAATTTGATTTATGGAGGAAGAAGAAACTTTCCCACATTCATTTTTGCAGAAAGGCAGAGTCACTGGCTGTCATTGCCAGCCGCAGAGCCAGTGAAACTGGGTTCAGATCTTGCATTCTCTTCTTCCAAAAGCAAAAGAGAGGGGACCTCAACCACTTGAACATCACTCTCCCATGGGAGGTCATGGGCCCTGCAAAGGAGGAGATGTGACCCAGCAGTCTCTGCTGTTGCTGTCAAAAGCAAAAGCCATCCTAAAGCCCACCTTCCTCTGGCTGTCCGGAGCTGTCAGGCTGGGCTGGTAGGGCTTCAGACACTGAAGGTGACCAAAACTGCAGTCACTGAGGGACGCAACTCATCCCATCTTGCCATTTTTATGGGTCCAAGTTAAGATTGCTCCTAAGAAAGCCTGTGAAGAGTAGAAGAGGTGGTTCGGCTGCAGAAGGATCAGCCTGTGCCCATTTGTGTAGGTGAGTGGTGTTGCGAGCAACTTGGCCTCCCCCGGCGGCGATCTAAATTCATGTCTTGAACTTCTTCAACATGTGCAAAGACCGAAGTGGATGGGAGAAGATGTCCTATCTTACACTCAAACAGAAGAGCTAACTGCTAGCGGCAACTGACACAGGACGAGGGGAGCAGGCTGATCTGGATCTTCCCTTCTCTGCTTTCCCTCTGCTGAGAAGCGCTGCCGTTCCCAGCTCAGCTGTGGGATTTGCTGGGGGTGGTAGCTGATGGGTGGTCACACATCACTCCATGTGCCGAAGGCGTGGGGACACCAGAGGCCTCATTCTGGGCTTGGAGAGTCAGGGGAGCCTGGGGTAATTAAATTAGGTTGTACTGTACATAGCCCTCGTTAGACAAGTCCCTTCAGGAGACAGAGTAGAATAATAATGACACTTACGATGGGTTCGGAGGTGGCCGGTTTAACATCGCCCTTCGAGGTCTCTCTTGTCTCGTCCGTAAAGTTTAGCCATGCCGGGCAGTTCAGCAGGAGGACTGTGCTGGTTTGGGGCTGGGCTGATGGGGTCCTCTCTGCGGGAACCCCCACCCCCAAAGACAAGTGAAAAGCCCCTTCCCTCAAGCAGGCGCCGGCTGGGGACACCCTGTGCTAGTAGCAATGGTGACTACACCTCCGTGCTGATAGCCCGCGGGTTCGGGAAGCTCTCGCGGAGGAGGCCGTGGCGGCTCACCGGGTAGCTTTGCAAGGTGGCCATGTTGATGGGCGGCCCCATCTCCTTGTAGCACGTGGGGGTGTAGGTGACCCTCTCGCCCCCATTGCGCACCATGTCGGCAGTCCGGATGTAAAAGGGGGAGGCGTAGGGGGAGCAGGTCGGGCAGTAGTTGTGGGCCCCGTGCTGGTTGAGCTCGCTCGGGGGGGGCACGGGGCTGCCCTGGCCATCCACCATGCGGGAGTTGCAGGCGTTGCAGGTGCCCAGGTGTGAGTGTGTGGGAAGGTCAGGCTCTTCGTCTTCCTCCTCCTCCTCTTCCTCTTCCTCATCGGAGTCATCTTTCTTGCAGCAATAGTACTGCTCGAAAAGGGGAAGGGGTTGTATTAGGGGAAGTGGAACGGCTGTGCCAGTGGACAGATTTGGCTTTGCAGCTGGCCCTGCCACATCCCTGCTCCCCTCATTCCCCTGCCAGGGGAACCCTCCCTGCTCCACTCCATCGGTACCTGGGTCCTCCAAAGCAGCAGAAGCCAGACAAAACCTGGACCTGAACGTGCTGAAGGAGGCAGCTGCTGGGGAACTTGTCCTCCCCACTCTCAGGGAGGTTTGCAAGGGGAAGAGATTTAGCTGTGCCAGTTGGAAAGTCCTCCAAGTAATCACTGTGCTTTTCATCACACGGCACAGACTTCACATTAACTTTTAAAGAGCAGGAGGCTGTAGCTAACTGTTGTTGAAAGCCTCCTCGTTTAATTTACAGGGGGGGAAAAAAGAATAAAATCTCCATCTGGTATTGCAAACCCAGCCAAGCCTACACCTATATTAGCAACTGCTGCAGAGCCTCAAAAGCTTTAGGGAAGTTCCCCTGTGCCAGGAGGAGTGAAAGATGTATCTCTACAGCACCTGGGGGAAAAGGGGCTTTCAATGCCCTGCCCATCACAGGCAAGAAACCCCCTTCAAGACCCCCTCCTGCCCCAGAAGTTCAGCCCAAGGAGCAGTGACGCTGCTGGGGTTCATGGCAAGATGAGGGACAGCCACGGTGCTCACCTGTAGCCTACAGTAGCAAAGCACGGCAATGATGCACAGTAGGATCACCGTCGCTAGGATTCCCCCGGTGATAACAACAGTTCCCGCTGTCATCCGACCAATTCTCCATCAAACTCTGAAAGGCAGGGCCACAGGGACATGCAAGTCACCTACAATGGCTTCATCATCGCATCACAGATGTGACGCCCATGAGGAATACCGAAATACCACATCCCTTTTCCTCCCTCTCCGACCGGAAAACCATCATCCAGTGTCATTCTCCTTCTCTCAGCGAGGCGACCCCTGAGATGCAGCACCCTGTCTCCGCCTTGGGGTCTTTGGGAAACAACTTCACAGTCCACTCACGCAGCCTCCCCCCCTTACTTAGCCAAAAGGGCCGATTTCCACCCTCTCTGCAGGAAATGTAGCTTCTGCTTCAAAACATAGAAGCAAATCTGGGTTTCCACCAGGTAAAGCCAAAGTGGAGCCTTTGAACTCTGCAACTCTGGCAGTCTGAGCCCAAAAAAATGCACCCTGGCTGCTCTGATGGGTCTAACAGGGGCTTGCCATGAGCCAAGCAGCCCCCACCGCCGTTCCCATGCCACGGGACCTGTAGGCTACTTACGTTCAGTGACGGAGGCGTTGGACCTGGAAGGAGCAAAGGCAGAGGTCAGCTGTGGCCCGTGAGCACCCATCCCACACATTTCCCTGCTTCCTGAGCGTTTGCCGTGCTTTGGGGCCTGTGGAAAGCCCTGCTCCACATCCTCCATCCCACAGGGACGTGGCACAGCAGCATACCTGCACCCCCTGTAACCTCTGTGGTGCAAAAAGCATATTGGGTCCTGCCGATGATGATAAGGATAATTATTTGTTATTATTGCAATTACTATTTTTTTGTTTTGTTTTTTAATTTGGAGCAGGGAAAGGAGGCATTTCCCAAGCTTGGAGAAATACTCCTGCAGGAAAGGGCTGTGCTATCAGCGGCTCGTGAATCACACAGCTTTGCAGGGCGAAGGCCTGGCTTAGTCAGCATTCAGCCTTTTCCTCTTTAAAATTAATTATGGAGGAGACAAATGCATCATCTCGCAAGTGGACAATGTTTTACATGCTGCTGGGAAAGGAGCTCTCTCTTCCATCCCCTCTGCGGCAGGCAAACCCCGGTGTCCCTCCGCCACCCCACACGCACCTACCCAGAAAAGGACAGGCAGGGTGTCACAGTCACGCCAGCCCCAGGGTGGCTGGCCGGGACAGGCAGCGCTGCATGGCCACGTGGAGATGCCAGCAGGCCTGGAAGGGAGGACAAAGAGAAAAACCCACTGTCAGTTCTTCCCCTCTGCCCAATGGGGCTGCCCAGTGTCCTCATCCCCACTGATGCCGCCTCTGTTCCCTCAGTGGGGCTAAATAAATTGCTTTTTTAAGGAGACCAACAGGAAAGGTGGGTGCTGTGAAGGTGGGTAAACCCAAAGCATCAGGATCCCACACCCAAAACCAGCAATTTCAGCAAAAGTGAGCGAGATGCACCCAAGAAGCAGGTGCAGGAGCCATCCGGCGCCCATTGCCCCCGTCACCCCCACCCTCCGGCGATGCCCAGCACAACCGCTTTTCATTACTGGTCCCCACGTCCCTCTGAGCCTTGTCCAGAGCAAGGCTAATTGATAGGGCCCAAGTGCCAGCCAAGGAGATCTAATTACCCGCTCGCCACGAGGCCCTAATTGACAGAGGAAAGCTGCAGCTGCCCAACTCTACCCCAGCCCCTCGCTGNCAAATTGATTTTCAGCTCTTGGAAAGTTCCCGTATGAAGCCAAAAGGCGGGCACACATTGGATTTCCTCCTCAAGCTGCTATTGCACATGGAACAAAGGTGAAAAAAAACCCCAAACCTGAGAAATCAATAGGTCCATAACCCAGCTAATATCTCCATCCATCAGGGGACCCAACACAGAGCCAATAACAGAGACCAACACACTCAGCTCCTGTACCATTACCAAACTGCACCCCTAAACATTGCCAAGAACAAGGGGCACCCGGGACAGCAGGGGGACACATGGGAGAGCCTTCAATGGAGTTATGCCCTCCCCAGATGCCATCCTTACCAGGGAGAAGCTGACAGTGGGTGGCTGGAAAAGGCAAATACTGACCTTCAACAGCCCCCGAGAGGGACGCACTGTGAGCTGGGCAGTGATGGATGATGCAGGCAGCCATTCACGTCCAGAAAACTTCATTTCATGGGAGCTGTGATTTGATTTAGAGCTCAAAGAGCAGCATCCAATTAGCCTGAGGTTTGGAGTGAGCAGGCAGCCTCAGAGAATGACCCCGGGTGGGGAGGAACCAGCCCTGGGGACCCTTTGGTGACCTCCAAGCCCAATCAGCGCTGCCTCGAGGACAGCTGGGCCTCCATGTGCATTCCTGTTTCTGGAGCTGCCAGGATCAGTGTTTCACCAGCCCCACTCAAGAGCCAGGCTCCCACTTACTGCAACAGAGAATGTTAAAAAAAAGGCAAAAAATTAAAACAAAGCAGAAGAGAAGTGTTGCCTTTCCTCATCCCTTCAGGGATGATGTTTTCAGAGAGGAGGAAGGTTCCTCCCTCCTCCCCTCGAACTCCTGCTCACTAGCAGCCTAAATAGTTCATTTTCTACCCAGTTTGTGCCTATAAAATAGTTTGTTCCTATAAACCAGCCTTCTCTAACCACAGCTCTCTTCTGCAGGGATGGAGAAGGGGATGTAACACCTCCCATTGGAAGGCGCAAGAGCCCCAATTTCAGGAGTAAATGGGGTCTTGGGAACTGTAAGGTAAATATGCCCAGAAAGGAGTAGGACGACAACAGCCTTTTCCAGCCCTTGCACAGGCCACACAACGGCCCCAGCAGCCACATCCCTCTCACTGGGGATCAAGCCCATGTCCATTTTCCATCTGCCCCCCACAAGCACATCCCAGCTTGCTGGGAAAGGGGCATTTTGGGCTCCGCTGGCTCAGTTCCCTGCTGGCTTAGGTACCGCATAGCCCCGCCACCCCACCCTAACAAAAGGCTGTACATTTTAGGGGTACCCTAAAAGCCTTGTGCTGCACTGTGAGCCAAACTGAGCCGAGGCCTGTGCACAACTCCAGCTCCCACAGTGGGATGGGATGCAGAGGCATCACAGGGAGATGCACATCTTGCAAAGCCAAACTCCCTGGGGCACAGTCCCATTTCTCCTTCTGTCTTAAAAAGGGAGTCGAGGGTTGTTTAAATATTTAAGTATCCCACGCTGAGCAGATGCACTGCAGCTCACCTGCTCCTGGACAGCACAGGAAAGGGGGCTACAACCCAAGGGCAGGTGCAGGGACCCTCCAGCACACAAACCATCACTGAATGAAATCAGAATTTGTACCAGCAGGGCTACATTACCATCCCTGCCCCTCGCTGGCTATCGGGAAGTGATTAGAGACACAAGGCAGCGGTGTCATGCTGTCCCTGATGGGGATGGGAGTGGGTGGAGGGAGGGTCCCCAGCCCTATCGAACTCCTCTGGGCAGGCAAGCAAAACTGCTTGCTGCAGAGATACATTTTCTTTAATTGGTGTTGCCTCTCGGCGCAAAGTTATGGCCTGAAAAGTGACTCTGGGAACGAGTGGCATCGCAGGATTCTATATTTATTCTCCTTCAATGACGCCCATAGCAGATTTGCACGGTTTGCAAGTTGATGGTGAGATTTTTGCCAGCTGCCAGCGCTCTCAGCCCAGCTGAGAAACTCCCGTCCTTCCTCTCCTGGTGCATCCCACCAGCCCTGAGCTCACCCACCCGTCCAACAAGGGTCAATCACTAGTATGGGAGCTCAGGAGCAGGTTTTAGGCTCAGGCAGAGCACGGCTATTTGCCGTGCCGAGCATCATGCCGAACCTCCCCAGTGAGTCCTGCCCCAGCCTGGGCTCTGCTCTCCTGGTTTGCTCTGCAGCTCACGGGCTAATTCAATGAAATGTCTGCCTGGTAAATTAGCCCAGCCACTGCCTTACCAGAATCATCTCCCAGGGCCTAATTGGAAAAAAACAGCATCAGGGGCTGCCTTTTCAAAACAGATTACAGCAGCAAACAACAGGGCAGCTCCTGGGTGGCTGTGTCCTGCCCTGCACAGGCTCAGCTTGGTGGGCTTCAGGTGGATTAACCCACAGTTGCAAACCTCAGTTAGGGGAGGAAGACACGAATAGCATGCATTCCCTAGCCATGGGGCAGGACGGGTGCACGGGGAGGGCTGAGACCCTGCAAACTCATTGCATGTTGGATGCTCTGTGCTGCAAGGCATAAAGGGACAAGCCAAGTTGTGGGCCAAACCCAAATGAAAGTTAACGCAGAGAGTGATGGCAACATGGGATGCAAGAGGATGTGGGGGCTACACCCAGCCAACAGCCCCCCTCAGCAGCCCCCCTTCAGCCCCAGCACTCCCCCCTGGGTTTCTTGCCCAGGTCGCAAACCACTGGGTCACTTTGAAACCTTCAAACTTTTAATTGAGGGATCTATGGGGGTAACAAGGGAGCTGAATTTGCTGCCCATCCCAGGCCCTGTGAACACTGATTTTTGGAGGAGTTAAAAGTTGCTGTGTTGGTTTACCCTTGCACATAAGCTTGCTTAAGCATCACCATTGCTGGTGGGCCAGGATGGGGCCTGCCCTTTCTGACTTTTTTTTATACTGTTAATAAATATGTTGAGGAAAAAAGCATCTTTAAGGCATAATAATTGTCCATGGCACTGGGCAACCAGAGCAACCCCACTCCCTCCTACAGCAATAGCTCCCCCAGGAGCAGTGTTGAGCTCTGTGGCTCGTTCTGCCAAGTTACTTTTGAGTTTGGACCAACCTGGTGGCAGAAATCACAGCGGCAGTGGGGAAAACTTTGATTTCAACCTGCTGTGGAGCAGGCTCACCCCAGCAGAAAGAGTGTTTTGTGCGACCTGTTTCCTACATGAGGCTTTTTCGTGCCATTTGGTGCCTTGAGCTGTGCAGGGTTTGGCCCAGCAGTTTTGCAAGGGAAACTGCAGCCAACATCCGGCTCCTTGCTCCCGGCCACCGCAAGGACAGCCAGGTCGTAGAGGTGACAGCATCCTCCAGCTGAGGCTCTGGTGATTTGCAGTCTGTCATCAAAACTGAAAATCCTGTGCCCTGACACAAGCCTGCCCTTGCTTTCCCTCCACCACCTGCACCAGCTCCCCAGGGCTTCCCACCGCCTCCTCCCAGCTCCTCTCCTCTCCAGCTGAGGGACTGGAAAGAAGAAATATCAACAAGGATTGGAAACCAGCCCTTTTCTTGCAAAAGCTTTGTGGGAAAAGCAAGGTATTAATTGCAATTACCAAAAATCAAACCAGTCAAAGGGTGGAAGCTGCCAGCCAGACCCCAGCTCTTGGGTCAGCAGAAAGGGCTGCGCTCCTGCTGCCAGCACCATGCTCCTGACCCTCCGAGCCCAGGAGATCCTCTCTCCTGGCCATCAAACTCTGCCAAAACCCACCTTCTTGCCAATCCAGGTTCTCTCTCTCCCACCAGGCCTCACCCTACCCTATGGGAGCCCAGGAGACCTTCCCCACCAGCGGCCTTTACAGCCATGTAGGACTGAGCATATCTGATCTCCGGCTGTGGCAGTGCTGAGTGTGCGAAGCCCTGGCACATCCTGTGACCAGCTGACACATCTGCATCCCTGTCCCAGGGAGACCTTCCAGCACTTCACAGACTTCTTGGAGGAAGGGCAGCTTTACAGCTCTTGGGGACATCTCAGGTGTGGATTACACCAGTATCTTGTTACTTGGGCACCTCATCTGCTCTTTATCTCCCTAACCCACTGTTCGGATCCTCTCTCATGTGCCTGTGTGGATTAACCGGACCTATGCAGAAGGACACATAAATGACCATCACCCCATCCTGTCTCCACTGAGCACACACAACATACTACTGCAAAGCCCATGGCATGGCCATGGCTACAACTGGATGTAGGCAAACTCCTATGTAATTACACCCTCTTTGCAGCCCCTCCTCATTGCCAGACAGCTTAAGACCCAGGGCAGGAAAATGACACCTCCCTCCTCATTCTCCTGTACATCTCCTAATCACTGTGGTTGCTTGCCTGGCTCCTGACCAGCCCAGGGGAATCTGGGAGCCACAGCAGATGCAATGTGCAGCCCTGGAAAGGGGTGATGTGCAGCCCCGGACACGGTAAAGTCATCAGACATGGGCAGCCCATGGCGGGAATTGGGATGGAAATGTCCCTGGCCTGACCCACATGGTTCATCTCCTGCCGCTGTGCCCAGGGTCCATCCTGGGACTGCTCCTGGGAAATGCCACAGCTGAGCCCAGGCACATGTGCCAGGGAGATGCTCTGCCATGGTCCCAAAATAACCAAGGACAAAAATGGTGGCATCAAGCCAAGTCACACAGAGAAGGGTATTTGAGATTATGCTCCATGTCAGATCCCTGCAGGCTCTCCAGAGCCAACCAGGACCTGGCCAGCATCAATCCCACGGGCACCATCCCTCCCAGCACCCAAATATCCCCCATTAGGAGCAGCCACCACAGCAACATCTGCACTTGTAGCAGAGTGAGGTCGTGGAGATCCAGAAAGCTGAGTGTGCCCCAGGTGAGACCAAAAAACCAAAAGCATTGTCCAAAAGCCAGAGCATTTTGTTGCACATGAATGCTACAGGCTTGGAACTGTGCCTATGGCCACAGACAGCAGAGACTGAAGCCCAGCCTGGACCTTTCTGTACCATGGATCCCTACAGAGCAAGGACTCGGGTCTGATTTGCAC
This sequence comes from Nycticryphes semicollaris, assembly GCA_013400055.1. Lineage (NCBI taxonomy): Eukaryota > Metazoa > Chordata > Aves > Charadriiformes > Rostratulidae > Nycticryphes > Nycticryphes semicollaris. Next base: position 104,626 of record VXBJ01003466.1, read on the forward strand.
CCCATGTTGCCCCTAAATCCCCCTGCCACAGCAGCGCTCAGGTGTTCACAGCGTACAGCACAAAATATGGCTCCTCACAAGCACAGAAAGGAGCAGGAAGGGTTATTCACTTCCACTCCAATGTCAACCTTGGTGTTCACATAAGCTCGTTGCACTGTTATAGGCATCCCATGACTGATTTAACCCTCTGGTAAAGCACCAACACAGCACTGATATTTCCCCTGCACCAGCCAGCATTCCCAGCTCTTGCCCAGGAAAAAGAGAGCAGGTACCAGCAAATCAAAATGGGGCAGCAGGAACATCTTTGAAAGCTCTCAACTTCAAGCCATTCCACACCCAGGCCTCAGGGCAGAGGACGGTCCAGGTGATGGATCAGGATCCTGCTGACCCTGCAGCCTGGAGACCCTCTCCAGCAGTGTGATGGAGCCAGCCTCCCTTCAGGGATGCTCTGCTGTTCATTCCCAGCCCTGGGAGGGTATTTCTCCAGCAACCTCATTGCTCCAAGCTGAAGTCTTCACCTCCTCAGCACCCACTTATTTTCACATCAGTGAGTTCTTTCCATCAGGGCAAGGGGATGGAGGCCTCAGCTGGACCCCTCTGTTCCCCAGGGACCGTAAACACAGCCCATGGAGTTATGATCTTCCCTGTGTGATTTTCTTGCCGCTCTACCCCAGAAAGGTGCGTGCTCTGCTCTCCAGTGGGGCTAATCCCACCAGGAAGTGCAAGGTCACAAAATGCAACTTCATTCCAGGTGCAAATTGGAAGAGGAGGATCAATTCCAGCAGAGGCATTGTGCAACACAGTCTGGAGCATCCCCACAGAGCAACCCCAACAAGATCCAACTGAGCACAGCAGCAAGTCTCCCACTACAGATTATTTTTTTTTTTTTCATTAATCCAGTTTCTCACTGGCTTTCTTGGAAACAATCCCCAGCACAGCTTCTCCTCCAGCCGCCACCTTGTTATCTCACTCGTTGCCCGAGACAGTGGTGCTGTCTCACCCTTTCCACTTCATTTACATCACTCCCATCAAAATCCTCTGCTCGATTCCCACCTGGATCTGCCTTTGCTGCCCCATCCCAGTTGCTCCCAGTCTGACGTACGAAACACGACTTGTGCAAAACCTTTCTGTGTAGCAACAAGCTCTGCTCCCAAAAGCAGAGCCTCAGGGAAAAACTCTGGCTGAGGCTGGAGCCTCTGTAATCCCATTGGCTTCAGCCCCCCCGGCACAGCACATTCAGGCAATGCTGTCCTAGACACACCAGGGCAGATCTGTTGTGCCTCGACGTCACCCAATTTATTTGTTTTGCTAAAATAAAATATAAAATTAGTTCTCCTGCTCAAGCCCTGGTTTTAACTCATGCCCTCCCACAGCTTGGGTAACCCTATGGGGTTGGTGGCAGAAAGAGCAACCATGCATTTGAGGGATGCTGCTCCCCAGGGACATGCAGGGGATGTCCCCCTGTGTCCTGCCAGCATCTGCCTCGTGTCCTGCCTGCATCTGCCCTCCCACCTGCCTGTGAGCGTGCCAGTGAGGCAGCCACTGCAGAGGGATTAAATTAGTAAAGACCTCATTAGGGATAACTGCACTATTTACCAGTTGGGTGGAGTAAAGGAAGAAGAATTTTGTATCTGGTCATGATTAGAGATACCACCAGGATCCCTCTTGGCTCACGAGTTCTCTTTAAATCCCACTGACAGCTAGGAAAACTGTATGGATGTCTGTCAGCGATGCACAACATCTTCCCTTTTGCATTTTAGTGCTCGCCTCATATTCATCTCCTTCCAGCCACGGGGCCAGCTGAGATCTTCCCCCAGCTGCCCACCAGATCCAGATATGGGTTACAAAGGACACAGCCACCAGCATCTTTAACAAACCAGGAGCTGAAACCTAGGACTGGTTATACCTCTCCCCACTTCTAGTCAGGCAGGTGCCCTTCAGCGTCAGGGAGCAGATAACCCTCAGACTACTGTTCCTCCAGAAAAAAGCAACCCTAGGGCTGGTTATAATTTAGTCCCACACCCACAGAAGCCACAGACCCATGTGGTGCTTGGGAAATGACCCCTTTTCCATGGGAAAGGGATATGGAGGGCACCGTGGCCCAGCCCTGGGGAGGAGGGCGTGGGGAAGCGCAGCCTCTTCCTCCGCATGATGCAAGACCTGCTGCTCCCACTGTCAGCATCCCCCTGGCATGTTCACTTGGAGTAGAAACAGAGATTTATTTTAATGACTCATTAATGCCTAATTGCATTCAGGCAGCAATACAGAGAGAGGAGCCTCCCACGTGTGGCAGTACGACAGTCCGGAGGGCTCTCAGAGCCTCCCCGAAAGCGCAAGGCAGACAGACTGTCTCTTTTTGGTGGGGCCAGACAGCAGGGCCAGCTGCTGGCTCTGGAGCAACGTGGCTTCATGGTCAGGATCCAAAAAACAACAACTCGGAAAAGTCTCTGTTGGTCTCTTCATTTACTCCTCCTACCCTCCATAATGCCCAGGAGCTGCCACGTCCTTCTGCCCAACGCAACAGCTGCCACCGGCTGCTCATCCCCGAGCTCCGGGGAGGAGACATGACCTGTCCAGGAGGTTGGATAACCATTTTGAGAGCCTCAGGCCAGCAGCTATTTCAGCTGGTGACCATCTCCTAGCCTTAAGGAGACATGTTTTTAACTCCCCTGTGCTTTGAATGAGCCCATAGCAGGGTGGATTTGCATGGGAGCAACCAGGGGTTGCTCCAGTAGGGAGCTGGACACAGCACAGTGAAGGGATGAGCTGCTTCTCCCACCCCAGGGACACTATGGGCAGGGAGAACAACATGGTCATGCTAAAAACCAGCCAGCTGGGAGGGGAATGAGCCAAAACCTCACCGCTTGCGGCCCAGGTGCCCCCTGCCACTGACACCATCTGTGAGGAGCTCTGGGGTCTGCCGCCTCTGTTTTTTGGGCGTCTTAGCTGGCTCTGCCCATATACCTCATCCTTCCTGATGGGCTACAGACCCAGTGACAGCCATGTCATCAGTGGGGACAGCCACCCTGACTCCCAGAGATCCCCGTCCCCAGGATGCATGCCTCACTGGTGACTGCTGCATCTTCCCAGCATCATTCCACCAAAGCCAGCAGAGATCTGGCCCCATCTGCTACCACCGCTTTTGGTAGCATTCAGCCCTCCTGCTAATTGCTTTAATCAGCAGAAGGAACAGCTTTTTCCAAAGGTTTGGATGCCTCGCTCCTTGTGTTGCCTTCAATCCTGAGCAGGTGTAAAACCCTGCCACTGGGGAAGGGTGACATGACCACATCTCTCGGGTCAGTGGGTGCAGGCAGGGAAGCCCATCCTGCCTTTCTCCACCTGCACAGCTGGCACAGATCAGTCTTTGTCAAAATGCAGCTTCCTCCCCCAAGAAAGCTGTCCCATGCAGGCATGAGAAAGCCATGGGCCACCTTTCCCACTACGCAATTCATATGCCTGTCGGTATCCGCAACGCTCCCAACTCGGTGCCATGGCAGGACAGCCCAGCACAGGGATGGCCACCCCAAGGGATGGACATGGGTCCCCAGCTGCAGCTCCACTTTCCAAGCCAACAGCAATTCATCCCTCTGGGACGGCCCATCTGGTGGAATCCTGGAGCGCAGCCCATGGGCTGTGCATACCCAGGGAGAGCCGGCACCACGCATTGCTCTGGGCTGATGCAGGGGCACAGTGCCCAAGCCCAGCTCTGCTTTTTGGGGTAAATCCAAGTGGAGTCACTCCAGCATCAGGTCCAGTAGTGACTTTTCTGTAAAGCCATAGGAAAATCTCACTCACAGTGGCTTTATGGGACCACTCACTTTCCTTTTACCCACCACATCCCAGACGGGATGAGGAGATGCAATACAACCAGGCACAGATGGGTCAGCTCTGTGGAGCTAAACTCTTTGCTGGATTTCAGGCCAGCTTCTTTTTTTTTTTTTTTTTTTTTTCCTAGTTGATTTATCACACAGTGGGGATACAGACTCATCCATCGCTCAAGATGCTCCACCAGCCTGTGCTGCCCGATCAGGCAGGAGCAGGGCCGGCAGGGCCATACACACACCATCACACGCACCCAGCGAAAAGGAAAACCTGCCATGAAGCCTCTTAGTGTCTCCTGCAAATGAAGTGTGAAACATGCTTTCAAGAAAACAAGGGTAACAGAGCCTCAATAAATATTTCATGCCGGTGGGAAAGCAGTGAGGGGGAAGGTTGGGCAGGCAGAGGTGCCAGGAGGGATGAGGGGCAGTGGGGGCTCCGGTAGCAGATGCAGCAGGGATGGAGTTTGGAGGGGGTGGCAGGCGGGGCAGGGAACAACAGGAACATTACAGCCTGACCTTATTTCTATTTGCCACTTGCCCTGGGGGCTACTGGGTTTGAGGGATCACCACAAAGCAGACCCTGGAAAAAGAAGCAACTCTTGAGCTCCCATTCATGCCCGCGACTACGGTTGTTGATCTTGCTCCAGCCGAGCTCCTCTGAATGCCCCATCCTAACGCTTCCTAGTGGACAGGCAGTTGCCTGGGCCTCCCCTTGGTCCACACACCCAATATGCTCCCGTGCAAAAAGGCTGGAGGATGCTTGGTGGTTCTCCAGAGGAAAGGGTTTACTGAGTGAAAAATCCTTTGTCCCTGATTTCCACCCCGTTAAGAGTCTTTTGGCAGGAGCAGAGCAGGGCCAGGCTGCCTCACCTAAGCAGGGCTCCAGAGCTACCTGTCCTCAGGCCTGTGGTCAGGCTGAAACCCAGAGCTTTGGAAAGAGACCAGAGAGGATCTCACATCCCAGCAGAGGTGGCACTGGAATGGGATGGTGCTCACCGATCCAGCTTTCACCACAGTATTGAGAATGGCAGCTTTCTGCCGCTCTCCCCTCTTGGCTTTTCAACAGGTGAAAAAGCCCTTCATAGAGAAAACCTTTTCTCCCTGCCCCAGCAAAGCTCAAGGTAGATCCCATTGGACCCTGCAGGGATGACACCAAATGGCAACCAGCAGCCCCAATACACCCAGTACACCACAGACAGCATCACTGGGAAAACTCTGCACCTTGGACAAGCAAGGGACGAGGCTGGTAGACGGGAAAAGAAAAGAAACCCCGGTAATACAAGCCTCCATCGGGGTGGAATATTCCACCACACCTTAGAAAAATCTCTCTGCTGGAGAGACAATCAATAGCACGCAAATGAAATCCAGCTGAAAACACTAAATGTTTCCACATGCCCTTTTGGAGGGAGTAAAACCCTCCAGGATAACCTTAGGAGAAAACAAAAGCCAGGCGAATAACTCCAGCACAGGTCTTCTTTAATTACCGCAGCATGGTGAGAGATAAAACAGAGATGCTTAGGAATAAACAAAAGGATTTGATTTCCTCCACTTCAGCAAAGGCAGACACCATTTCTGCGGAGAGGTTTGGTAGTGAGGTTGGGGATTTGTTGGGCCGTCGTGTCCTTGCTGAACACTGAGGCTTTGGGCTCCCACCGAGGCAGCAAGAGGCTGAGCCTCGGGCTTGGGACTTTCAAAACTTCACCCAGCTGTGAAGAAGTAGGGTTTAGAGACGGGCAAACTCAGTCCTATCCACCCGAGTAGCCCAAGAATTAACAGTGACTTAAAAAATCCATCTCAACACGAAGTTGGACCACGTAACCCTGAGAGAATAAGTCAGGACCTTGCAGGGAACCACAACCCTGGAGCTTCGCCCAGACGAGGCCACGGCACAGGGGCTCAGCGTGGCCCTGGGATGCCGAGAGCATCCCACACAGGCATCCCAGTTCATCCTGCCCGCAGCCCCCCACCGCCAGGGTTCCCCTTCCCACCGCAGCCCAAAATTTAAGCGAGAGCCTTTCCTTTGCCCCAACCCTTTTTCAAAGCTGCGGTGCCCGGGGCCGGGGGGATGAAGGC
>VXBJ01003466.1:110549-136626 GCA_013400055.1 Nycticryphes semicollaris
CAGGAGGGCACAGACAGGGGCTTGTCCCCCGGAACTCCTCCGCAGGGCCTCCGGGCCGCGGCCCCCTCAGCCCCCGAGGGTGCAGGGGGTCACCCGCTCAGCTTCCCACGAGCCTGTACCCCAGTGCCTGCAGCTCCCCGGGAGGGAGCACACACTGGCAGCATCCCCTGAGCCCTCCCAAACTCCCAGGTACTCCCAGGGCACCCCCAAGCCTAATCCCAGAAGCGCCCCGCATGCTATCAAACCTGCAACATCCCCAAGCCTGAGTCGCACAGTAGCACCCCTGGGCACCCCAAACCCACCCCTGCAGCCCCCTGGACACCCTCAGCCCCATCAGTGTCCCCGGTGCTGCCACCACCACCACCGCCTCCCCCTGTCTCTGCACTGAAGATCTGGAGGCTCCAGCTTGATTCATCCCCCCCACGTCCCAGGTAATGACACCCTTCTGGCTGCCAGCACAGGCAGGGATCTGGTGCTGCAAACAGAAAAACCAGGAGAAAAACCCATCACGCTGCTGTGAGAAGGATGAGCTGGGGCAGAGAGGAGGACACCAAGCCTACCCAGTATTTTTCAGACAAGATTACCCCTCACTCCATGACTCTCTGTAAACAGAGCTGACCTCTAGCATACATGGGCTTACCAGTGCACGGCTTACCAGTGCACCAGTGCTGCCGGCTCCGCTGGAAGCTCGGCCCATTGCTGCAGTGCCCCAGCCACATGCTGGCACCAGGGAACCCCAAACACAGTGCACACAGAAAGGTGTTGCCCCCAACATGGATTGCCAGCTGCTGGGAAGCTTTGAAGCTCCAAACTAAGAGTTTACGCTGGAAAAGGTGGAGCTTGCAGCTGGCATCACCTTTGGAAACAGAGAGCTCCTCGCCTCTGTGAGCTACGATAACCATAATCGAATCTCATGCCTTGCACCGCAAGCTGACTGCTGTGAGTGTGAGGATTGCTGTGCAAGGAGAACGTGTGTTCACCTGCTTCTTTCTGATTTTGGTCTTTACAGAGCACGAGAACCACTGCAAGGCAGTTTGATGAGATTAATGCAAGACCCCCACTACAGCGAGTCAGCTGAATCCTCATGTGCCTCAGTTTCCCCATTTTTAAGTAAGGGACACCACCAATACTTTTCTTCCCTGTAGAGCAAGGTCTAAAGATGGGGATCAAAGGCCACTCACCTTCTCATCCATCACCCTTGCTGTCAGTCAGGGCATCCCGTTGGCCATGGACCGCTCTCTCTGTTATCCCAGCCCAGCACTCATAGCTGTCCGCTGCCGGTGCCAGGAGCCCGACCCACTGCTTCCTCCCCAGGATCCAGCAGCAGAGCTGAGCTGGGAGGGAATAAACACTCCTTTGGATGCAAACGGCTTTGTGCCTTTAGCAAAAGGGCAGTATGAATTATGAAATGCAAAGGCGAGATAAGTGGATCCTGTCACAGCACTTACCCTCTGTGCTGCAGGATCTCAGCTGCGGGTGCAGGGCATTACCGCATTACCAAGCCCGGCTCATCAGAGGGCTGGTAAACACAGAGAAGCACCAAGTGAGAAAAACGAGCACACGGGGTATTTCTGCGGAGGGTAGTAGCATTTTCCCTTAGCTGGGCTTCAGAGCTGCTGGAGGGATGTGAATTAGAGACGTCCAGGCGAGCACGAAGGAGCAGGAGGCCAGAAGTGACAAAGTAATTTCCTGGGCTGCTCCGGGGAGGATGCGAGGAGGTGATGACAGCCCAGGATGCAGGGAGAGCCGCTTCTCCCGTCAGAAAGAACAGCCAGGGCCATGGCGAGGCATTATTGTGGCTAATTCAGGAACTGATATTTTGCGATTTCCATGGATGGACGTGAAAATAGTTTCTTTGGCATTAAGGAGTCACTTGGCTACCGATGGGCTGAGATTGCCCAGATCTGTATCAAGCTGCTCCATCACCCCTGGGGCTCCGGCCTGAAGCAGGTGGGCACTGCAGAAGATCACGACAAAGCAGACATGAAAGAGCATTGCTCTGGCGAGCGGGGTTATCAGCTTGTGGGATTTTGCTGCCAATCTCATTCCCCTCCGCACCCTCCCTGCTCCAAGCCATGTTCCCAGTCATCTATTCATTATTTTTTAAAGCAGCACATGGGCGACCAAACAGAATACAACAGGTGGGATTCCCACCTTAGCAGTAGCTGGGAAAAGCTTGGAGGCAGGAGCACCAGATGTTCTGCAGCGGGGAAGAAAATTAAACCAAAATTTGTTCTTATCAGTCAATGTGTTTTTAAATAAAACATATGGTTTGAGAAGCCCAGCTAGGACGTGCATGTTTGGACTACTTGGGGTTAGTACTGCTGGCAAACCAAGCAGCAGTTTGATCCAAAATACTTTTCCAGTTCTTATCTCAGTTTCTTTGGGGTGGGGTGGGGGGAAAGGAAACATAAAACACTTGCAAAGCATCTCTGCCTCACCAGCACCTCTGTACCTGCCACCTCTGGGGCACCGCACGCAGCTCAGTGCAGCTCAGCCTGCTCAGGCCCTGGCTGCACAGGTGCCCTGGCAATACAGGGATCATAAGCCTGCCAAAACCTCCCCCTCATCAGCCCTCAGCCACTGCAGTACCCGTGTGTGCAATTGCCTTTAAAGCTTGTAAGTATTGCAGCTAAACTCATCTCGGCTAGAAAGCTCGTGTGAGTTTTATGGGATTCCCTCTTCACAGCGCTGAAAGGATTTTACTGACTAGTTTTAAAACAAAACCATAAAATACTTTTATTCTCTTCTGGTTCTCTTCTCTTGTAAAAACCTAAGCCCACAGGCCTCAGTACTGCGCACTGATACTTCACTGCTTTATTTGTTAGGATGAGCGTTCAGCTAAATAACACCGTGAACCCCTGCTTAGGTCCGTCTCTAGCAACACCTGCACGTGCAAACCCTGCAAGGCTTCCCTCTCCATCCGCACACACACACATGGCCACGCTGCGGAGAAGCCCAAGGCTCGTGGGTGCCCTTGCATTATTACACCTTACACTCCTGCACCTCAGCACATCAATAATTTCCTTCCTGTTCAGGTAAGCGTTTCCACTGGCCCAAAACGCTGATGCCAGAGGATGCTCAGGAGCTGAACCTGCAGCTGCTGGCATGGAAATTTATTTTGTTCAATCCTAGATCTTGCTTTTATTTTCATTTTTAGTGAGCCTGGGACGGCTGTATCAATCAGAAAAAGCCTGACAGTGCAAAATGTCACGCCTGCCAGCATCCAGCCTGCTCCTCATGGGTTTGAAGCTGCCTCCCTGCCTTGTGCGCTCCAGACAGCAGGGCTGCTGGGCTGTAAATGGGGGTGTCAGCGCATGGGAAGGACTTCAGAAGTCAGCCAGGGCAACCTTCAGCTCTCCTGTGTTTCTGGTAGGGGAATAGGAGCGTGCACAGGGCTGGTCACAGCATCTCTCTGCCATGCTCTGATCCCCTCACTTCACCTTCTTCCCTCCCAGCGTGGCCCTGGGAGCACATCCCTGCAGCCTCCCAAGCCTGCCTGCTCCCTGGGGAGTGCAGAGTTAATGCACAGCTTTCCCCTCCGCAGCACATTCCCGCCAGATGTGGATTAGTCATTATACACCTCGGTGGGTTCGCTTTTGCCTGCACAAGCACTGGAAAACAAACCCAACCGATCGCGCAAGAAACATTCAGCGGGAGCTGCCCAGCGGCCCTTGACCTCCCCCCGTTCTCCGAGCGATGCAGCCAGGGATGTGCCCACCGTGCCACCCAGGGACCACACATGCCCAGGCATCAGTGTCACAGGAGGTCTCTGCACAGCCCCAAATCTGATATGTTTAGGGGACTGCAGAGAACCCCCATCCCAATGGGCTGGAGGAGAGACCCGGCATGATGCTTGCACACCCATTTAATGGGGCATATGGTTGTTTTCCCCCAGGAGCTGGTCAAAGGGGGTCGCGTTCCCAGAAAAAAAGGATCCTTCTCCATCACATGTGATCACCTGGGAGCTCCAGCCTGGAGAGTGAGGGCTAGGGCTGCCCGTGCTGCACAGGAGACACGCCGGGACACACAGGGCTGCCTGCCGCGGTGGCATCCATCTCTGCTCTGGAGGAGAGGCAGAAAGAGCCTCGGGTAATGTCATTAAGGGAGAGTTATGCTGTCTCCTTCCCAAAGATAAATGTCATTAAAGCTCAGCTCTTGTGTATTTTGCATCCAGATACGAAATGAATATTCCCCCTCCTCTCCATGGGTGGGGGTTTACAGCTTTTCACCGCAATTAGGCAGCAGTGTAGTATTAACCCATCACATTCCCAGAGCATCAGCCTGGGAGCAAGACCTTCCCACAAGAGCCACTTCGGCTTCTCTCCTTGAGCTGGCTCAGAAACCCCAGCCCAGGGCCACGGGAGGCAGCGGGAGAACCCAGTGGGGCAGGGAGGGACAGCTAGGGCACTTCAAGCTACTGAGGGGAAATCCCTGCTGCCCTTGGGCACACCAGCCTTGCACATCCCGGGTGCCAAGGGACCCCCACAGCTGTGGGCAGCGCGAGCAGCGGCATGTGCAAAGCAAGGCACCTGGAAAGCAGCATCCTGGCTGCCCGGTATTCGCACAGGAGGCTCTCCCAGCTGCAGGCCAGGGCTGCTTTTTTCTGATTTATAAGCCACTTGAAGTCACATTTGGAGCAGTTAGGAGATTTTTTCTTTTTTTTCCCTCCACCCCGTGCTGTGATTTTTAAGTGCCCGGTTAAGGAGCCATTGGCTGCTCACCATCTGTCTTACTTATTTTCCTTGTTTAGTGGCAAATGTGCAATGTGAAGCTTTATCTGTGTGCTCCTAAGCCCAGCCAGGGTTTGTGGATGCTCTCCACCTTACCCCAAGATAGTCAAGATACAGCAAAGAAGTCCATTGTCCCATTTTCAGCCCAAAATTGGGACATTTCAACCCAAAGTTGGGTAAACACATCCCTCCAGGTTCACCCTCCCCAGGAGGCACAGCGTGAGCTGCGCAAAGGGAGGAGGCTCCCTCGCAGAAGGTCTGGGCACATTTGGGCTAAAAAAAGTGGGAAAAGAATCAACATTTGGGGCAAAACCACCAGTTGTAACCACTGGGATGGCTCTGAGAACGGCAGTGCCCATCAAAACTTGGAGAAATTAAAAACCCGCTGTTGATTTTCACCCCCACTCACCCAGCACCCACAGGGAGGGAGGATTTTCCCTGGCCAACACAGTGGGTCCCACGGGGAAAGTGTCACTGCTCTCCCCCTCACCAGCGGGTGCAGCGCTGCTGTGAGCTGCATCTTTCCTTACGCCCTCCCACAAACATCAAGCCTAAATATTTGATGCAGTCAAGCAGCTTTTTCCCGGCATGGGGAAGGAAACGCTGTGCCCTGCGAGGAACCCAGGGCTCTCCAGCAAGGAAAGTAAGCCCTTGGGGGTTTCACCCTGCCCCAGCGCCTACAGAAGAGCCTTGGTTAGGGGAGAGGGGCCGCAGGGAGGTGATGCCAGTTCAAGCAGGGGACTTCCTTGGGTAGCGCTGTGTATCCATCGGTTGAGGGGTCTCTCCGCCTGCCAAGCCACAGCCCTACTTGGCCTGGCAGAGATTCATCAATCACCACGGGCACGGCCGCAGCACTGGGTTTGTAGGGAAAACATGCCCTGTGGGACCTGCGGTTCTCGCAGCTCCAAGTGGGACCAACACCAGGCGTGGGGACAAGCCCACCACAGCCTGGTGGTCCCAGGGGGAGTTTGGGTTATGTTCAGGGGAGCGGGAAGGAAGAACAGACAGAGCAGAAAATTAACTCCTTACCACGCATACACTGATGACTTCTCCAGGCTGACGGTAACACAAGCTCAGCGGTTCAGCTGGAGCATTCTCCCAGGGGTCAGCCTTGGGCCATCCATGTGACACAGCAGCATGGGGCAAACCTGTGGGGATGAAACCAGGGTCCTGTGCCGGCCAGAGAAAAGCTCAGGAGCCACCAGTGAGGGGGAGGGAGTGCAGAGGTGCTAACCCAAACCCAGCCAGCACCAGCATCCCTAAACCACAGCACAGAGCAGGGCTGAAGACCACCGCTGTGGAGGCAGCCCCTGGAAGGTTTTCTCCCCTTTCTTTTTGCAGCAGAGCTCTCCCCAGACTCCCTGGCTGCCTTTCAAAACCACGCTCCAGCCATAATCAACACAGCAGAGCCTGCCAAAGCCTGGTGCTGGTTGCTCCTGGCCATAGGCAGATGAGCCTGGCTCTGCTCTCCTCAGGCAAGGAGGTTGGGGAAAACAGAGACATTATGCCAATGACCACCCAGCCAGCCCCCAGGCACCTTTAGGGCTCTGGCTCTCTGTATTCACATCTTCCCTGTCCTTCATGCTCGGGTCTGTCAGCTCCTCCCCAGGTAGCTGCAAGCCTGGGGGCAGATGGGACTGTAAAACCACTTCGAGCAAGCTCAGGAGAGCAATGATGAGCGGGGCTGTTCCTAGGGCAGCCCCCAGCCGCCCTTGCAGCATGTCTGCCTGGAGTGCTGGCACCCTGGAAATGCCAGGAGGTGCTCACAGGGTGGGGTTGAGAGGCAACACCTTCCCCTCCCATTGCTGAGTCGTGCAGCCCATTTTGCGAGGCCGGGAAGGAAGCTCAGCCCCAGTTTCTGGCCCATTATCTCCCCTTCCCACAAACACCTTCTCCGGCTGCTTTTCCTTCTGCTGGGAGCCACTTGCGGCAGCGCGGGGAGGGATGCCCGGCCGCAGGCAACGTGAACACAGCCACATGTGCTGCAACAGGAGCAGGGGGAGGTCACGAGTGGGTTACCGAAACGCAGCCGTGCTCCTGGCACGGAGAAGAGTGTGGGCTGAGGCTGCAGAGCCAAAAGGTTTTTCAGCCATCCTCAGTGCCTGGGGCATGGCACTTGCTGACACTTCAACTCCTCTCCAACCTGCTCCCAAAGTGACCAGGCCACCAAAGTGAGCTGGTCTCACACCTACTTGCAACCCCCTTGGTGGTTGGGATTGCTGGGGAGGGCAGTGGGGGTGGCGACAGCCCCTAAAGCATCTCTGCCTCCCCAGCCCCTGCCTGCTCCGGTGTAGCCCAGGCTTGTCCTCATTTCAGGCTGGGCGAGCGGCAGCCCAGCCCCAGAGGTAGCAAGATGATGCCAAACCTCCTAATGGAGCTTGACAGCAGTGGGATTAAAAGCACAAGTGAGATTGCAACCCCTCTGCAATCAGCTTCTGCCTTGGAAGTGCTGAACCAGAAAAGAAACCTCCTGGCAGCAGGGAGGGGTGGGAGCCCACACACAGCACGAGGACAGCAGGAGCTGGGGGGAAACCTCGCTCGTCCCAAGCCCTCCTCACTTGCACTGCCAACCCATCTCCATAGGAAGGAGCCAACCTCGTCCCCCCTGCAGCACCAGTGAAGGGTTTCACCAGCAACAGCCCCAATTCCAACTGGTCCCCATGGGTTTGTACTTCTACTACCCTAAAATTTGGCTGCAGAGCAGCCCACGCCATGTGCTGCTGTCTCCCTCCTCTCCCTGCCTGCGAACTCAAGGCATGGCATAAGGACTCCCCTTCTCCTTCTCCTTCAGGTGCTGTGCTGGGAGCGGTGCCATTGCTGCTGGAAACAACACCCAAGCTGCCGAGTCTGAGCTGGAGGACTCTCAGTGGAGGACTCACCCAGAAGCAGGTGGGTGTTCAGCAGGACACCCAGAGCCCCTATTTCTGCAGGATGGGGCGCACACAGACCTTCACAGCTGGCACCAAGCCCTGTCTGCTCCAGAGCACAGCCCCTGCTTAACTTACAAGGCAGCCCTGACCACATTTCCCACCTGAAGGATGCTCCAGCAGCGTCGCTGCCCCAGACCTTCTTCATCCTTCTTCCTGTGAGCATCTCCCCCAAACCCAATCCAAACAGGCTTCTTACAGGGATGAAACGGGGGTGAGCTTGCACAAACCACCACAGGGATGGCTGCTAAGTCACCTTCCAAAAAGCCAGCAAGGCACAAGCACTGTCCCAGTCCTTGTTTGTCCAAAACCTGGCAGCCAGAGGCTGCTCTCCCGTTGGCAGTTGTTTGCTCCCAGCAAAATGCAGGGGAAAGCGGGGCTTTTTACTGCAAGAAAAAGGGAGACGCTCCAGAGACCAGTGCGCGCACTCAGGAACAGTGGGAAGAGCTGATGGGTTTTGGCGCAGGGCTTGGGCTGAAAAGCCAGCCCCAGCTCCAGCTCCAGCCCCAGCTCCAGCCCCAGCCCCAGCCCACCTAATCGGTTTGCAGTGACCTGTACCAAGAATTGGCTTTTTCCTTTTTCTTGCCAAGTGGAAAGAAAAAGAAATTCTTCCAGGTCAGAGGAAAGAAAAGCATTTACTTGTGGGTCAAGTGAAACAATCTGGTGCAGGGTTGAGTGCACTATTTTCCTCCATAAAACAGGAAAAGATTCCATTTCCATCTGAAAAAAAAAAACCACCTAAAAATAAAATCAGAAAGGTTTTTGGGGTCAGAAGCGCTCAATTTTGGTTTTCAAGCCTGAATGACTTGCTGAATTGAACCCCACTTTGCAAAGCACGGGTCAACCCAAAAGTGCAGAGGGGTGGGGAGGGGATGGGCTGATGCATCCATATGGAACATTTCAACCACGCTGAGATAGCACCAACCTCAGTGGCCACCGCAGGGGCCAGCCCAGGACCCACCATGTCCCTGACATCCAGCCTGGGTACCCCCAACCTCAGCTCCTCCCAAGCCCAGCTGCACACCAGGGTGCCAGGAGGGAGGCATCTGGCCACCTCCGCAGCACTTTGTTCATCCGAAAAGAGCTGTCATTTTCCAGCCTCCTCCCCACCAGCCAAATGCTTCCTGACAGCCCGTTTAAAACTCAAAGCACCCAACTACCAACACGGCCAGGCAGCTGCTCACAGGCACTGCAAGAAACTCCTCCATACCACCACCACCCTCCTCCTCTCCAAAAATCCCTGCCCTGAGCATCTTCTCCTTGTCCCTGACCCACCCACACCCAGGGGCTACCGGAGGGCACTGGGGTCCTTCTTGAGCTAGTCCAGGTCCAGCTCCGCTCTCACGTGCGCGGCCCCAGCTGAGGGGACCCCAGGTTTCCCACCACCCCAGCGGGGAGGAAAGCTGCCTGTCCCAGCCCCATCCACCTGGCAGGGCTGGCCCCAGACCCCACACGTCACCCGAGCCCATTAGCAAGTCCCTGGCGCACACACCGCGCTGGCATTTTGCTTAACCCCAGCTTTTAGGTAGAGCTGCAGAGCTGCGCCGCCTCTCAATTTTTAATTTGCTCTAAACATTCTGGTCCTCACCCCTGGGGACTCCCAGTCAATAAGGTCTGCCAGCAACACGTCTGCCTCATAACTACGGGGAAGGTGGCAACTGGGGACAAAGGAGAGGAAAGCAGCTCCACCCCAAGCTGCTCTCCTTTGGAGAAGGAGGACCCCTTTGCACACACACCCCAGGACAAGGGGCACTGCTCCAGTGAAAGGGCCTCCAGCACCCCCTGGAGATGCTCCATGGATGCTCAAAGAGGAAGGGCTGTCCCCTGCCCTTCCAGAGACCTCACAGGGCTGTCACATGGTGAAACATCTTCCTCCTTTTCATCGGACACCTCTGCGGGGTTGGGTCCCTCCAAACTTCACAGTGTGCTCAGCTTTACCCCAGTGCCGCAGCACGTGGCCCTGACACAGCCACCTCTCCTCCCCCACCACCTGCCACCAGCGCAGCAATGCCCTGGAGCAGGGACACGAATACAGCATCACTTTCCAGTCCCAGAGGCGTCTTTCTCATTTTCCACTGCCTTAAGCAACAAATGTACAAACAAGGAGCTGCCAGGCATGAGAAACGTGACCTGAGCTGCTCTGGGAAGGGAGATGCCACCGCAGGGCTGGGAAGATGAGCCTAGATCAGCTCCTGGTGGGTTTTCTGTACCCCAAAGGCCCGGGGTGCGTGTGTGTCCTGGCTCAGGGCTAAGGCTCAGTTCTTCACACACCTTTTATCTTGAGTGAAAGGGTGTGGAAAACTAATCAAGCACCTGCAAACATGTGAATGGCAAAAAACTCATGGGAAAAAAAAAAATATCCCGACAGGTTAAGCATCAGAGAAGCACATGGGATCACAGCAGATCTGTGTGCCCTGCCTCCAGCAGGTACCCAGGGAGAACGTGCAAGAAGGATGATGCACAGTGGTAATAGCCCAGAGTATGCTCCCTCCCCTCCAGAAACAGGCAGATTAGGGAGCTTCCAGGTCCCAGGGGAAGCTTTGGTGCTGCTTTATGCTCGCTGGTGCCTTCCCACAAACTTGGCTGCTCCCTTTCTGCACAATGTCCACGCCCCGGTAATTCCTCCCCATCCCCAATTTCCTGGTTCAACCTCACAGCGCGGCAGTGGGACACAAAGCCCCCCACTACACCTCCAGGCAGCTGGGGGACAGGCAGGGGATTCTGCTCTCCCAGCAGGGTCCTCTTCAGTTCTTCACCCACCTCGCCCTCACAGACCCCCAGAAGAGTTTTAGGCTGCAGGGAGCAGGGTCGTTGACAGCTGGCCTCGGCCGCCACCTAGCAGTGACCCAGCAGCAGTGGGGACAGGGTGACAGCCCACTGGCTCTGGCTGCAGCCTGGGGAGGATGTGAGGGGGGCTCCTGGGCGCACCCCATCCCTGACTGAATTCTCACCTCCCTGAAACCACGGTGGGGGGACCTTCTGCAGCAGAAAGGGTGCTGTTGGAGGCAAGTGCTCCATCACCCACACAGCTCCAAGCGAGCTCAGCTCCGCTTCACCTCCCATTTCACACCAGGTGAGGAACACATGCAACGCAACCCCTTGGCCTGAAGCCTGAATCTCTGAACCTCCCCGCAGGGCTGGACAGCCCCTGATCAAGCCACAGCTCCTCACTTCTCTGTTTCCATCTCCTTCATTAGCTTTCCACCCAGTCATTTCCTAACGAGCCCCAGATTTTCTTTCTCTACATTTTTTTTTCAGCCCTTTTGCATCCAAACCACCCCTAAATGCTGAAATTAGAACAAACCAGTCATAGAATCACAGAATGGTTTGTATTGGAAGGACACTTTAAAGATCATCTAGTACAATTAATTAACTTCTTATGCTGGGCTTGCATCCATTCCAATATCACATGTTAAGCCCTATCTGGAGCTTTTCTTGGTGGTTTGCAGCGAGACATGCTTCCGGCATGTCGGAAGATGGGCACAGGGTCAGCCTTGAAGCCCCCAAGGACATGAGGAACAGTCCAGGCACCATCAAACCAGCTGAATGGCAGCATTCATAACCAGGGCACTTCTATTTTCACAGCTTTTCTCTGCATTAATAAACTCAAGCCTGAGAGGATTTTTTGCCACAGGCAAGGAACTACATAAACACAGCCAACATCAAGCTTTCTCTCAGTGGATTGTTTATAGATGTCGTTCAGTATCTGTCCCATGGGATTCCTGACACTTCATACGTACGGCTGCCCTAATTCTTCAACAAATCAGAGTGTCTTTTTCTTGGGGAAGAAGGTTTCTTTTTGCACATTACCAGCATTTACACAGACTGAGCCCTGAGCTGGGATACAACCATCTCTCCTAACAGAAAGGTGTGTGTAGAGCATCCATGGTGTTAAAAAACAACAACATCACCCCAAACAACTTCAAAACTGCTTGGGCACTGAAGGAGGGAGGGACAGGCAGCCAGTTTCTCTCTCATAAACTTTCAGGACATAGAAGACAATGTGATACTTCCATGCTCCCCTGAACCATTACATTACAGAACAAAAAAATCAGTATACTAGCAGTATAACAAAGCCAAACCATTTCCCTGAAAGCACAAGTATCATCTATCCCATGTACTGGGCACATCTGAGATGTCAGATTCAAGTTCTTCAAGGCATTAAACACTTCTGAATAGCAACAAAAAAATAAAATAAAAAGCGACAGTACAGTGCTACAAAGAGTCTTTGCTGCTCTGGGCAGCCTTCCTCAGCAGCTCCTCCAGCTCCAGCTTGTCCCCTCTTCTCACACCTTCTGTCTCAGGCTTGGGGACCACTGGAAGTAGTCACTGGAAGTGGCTAAGCGTGCAGCTGCCAACACTGCAGACAGCTTGGTAGGAGGGACATACAGTTTCTGAGAGGGCCTTTGGTCAGACAGCTCACTGGCACTGCACAGGCCAACTGCAAGATCCCCGGGAAGGTCTGTGTCCTTCATTTCCTCTTCATCTGCATAAGGAGGGAGACAGAAAGGAAAGATGGGATCTACACTGGCGACTCTGAAGAGCTCCAGTTTAGATTCAAATTCCTTTTGCTTGGACCTCACCAGGTCATGGCAAGAGGACTTTCTACCACACAGCTATTTGATGAGCCTGACATGGTATAATCCAAGAGTCTCTCTTCCTCTCCTCCCAGTGCTCACCCCTGTCTCCCCAGAGGTGGGAAATCAGATAATTTAGTAGCTTCTGTCTGGAGAACTGGGCCTTTGCTCCAGACAGACGTCAGACAGCTCTGTTGCAAGGTACAAACAGCCACTGCCTTTGACAAATCAGTCTACCTCATGAACTGGGCAACTCTCACATGGGTATCGTGAATTCTTTCATCATTTGGGAGAGGGAAGGTGAAAACCACCCAGGGACTTCACGAGGTTAAAAAAATGCTTTTGACCCTTATGTTTGAGAGATTGAGAGACTCTAAGAACACAGGCTAACGTATGGACTGGAGAAACAAAGAGTTCTGCACGAAAGCGGGAGAAAGTCTAGAAAAGACAACAAAAATCAAGAGAAATAACCCTTAATTAATTTGTTCCCATTAAACATTGAGCAATTAATTTTGCTGCACGAAGGACAAACTGATGCAGCTCATCCAGCCATTTAATACTGTCACACCTCCATCCCACAGAAATACCAACGTTTTCATCTCTTCTAGCAAAGCAGCAGCACCAGCCTTAGGACACCCGCTACCGAGTGCGAGACTCATAGCACAGCAACAGAACAGACTGCTGGGCTTTCTGCTCTGTTAAATGTAACTGACAAATCTATTCGTACTGTTCCGGTTGTCCAGCATAAACGGTATTGCCATAAGTAGAACAGAGGGATGTACAGCTTCACGGAGTTGGGCCTTGTTGGAAAATCTTTCTATCTGATCGGGGTCATCTTGGCTCATTTCTGCTGGTTGCTTGGAGTAGGTGTGTAAGTCTTCCACTGACTTGAGTAAGACAGCAGGCATTGAGGATTCTCCAAGAGAATGAGGCGTCTGCAAATGTATATAAAAAACTCAGGAGAGGGTGTGATTAGTGCGCGCCTGGTTCATTAGCTGCCATATCTATTATCTCTCAAAGTCCTCAAGTAACTGGAATGTCAGCAACTGGGTGATTAAAAAAAAAACAAAACCAAACCAAAACAAAAACAAAAACCCACCAAAAAATGAGTTACTCACAACCTTGGCCAAAGGGCAGCCTCTCCTGCACAGCAAGCTGAAAAGAGTGACAGATTATTACAAATTACCATGTCTCAGCAAACATTAACAGCTTGCTCCTCTCTCAGCAGCCCCACGCAGAACAAGCGGTGGCAATGACAGAGGGAGTTTCTGCAAGGGAGTTGGAACTAAGTCAGAGGAAGTCCCTCTGCATTTTTGCTTAGGAACACAAATTAAACTTAACTTCCAGGGCTGATCACCCATGTCTCAGCCATAGGTGGGGACCAGAGCCAATGTTTGTATTTGTTAATGCAGCATGAAGGAGAAAAATAGTGGAATGGCAGACAAGCAGCAATTCACCTTGCCCAACCATAGCTGTTCAAGATTTAGGTGCTCTCTCTCTCTCGGCTTCTTCTGTTGTCAAGGCAGCAGAAGAAAAGTCTCCACCTTCAGAAGGGGTGAATCACCATCAAGAGGCGTTTCACCCTTTGGTGAGTGTGTTCACAGCACTGGCCCAGAACAAAACAATTGCAGATTTAATCAATTTAAATTAGCCCCGACAAGGGAACCATGAGGTGCTCCTGAAGCAACATGGATCTTGCATTCCCTCGAGATCTTTTTCCCCAGCTTGCTTTCCCTCCATCCCTTTCAGGTAACAACCTCCAGAGTCACCAATTCTTCCAGCTTTTCCCTTCCTTCTAGGAAGTGTTTTGTCTCAGACACTATCAAGCTCCAGATATGCGAGGAGCTGTGCTTGTCCACAACCTTGCAGGCACAATCCCATTTCCAGCCCTGCAATGTATTCTGTGGCTCAACAAATCCTGAGTGATACTGGCTCCCCACTGAACCCAGAGTGGAGCATTTGCAAATGCCATGTTGAAGGCCCTGTTAGACTCATCGTTAATCACCACAAGAAGCAAACTTGCAACACCAGTGCCACATAACGTGTCAAATCACAGCCCAAAATGCAACCTTCCCAAGTCCAGCCCCCTAACTCAGGAAGAGGACTGAGTGATCCAGCAAATTCCCTGGCATTATTATTCCCTGCATGCCAATAACCACTGCACAGTAACCCTCAGAACTGTGCACAAAGGAGTAGGGGAGTGAAAAAGGGCCAAGTTAGATCTACAACATGCTGAAACGGTCGGTCTTATTTCCACAATTCCACAAAAACACATGCCAGTGGAGCACAACTCTGTCATTAATAACATGAGAAACAAGAGCAAAGAGGAAAATGTATAGCTCTGAGCCCATGCTAATAGCCAGTCATTTCTTTGTCAGTCACTTTTCAAAAAAGTACCTATCAGAGCAATGAAAGGGTTAATTACAGAATCTAAACCCAAGAACAACCCCTCTCAACAGCAATAGCTGAGAAAAAAAACCCTTACCTTAACCACTGCCCTAAGCTTTGTAAGAGTTTCATTTCCATCCTCCTGTGCAAGTTCAGGGCCTTGGTCTGCTGTTGTTGGTACACTAACTTCATCCAAAAGTGTCTGCACCTCATCCTGTGGCTCTTCCTTAGCAGACAGGTGCCATTCCTGAGGAGATGGATGAAGGGAGAAAAGGCACAGCTATAGTGTGGGTAGAAGGAAGCAGGATGCACTGGAGCAAATTACAGAGCAATCAGCTAATACCACTCTGAGATTAACTGAGAGAAATGCAAAAGAGCTTTTCTGTTCTGGTCAGAAGTTTTAAAATTTCTATCTGGAGAAGCCTGAGTTACTTGGAAAGGACAGAAAGAACGTGAAAGGACAAAAAATAACGTGAACAAGAAACTGTCACTTTAGCTTCTCTCCTCCACAGTAAAACTTACCACTTGAAAAGTACAGTTTTATTCAAGCAGTGTTTTCTGGTTATTGTTTGTTGCCTTATGAGAAATTTTACCATGGAGAAGTGTCCTAAAGTAGCAGAGCAATACCACAAACACATTGTCCAGCCATTTTGCACTAAGGGGCCAGCAGAGGAGGAAGGGGGCTGTTGTTAATCCTGACGAGGCAAATCTAAGATTGGACAATGAAAAGGGAGTTCCCCACTGCTTAAGAGGAGTTACCAGAAAATGCTTGCTGAGCAGTAACAAGTGTTGTATTAGACATGTTTCATTCCAGCTCAAAACATTTTGAGTTATTCTCTAATTGATATTGATGCGTAAAGGAAGTGCCCTAGCTTAGCCACAATTACTTTGGGCAACTAAACAAAACAGCAGAGAAGAAAATGTCTAAAGTCTTACACAAAGAGAGATCTAGAGGACTGCACTTTCTGGAAAAGGATTCTAAGACCCTCCACATCAGACAAGAGAAGATCTAAGTGCATTTCCATTCCTCTAGTTTCCAAATTGCCAGCTGTATCTGACATTTACACACATGGATCTCGCTACAGTTAATCAGATTTTTCCATAGAAATCACAATAAACTCAGATTTGCACAGTCTCAGTCACATTAACTTCTTCCAAATACATAATGATGCTGTTCTGGGACCTCCAGTTCAGATGATGTATTGACAGTGCAAGGCCATTAATGTCCAAGATATACAGCTTATATAGTTTGTCTGGCACAGAAATGCAGTTGGCTAAAACAAAACCTATGTAAAATGACTACTTTACAAGTTACTAATATTACACTTACTTTTAAGAGTAAACAGCTCTACAAAAGAACTGCATGGGACACATCCAACCAACCCCTGGAACTGATTTCATTGAATGATGGCTACACCACAGTCAAATTCCCACCTGATCACACAGTTCATCCCCATCCAGCTTTGAGCTTGCTTTTTCGCGATCTGCATCTAGAGATTCTTGCTGCAAGCAAAAGTCTGGCTCCACCAGTTCAGCATTCTCCTGCTTTCCACTGGTCTGAACATACAAGGCCGAAGGATTCAGTTCCTCGAATCCCTAGGAACAAAAAAACACCACCAAACCACAAACCCCAGTGTAGTCAAGAAAAGCATGTTGTATTGTTTTTTTTTAATAGAAAGGATTCAGCAAATCTCTAAAAGGTTTTATGAAGCACAACACCCACAAGTTAGCTCCAAATTCTTGCAGAATTTGCAGTCTTACTACAATTTTTTCCCTCCAGCAACAAAACTATGCAGCAATGCCCCTCTCCCCCCAGAACTGGACATACACATACAAAAATACAACCGTAGGATCTAATCCTGCCAAAACATGCATTCTGCATCTATTGATACAAACAGACAGAAGCACTCCAGGCTGTACTTTCTGCTGAGACACAAAATCCTGGTAGTACCTTGTTACGGGTTTTCAGACCCACACAGTTCTTAGGGAAACTGAGCTGACACAGTCAGATAATGGCACAGATGGGCCTACATCATAAATGTTCTCTGCACTGGCTTACACCGTGAAGGTCTGTCCAAGGCACAACATTCAATCCACCGTGGTTACATGCCCAGCATTGTACCTTTCACTGGCAAATTAAGAGGCTTTTTAACCCAAGACCATTTCCATATCACAGTTTGTTAATGGCATAAATAGTTTTCAATGCCTGGAGCAGAGAAGGCCACAATAATTTAACTATCTTCTTCCTCACTCAACTGCCCCTGCCACCATGTAGCACTACTGTAAGTCAGACAAAATCTAATCAACTTGTTCTCATCAATTATTTGGATGATGTGGGAAAGTGACGGAAGATTGGTGAGGAAGACTGTAAACATGCTCAAGTGACTGGAGTGTGGGGTGCTGGAAAACACATCTATCACACTAATTGTTGTTTAGTTTTGTGTGCTCAACAAGTAGAACACCTACACTTCGATAATGTAGGCCTGGGATGGACTCAGGTGCACTTCACAGAACACACCTGAGATTCTTGCCCTGCTGTTGAAGGGATCAAAGCACAGCAGAAAACTCTGCCTGCCAGAAGGAATCCTTGAAATACAGGCCAGAACAGCAAGTGTGAGCGCTCTTGCTCACTCACTCCCTTGCTAATAAGGATTCTCTTGCTCCGCAGTGCCTGCATCCCCTGCTTGTCTGCCTCTGCCTGGGTGCTGCTTCAGAGATTCCCTGATCCATGAGGTATTGAGATTAAATTTGTGCTTTGCCTTTAATCCATGGTTTTGTGGTTGTTCCTGCGCCCTGCCTCCATCAGCTCACACAGATAAATCAGGGGCCTCCATTTATGACTAACAAAAATTGCTGGAATTAACAACAAGTAGTGAAATAACTAACAAATCTCTTAACAACCACTCAATTCCATCTCAGTTTGGCCCTATGCTCAGAAGATCAATAGCCATTTTACTTTTCTATGTTACTTATACAAGATGTGTGTTAGCTCCAGACCAATCTGCAATACTAACAAACTAATCAACCTAGAAAAAAAATCAAGTCCATCTAATCCATTGTTAGAAGCCAGGACAAAAATAATTTGTTCTACTAAACTAGAACATATCTATCATCAGATTCCACCTTAACCAAAAAGCAAGTTCTCACCATACAGTTAGACACTGTGGAATGCAGTCACAAAATGGTAAGTTCCAGGAAAGCAGGGAATACCAGTTTTGCTCTTCATAAAACTATTTGCTTCCAACTAAATATCTTCCCATTACATGCACCCAACCAATCCTTTCACTGCCCTTCCTTTCACAGTACACGCCTCCCTCCTGACCTTGGAAGGAATGTTCTCCCCACAGACATCAGCCCATCCCTCGTCCCTCAAGACACAGTGGAAGTAGACATCCTCCTTGGTGGATGTGTCACAGAGGAAGAGATGCAAAATGCCATTCACGTATTCATCCACAATGCCCACAAGCAGCTTGGAGTCACACAGTTCCTTGAATAGGAGAGTGGCTGCATTGGACCACACGCCCTAGAGAAGAAACAAGAACATAAAATTACTATAAACAGATCAACATCCACTGCCTGAGACTTTCCCTTGTGGGCACTTGCTAAAAAGGCAATTAAGCTAGGTCAGGCTAGGGAGAAACACAGGCAAGCCAGGTAGTCGAGTTTCCCAGCACTAAACTAAATCAAACTACCCCAAAGCCTGCAATGCCAGTTACACCGGGACTGCCCTTTCACCCTAAATTCCAAACATGGCATTCACTACTGATTTTACCACAATTGCCTAAAATACAGTTATTTGTTGTTGGTTTTGTTGGTGGTTTGTTTTTGTTTTTTTTTTTTTTTTTTAATTCCTGGAATCATACTATTATAGAAGTTGAAAGTGTCAAATGTTTTGAAGAAGCGTCTAAGCCTCAGCACAGTGAAAACTGTGATTCTTTAACCTTCAAAAAACAGAGGAAACAACTTTTTGAAAAGAATGTCTTTAAAATACAGAAGAAACAACTCTGATCCTGTGCATTCCTTCAGAGATTCTATTTCTCAGGCTTCTTGACCAAGAGGTTTCCCAGCACAGAGGAACTTTCTTATGATCTCTATAATTCTTTGGCTACGCTGATTGCATCAAATAAACTCAATGCTCTGTCACAGAAGACATTTTTAAAACAGGGAGGGTTGGAGCTACAAAGGCTTCAGAAGGACCCTGGAGAACTACCAGCAGGGGAAAAAAAAAAGTTTGTTCATTTCCTTAACAATAGCTATCTGTTTCTCCAGCAATATAAGCAAGAATACTCCAATTGTAAGGAAAACAGCAGAAGGGACACCACTTGCAGACACAGAGACTTACAGAGTCATACTCTGCTGACCGTAACAGCAGCAATTCTGCTGAAAACATCAATGGGACCTGAATTAATCCAAATGTTGGAACCTGAATTAATCCAAATGCTTGCCCTCATCAGAAGAAAAAGCCAACCTCTACTTGATAGCTCTTACACATATGTCAATAAACAAACTGCACGTGAACACACACCTCCACAGGTTTTACCCATGCCAAGGAACATGGGATGGCCTGAGCGGGAAGCTTCAAGTAGCACCACCTACAATACAAAAGAAAGCCATCACCATTACATCAAAAAAAGAGCAAAATCAGGCAGAAAAGAACTTCCTCCTCTTCTGTTTTAAAATCAGTTTAGGAATAGAGGGGCACTTGTGACTAAAACCCAAAGGCAGCCTTGGAAAACACTCTATTTCCAGAGAATGGGCACAACAGAAATAGCAATATCAACTGGTCCCTTATGCCTTCCCCTGCCTAAAGCACCTTCCCATCATAACCCCTTACGATTACAAAGGGCAGAGAGCAACGTGTTTTGAACCTAAGAATGCAAATGGGAAGGTGTGAATACAGACAAATGAGAAGGGAAGAAGCAAACACGGAAAAGGTACAGAATTGCAGAGAATGATTACCTGAGACTGAAAATGCATCCCACTTGGGCTAATGTCCGGTTCAAGAGGATGTTTACACAGATTCACAGAACCCAGGGAGGAGGATTAGGGATGCTTGCCCCAAAGTGACAGAAAGTAGGAAAAGGAAAGACTGAGGAAGGCAGGAACAGGAAAGGATTTAGCCCAAAATCACTGTGAGGGAGTGAGGGCCAGGGCTGATGAACAAAGGGCCCAGAGCAATCTGCAAAACGGGTCTTAAACAGTATCACCTCAAGCATTAGAATGTCAACAAGGAAGTGCCTGCAAGGCATCATTATGGAATAAAACCCCAGATCCTTTCTTGGAATCTGCATGCTGGGATGTCTTTCTGAAGATGACTGGGAGTAGTCAGCATGGATTCACCAAGTCTTGGCTGACCAACCCGACAACCTTCTACAATGAAATGACTGGCCTGGTAGGTGAGGGCAGAGCAGTGGGTATTGTTTACCTTGACGTCCATCAGGCTTCCAACACTGTATGCTCTAAGATCATCAGAGAAGTTAATGAGGTGTGGGCTAGATGAGCAGACAGTGAGGTAGACTGTGAACTGGCTGAAGGGCCAGGCCCAGAGAGCGGTGCTCAGTGGTACAAAGTCTTGTTGGAGGCCAGGAACTAGCAATGTACCCCGGGGGTCAATACTAGGTCTGATACTGTTCAACAACTTCATTAACAACCTGGATGGTGGGGGAGAGCCCACCTTCAGCAAGTCTGCTGATAATACAAAACTGGGAAGAGTGGCTGATGCACCAGAGGGTCATGCTGCCATTCAGAGGGACCTCAACAGGATACAAAAAATGATCAGACAGGAACCTGATGAAGTTCAACAACTTCTGCACTTGCAGAGAAACACCATAATGCATCAGCACATGTTTGGGGCTGACTGGGTGGAAAGCAGCAATTTTTCCAAGAGGGTGACCAAGGATTGGAATAGGTTGCACAGGTTGTGGAATCTCCATGCTGGGACTGTCTTGACGTGGTCCAGTGCAGCCTGCTCTAGATGGCCCTGGCTTGAGCAGAGAGGTTGGTCAGGATGACCCTCAGAGGTCTCTTCCAACCTCAACCATTGTGTGATTCTGTCACCCATGTGTAATTCACTTACTTGAGGAATCTCAGCCAAGACTTTTGGACAATTTCAAGGTTTCCATAATCTGGGTAGAACACTTCTACTTCATGGTCACTGATGACACGGTGGATGATAGCGCGGTACCACCATTTTGAGATGGTTACACAGCAAAGCTGTCCAGGCCGTACTGAAGACTCAGGCATGATATAACGTTCAGAAACAAGTTTATTTGAGTAACAGTGTCTGAAAAAGATGATAATGAAAAACTGTACTTGGTAGGATGCAGAAGACGAACAAGGAGAAATCTACAGGGCTTCAGAAGAATCCTCACTTCTCAAAGCCTTCATGACATGAATTTTCAGGAGTAGTTTTAATAGATGCTTTGTATCTCTGTTCTGCTATACTTAAATTGAAATGACAATAAAAATTCAAACCCCAACTTTTAACATAGAATCATAGAATGGTTTGGGTTGGAAGGGACCTTAAAGATCATCGAGTTCCAAGATCCCTGCCATGGGCAGAAACACCTCCCACTAGAGCAGGTTGCTCAAAGCCCCATCCTGCCTGGCCTTGAACACCTCTGGGATGGGGCCTCCACAACTTCTCTGGGCAACCTGTTTCAGTAGCCCAACACCCACACAGGAAAGAATTTCTTTCTAGTATTTAATCTAAATCTCCCCCCTTTCAATTTAAAACCATTACACCTTGAGTGACATTCTTGGGATCCAACAAAAAGCTAATTAATGGGGATTAATCAAAGGCTAAATGCAGCCAGTCTAGTTGTTAATTTTGAACATTAACTTGATGTGTCAGTGCTTCTTGTGAACCAGTTTTGCTTTCAAATATAGATATGACAAAGGCCTATTCTTTTTGGAAATTAAAGTAAAAGCCTTAGCCTAGCACATTAGGAACAGTAGCACAGACAAAGAGGTACAAAAGGGACCCCAAAGTTCCTTTCCATAACCTTTTAAAGTTTAGGTCTGTCTAGGACATAGCCAAAACCCCGATGAATTACTGTTAACCATACTTTGTGTTTGCTAGTGAAAAGGAATGTGTAAGCATAATGAGTACATGTTTCAGTACGGCACTGGCACCTCCGTATCAAGTCATCAAGCCAGCAGTGACCATAACTAAAAGCTGGGCACCCTCCTTCCTCAGCACAAACATACATACAATGGGTAGTAGGACTGAATGTACGCACCTCATCTCAAACATCATATCCTGCAGTTTATCAGATGTTTCCCTGCTGCAGATGTGGATGTAGAACTGGCTTGGAGAGACAACAAATTCCACGAAGACTCCCACCAAGCACCTCTTCTCCAGTGGTGGTAAACTGCAAAGGCTTCTATCCTGAACAGCATCTGGGGGGATTTCTGGAGTCATTATCAACTTGGCTTGTAGAGACTGCTCCAAACCGTGAGGCTACAAAGGGACAAAAGGCAGGCAGCACTCAGATGTCTTGTCATGCACTCTATACATGACTGGCCTTTCCATTAAGGTAAAAAATAGCTCTGTTTTCCCAGGGACCTGTGAATTACTGAGTATCAGAGAATCTCAACAAATTTTGCAAACTTGGATTAGAACTTTCCCTGTGATAGAAGCATTTATTTTCACACTGTCTCTTTTCCTTCCTTCTTTCTTCCCTCCTATGAAAAGAGGGGTGCAACGAAAACACCTTGCTCACATTCCTGCAAGGAATAAAGGAGAGGAACTGAAGTCGTGTCACATATATAACAAAGTACTGAATGGCTGTTGCTAAAGAAGCAGAACAAGACAAAAACCCACACCAAAAAAACCCAAACCAAACACAACCTACCTGTGTGTTGGATTTTCCCCAAAAGATGCTAATTTCACACTCCATGACAGAGTACATAACTGAACCAGCAAAACTCTCTCTGAAAGTGATTCAAAAGTGACAGAAGGCACAAATGCGTATCACTTTCACACTAGAACTATTTCCCAAGGATAAAACCAAACTAAACCTACAAACTCTGTTCTTTTCTCACTCTAGACAAATTTGGATATGACTGAGTTGTTAGCACAGCTTACAATTTTGCTTTATTCTTTAACTGCTAAAAACACTATTTTGCTTGAACTAGTGTGGATAGAAACCTTCATCAGCTTCTCTCCCTGCCTTAAGAGCCTTTTTTTGTGCCAACATACAGCGGTGCTCCTCTGATGATCAGGAATCAAAATTATTTCAATTTTACTCATCAGGAATATGCCACAAGTCACCACTGCATTATACATCAGTCAGTGTATGGGAAATCTGTCTTCCAGCACACCCCCCATTGCATATCTGGCTAAATTAAACTGCCAACAATGGGGTTTTACAATACCAGCTCTTTTAACCACTGTTTACAGAAGCAGATGAGAATCTCTTCTTCTAAGCAAGAGCTAATGCCCTTGAATTTTATTTTTTTCTTAAATTAAATT
Source organism: Nycticryphes semicollaris (assembly GCA_013400055.1). Taxonomy (NCBI): domain Eukaryota; kingdom Metazoa; phylum Chordata; class Aves; order Charadriiformes; family Rostratulidae; genus Nycticryphes; species Nycticryphes semicollaris. The sequence goes on from VXBJ01003466.1 coordinate 133,651, forward strand.
TTTTGACTAAAATATTGATTCAAACAGTGAGTTAACATTTCTGAGTTAAAGAACAACTGAGGGAATTCTTGTCTGAGCAGAGGCATCACCTCTATACAGCCCTTGCATTTCAGGACTTCCTCTAAAATGTGCCTGGGAATACTGGCATTTCTAAGGGACAGTTTTGCCCCAAGAATATTGAACTGTTACGTGTACACATGATCTTTATAATCTAGCTCATACATTGGTAGGGACAAGAGACACTTCCATGAAAGCTGTAGATGTGTACTTAAAAACAGGTTTACAAAAATGCAACAAAATTATAAAAAGATAAACAAACAGAACACACTGTAAAACTTGGCTTACAAGAGGTATGACTGGCTAACTCCTCGCTGTAAGCTGGGCTGGCAGCTGCCAAGAGTGATGTGTATGACACCTTTCCTTCTGCTCAGGGCAGAGAAAAAGCTGCTGAGAGCAGCCGCTCTATATACTTTACCCTTCTCAATAATGAGCAGATTGACTCGGCCCCTGTCCCTCATTCGTCCCTTACAACATTTCCACTATTAGTCTCTGGTGAGCAGATACTTGGATACCCTGCAGCTGGGGTGAGGGTGGATCAGGTTGCACCTTTCCCTTCTACCTCGCAGCATCCCGAGGAGCAAGTGCTTGTATGCGAAGTAACATGTTCCAACCTGCCCCCCTCCCCAAGAGGGATTTTTTAAAACAGAACAGCTAACTTGGTGTTTCATGAGCAGTACTAGATGTACGAACACCTTCCAAGACTTATCCTGCTCGGATCTTTAAAAAGGTTCCCTTTGCAATACATAGGAACCAAAACCCGACTTGAGGGTGGGGTTACATGGACCACATCCTCCCCACAAGCAGACTTTGTTTGATCTAGGGAAATTCCCTGTGAAATTCATCATATCGAACTAAAACATCTTTAAAGGATCAAAACAGCCTGCCAAGTATCTCTGGAGGGTAGGTTTTATGAAGTGCCACACAAAATCCAACTCACAGTTCCCAGGCTGCCAAGTTCATTCATACACAAAACACCAAATCAGGAAGAACTCCTGGGACTCTTTCCCTACCTATGCATTCCAACTGTACAGTTGTGTACATGCACAAGATGAGCTTGCAAGAGGAAATAACTCTCAGTAGGAGGATTTTCCTGAGAAAAAGAAGGCCTAAAGATGCTCAAAACAAAAGAGGGGACAAATTCTGCCAATCAGATATGGCAATTCAGAGCTTCTATACTACTCTGTACTGCTCCATCCCTTTCCTAAAAGCACACCACTAAACAAAGCAAAAGTCCCAAACATAGAAAACCTCAATTTTTTCAAAGTCCAACCAAATAGCAGAGTCGAGACTGCAGGAATCAAGATCTCCAAGGACCATTCCCCAGCTCTGTCACATAGCTGATTGACACTTAAACCCTGCCTACTGCAGCAAGGAGAATTCCACACAGCTAGTCCTAAAGTCTACTACAAGTACACCAAAAGGTATCACCACTATTATCAGGGAGCAAAATGATGCTTAACAGACCTCACATGATCTGTAACATACATCTCAAGACCAGAAACAGCCAAGAAAAAGACTTAGTCTGGATGGTATAAAGCTATATACCAGGTCAGTATGAGCCTGGTAACCTCCAGACTCATCTAAAACAAGTGCAAACAGTTTTAGAAGCAGCTGTGTGCATCAGCAATACAAACTCAACAGAAACAAAAGCAGTAAGAAGAGTATCACCCCCCAGATTAGGACATAATAAAGCTACAGATCGCCCATCCAGCCACTTACTTGTTTGAGGCCACCACCTGAATCTACCATTTGTGTTTCCACTGGCTCTGACTCCTCTTTTGCTACCAGGTGGAAGCTGTCTGTCTCACAGCTAGGTTCCAAAGGAGGCATCTCAACTGCAGGTGCTGCCACAAAGACAATAATTTGGCTGTTATTTTTTGTGGGACTGATGCACTGTTACATATTAAGCAGAAAAAGAAGACATCTGAAAATGAAACTCTGAAATGTACTGGTGCCGTTTTCCTCATCTCTGGTAACATTCACAGCCACTACAGCCATGAGGACTGAGAGCCATCCTTCACCATGTTAATAAAGTAAAACAAAACATAACATAAAACAATTGTTCTTGTAAGCACACTAAGGGTTAAATCAATTGCTAGAATGATGCTAAATTGAATTTTTCCCAGAAAATTCAGGAATTCAGCAGGAATTGTATGCGATTTTGTGCCTTCTCTTGTAGCTGTTATGGGAATGCTGAAGAGATCTGCAGTCTCTTCTGTTTTCTTTTGGGGAATGTTGTATCTGTGCCTTTCAGCCTAGTGCTAAACTTTCAGTCTCGAAAAGCTCATTGGAATGACTCTACCAGCCTGCGGAGCAGACATTCAGATTCTTCCAGTTCTGTTATCTATTGCCTGGAATGACTAGAAATTCCAGTCCTACACAGACACTCATGAAGTCTGTTCTCTGAAAGGGCTATGCATCCCTTCTTTCATCTCACACCAAAAACCAGTGGCAACCTGCAGAAAACTTCCAGTTAAGCTCTTAACCTCCAGTTAAGCTAACAAGACATCTCCCTTGTGACAGGTGCTTCTGCAGCACCCCACAGCCCTTCTGTGCTAAAACCGAGGGGAACCGAGACTATTACAGTAACTGGAAATCGTAGAATGCTATGGGGTTGGGAGGGACCTCTGGAGATCATCTAGTCCACACCCCTGCCAAAGCAGGTCCTCCTAGAGCAAGTCACACAGGAACTTGTCCAGGTGGGTTTTGAATGTCTCCAGAGACAGACTCCACCACCTCTCCAGGCAGCCTATTCCAGTGCTCTTCAAAGTGAAGAAGTTCCTCCTCACATCTGATGGAACTTATGTTCAAGTTTGTGCACATTTCCTCTTGTCCTGTCACCAGGCACCACTGAAAAAAGACTGCCCCCATACTCTTGACACCCACCCTTTAAGTATTTGTAGGCATTGATCAGAT
>VXBJ01003466.1:136667-174156 GCA_013400055.1 Nycticryphes semicollaris
CAAATAAGTAACACACCATCACCTTGCGGCATCTCCTCCTGCAGCACCTCTTCCTGAGCCTCATCTTGTGGCACCTCCTCCTGAGGCACTTCTTCCTGCACCTCATCCTTCTCTATTGAACTTGCCAGGTACTTCTTCAGGGTCAGCAAGGAACCCTCTCTTGTCTGCTCAACCACAATGATATCAGACACGCTCTTGAGGACTTCAAACATGGAAAAAAATCCGTATTGTGTGTACCGGAATGCCCGGCCAAAACGTCTGAAGAAGGCCTTATCAAAGTCCAAGAGCAAAAGTGGTGAGGAACTCAGCAAATCCTGCAGCTCAGCCTTCACCTTCGCTGGCAGCACAGGAGCCCTGCCCCTCTGAGGGAAACTCTTTGGATTCTTAGAGGGAGAAGCAGTATCTGCATTTCCAGGAGCATTCCTCCGTGCCCTAGTATGTCTCTTCTGTCTAGCAACCAGTTTGGCAATGGCCTTGGTGGTCTCATCTGCAATGGCTACAACAGAAAGAAATAAACTCTTACACTACTGTTAACAGTGGACTGTTACAAGCTCTACACAAGCAAAGCTCCAAAGAAAAGAAAGACCTTCCTTTCTTTCCTTCCCCCCCCGAAACCTTTTCAGAAGCTGATGTCTCCTTCAAAAGCAATCACACTAAATTGTGGCTAATTTCCAGCAGGGCTATCAGTTTTTCTCTCATTTGTAAACTTGAATTGAACCATTTTTAATGGCCAACAATCAATCTGCATCTTCCTCACCCTCATAAATCCAGATCTAAGTAGGAAGGCTACAGGATCACAAGAGGAAAGCCAGATGTTGTGAGCTTTGTTGGGAAAACAGTAAATATGTCATTGCTCCTCTCAGCCAAATCACAGTAAACTCCTGCTACAGAGCACCCACACACCCAGGGGTAAGGTCTCATTGGGGAGCAGCCCAGGTATTTTTCATGCTTTTAAACAACTTTTTCTTATCTTACTGTAGCACTCTATAAAACCAACAAAATTCCACCCTTCCCAGTCAACTCTTTGCACCTATCATTTGTTTCCACAGCTCTTCCCCAAAGAAAAAGAAAATGAAAAAGGTTCTTTGAATCATAGTAAAATTCCTATGGGATCAGGTAGGGAGACACTTATAGCTTCTCCCAAGAGGCCTCATCTCTAGTTTTGGCTCCTGATGTAGTCCGCATTTACAGGAAAAGCGATGCTTATCAGTTCTAGTGAACCTATAAGAAATGCTACTGCAGTTTCTAAACTTAAGTGCAGAATGCAAAATGCGCAAAAAATAACTAGAAGCCTCTGTGATTTTTCAGGAGGGAAGAGCAGAAAAGCACTGAAAGGCAGATCAAAATACAGGAAGAAACATTAAAGACAAGAAATTAAACAAATCTGTATCAGAAAAAGAATAACAGAGATATGTGACCTACAGCTCTAGGAATTCATCCTGCACATCCCTGTTTTGGAGCATCACTTCGTACCAGTACACGGTTGCAAGCAACTTCTTCACCTCTAAGGAAAAAAAAAACCCACCCTCACCTTTGAGGATTAAAGTTCCGTTCTCATTAGAACAGACTCGGACAACATCAGGCATATCTGCCACCAGCTCCAAGATGGACTGGAAGCCCAGGTCACACAGAGGAAGAGGTTTGCCGATGATGGCCAGGTACTCCTGCTCCAGCTGTGCAGGCGTTAAGCCCTCTTTTGAAGCCACTAGCAGTGATCTCACCTCCTTCTTCAGCACCTCCATAAGCTGTGCTTGCTTTGACATGTCTGCGCTAAAGGGGCAACAGAAGAAGAAAACAACTTGTACCACACCTGCTCAAATACAGGCAAGACACTTTTCACAGCCTAGCAGCTAAAAGCTGGTGGGGGGAGAGGGCAGCAAGCCAGGTTCACCAACAGCCATTACCTACGAACCACCATATTCCCTTGCCTGCACCCCTGGTGCTGCCACCCTTTGGCACCCACTATCCCAGCTAAGATCATGGCTCCTCCTGCCATTCACTGCCTGTCTCCAAGGGATGATGGCCCCTACAAGCATTATACCTCCCTCAATTTTATAAACCCCTCCCCCCAGGGCTGCCCTTTAAAAACTCTTCTGCTCCACAGAGATCCCTGCACCCCTAAAATACTGTCTGAGTACCAAACACACTCTCCACAGGCTCACCACCCCTCACTGAGATCCCCATACCCCTAAACCCCGCTCTGCGTATTGCCCCTTCTGCCCCATAGAGCCACTGCCCCCTTAAAGAGATTCCTGTGCCCCTAAACCACAGAGTACAGACCCCTGCACAGAGGTTCGGTGTCCCCAAAAGACATTCCCATGCCCCAAACCCACAGCCTGGGGACACCCTTCCCCCAGCAAAGGCCCCCGAGGGTGACAGCTTCCTAAAGAGATTACCATGCCCAAACCCACAGCCTGGGGGCATGTCACCCCTCCTCTCCCCCCCAACAAAGACCCCAAAGGGTCACAGCCCCCGGAAGAAATTACCACGCTCCAAAACCACAGCCTGCGCACTCCCACACAGAGACCTAAGGGTCACCGCCCCCTAAAGAGATTCTCGTGCCCTTAAACCACCTAGGCCGTGGTTTAAGGGCACACAGAAACTCATGAGAGTGGGGTGTCAGTGTCACCCCAAACACCGCTCGTTCACACCCACCGCGCCATCCCACCGCCTCCCTCACGAAGCTACAGCCACCCTCACCCCCCCTTCCCGCCCCTTCTGCGCCTGCGCGATGCCTTTCCCGCCCTTCTGGGGCGCGAGGGTCTGGGCGGTGCTTCCTTCTATTGCAGCGGGGCATTGAGGGCCCGGCAGCGGGAGGGCCCTGAGTCCCTCGTCTGGCTGCTGCGCGCTACAGGCCGTAGCCGGGCCGTGGACTGAAGGGCTTCCCGCTGCCGGGGTTGGGGCGGGCAGCGTGTCCTGTGGAGACCGACCCCCGGGTGCTTCTGACAAGAAAAGCAACCGAAGCCGGGCCAACACCAGGCCTGAGCCGCTGTTTTACCCCTACTGCTTAAAAAGACCACCTGCCCTTTCAGCAACTAGAGGACATCTTACCTCCCATGCCATGCTGGCCAAGTGGAAAAAGGTTTCTGGAGCACTTCTAAGCTAACATGCAGGCACCGTATGAATTTATTAATTAACACACCACTGCTGCCCATGTTTTCTCCTCTGTCATTAGGCCTCTCCTTCCATTGCTTCTCCAGTTGACCTGCTGACGAGGCAGTCAGTGTGATGGAGCAGAGGAAGCAGGGAGATGGTGCTTCTGCCCTCCCTGCTTGCAATATCCTGGCTCCCAGCTGGCCACAAGTCTCTAATAAAATAGCAATTTGTGAAAGAAAATAAGAGCAGCACCTCCCTGGCTGGGAGCTTCCCGTCTCTCCAGCTACTCCTCCACACCAGAGACGAATATCCCTGAACACACCCCTGTTGACAGGGAAGTCCAGCCTTGTCTTGCTGTAGTTCTATTTCTAGCCAGGTACTGGTTTCTTTAATGTGTTCAGTGACTTTAAAACACTTTAAAATAGAATTTCTTGCCGAGATTTCTGCAGATGTCACCACAAGCTGCATGGCATGAAAAGAAAAAGTTAACATGTTTGCTCTGCCACACTGCTGCTGTGGAAAACTAGGGAGGCATTTAGGCACAAACTCTTGGCAATTTAGATTCAGCAGTTTTAACCCTGCAATGGCCTCTGTGCTTTGCACCCATTCAGGAAAGTTCATGGCTGAACTGGGACTAGCTAATTTCCCTTTCTGCTAAAATTTGAGGTGACCCTAGGGAGAGGGAGTTTGCTGCCAGTATCGCTCCACTGTGGCAGCTAAAGAGGGCAGACCAGTGCAAGATGCTGCTCACCCAGCCATTCTCTCCAGCACCCCCTCAAAGTACTCCTGAGCAAACGACTGGTCTCATAGTAAAGGTTTTTCACCCTGGTGTTTGTTGTTCTGGGCTGCTCTCACCATTTGAAGTCTTTGGAGCCGCATGTCTGACAAGTCTAAAAGTTTAGGTTGCTTTTTAACAGCTTTGCAGAAATCACCCACTGAAACCATCTTTTAACCATCTGAGTGCTTCTGGTTGTATTTTATTTCCAAAGGCAGGAAGTTATAAACGGAATGCCCTCCTGTAGTCTACCCTGTCCAGGTCTTACCTTCTTTCCCATCTTTGCAGCAGTGTGTGATGACGGCAGAGCAGCTGGAAAACAGCTTGCTCACTTCACTGTCCATTATGTCTGACAAGACTGTGATAAACTTGAAACAAGCCTCCTGCATCTGACACCTCCCTTCTCTCCTCCCCTCCCTGGTTTTCCTGCCTGCAGCAATAAATTGAAGCACGAGTTCATCCTAATCCCACAGGTGGCTGCATGCTCCTTGGCACAGATGAGGATGGATAAGAGGTCTCGGAGCTCTTCCAGGGAGTCTCACAGGAGACGCAGAGAGTCCCCAGCTACACAGAGCAAACAAGAAAAGAGGGAGAGCAGCAAAGAAGATGGCAAAGGAAAGGGAGACATAAAGCAGGAGAAAGCAAAGGAGATTAAGAGCACTGCAGGGACTGACGGTAGGGTACACACGTCCACAGTAGTGGATGTGGATGATGTGATATCTGATGAAGAAATGGAGGCAATGGCGTTGCTGGACAGCGAGCAGCAAGAGGAAGGTAAGGCTTACTGAAGGGAAGGGGCTGGAAAGCTTTGGGCTTTTTGACCTTGTGTGGGACACAGTATGACTGCTCTCTGAACAGTGAGTGTCAGCACAGACAAGTAGTTACCCTCAAGATGGGATACGGGAGACCAGCCAGCCCCCGGGCAGCTTCTGCAGTCAGTCCAGGCAGATCAGCAAAGCAATGAACTTTGAAACAGGCAGTTACAACCCCAGCATCCTTCATGCTTCAGCTTACTGCTCCCCAGTTCTGTTCATGTACTGTTGTCTTCCTTTTCTTGCTTTTCCTTCTTGGTAGATGGAGTTAGCCTTAATGCCAGTTCACAGCCCAAAGAAGTGCAGCGCAGGGAAGAGCTGCACGTAAGGTGCACACGTAGCCCCTCTTCTGGATAACCCTCTAGAGCAGCTCCTCTCCAGGCTGTGGGTTAGGCAGATTCCCAGCCTGCCATGGCAGGAGGGAGAGTCATAAATCTTTTGGCAAGACAACTGGGCTTCTTTGGATCCAGCACCACCAGAGATGCTATATTACAGGAGCCAGCATCACTCGTCCACTTCCATGCCAGCAGCTCTTCTGCCCTAGAGTAACACAAAGGTTCGGACTTGCTCCTGTCTCTGGGAACTAACTTTTCTCAACTGCCTCTTTCTGCCTCAATTACAGGAATCCCAGTTAGTGAGCGATGCTGTGGAGCTACAGTCATCATGCAGGTTCTTGGGATCTAAACCTTTTTCAGGACCTGGTGGCTCTGCAGAGAGCTCCAAAGGCAAATGGGCAGGGATGGAAGGGCTAGAAGGGATCCAAAATGGGGGATGCAGGGATGCTAACTTCACTGCTGGAAAACCTTTGGTTCTAGGTACACCCAGAAGTAACCTAATTAGCTTCATGCCATACCTGCAGATTTTCACTCAGGTCTGAGCACAATAAAGGCTGGTCAGATCTAGATGACCCACACCCACTTTGGGAGATGTAGAAGGTAATATTCACATGGGGCTGACCACTCTAGTCAGCCTCCAGCACCTTTGTGTGACTGCTGTAGAGTATAGGGAAATTTCAACGGCACCAGTGGCTTGGCCCTCCTTAGAGCTGGGATGCAACTGAAATCCTGTTCCAAAGTGTCCTGAGATACTGTGACAGGGAAGGGCACTTCAGGCTGTGCATATTGAAAGCTATCTCTTATTTACAATCTTTCTCTTTGCCTTTAGTTTATCTTTGCAGATAAGCTTCTGGGATCCCAGCTCAGTCAACAAGGTGCCCATTTCAAGCCTTTCAACACTGCTTGGTAGCCACAGGTCTCCAAGCTAAATGCTGCTCTCTAGTCAAGGCACTATGGAGAAGCACGGCTCAATTTCTGCCTGTAGAGTAGAAGCAGAATCAATCTGTCAGTCCACTCTGGCAGCTCCTGGACCCCTGAGGCAGGGAGTATTCTTTAACATAGGTCCAGAGAGAGCCGAATGGTTTCACATACACTGGGTCTAGGCAAAGGACAGCACTGAAGCTGATCTGTGCAGGAAGTTGTCAAGCCATAATTATTTTGGGAGCAGTCCTCTCCTAACATACTCATGTTGGATTTCTCCCTAGGTGTAAAGTCTCCGGGTCTGGGCATCTGTGAGTGGCTTCTGACCATCTTGTCATTCCTGTTTGTTGTAATGACCTTCCCCATTTCTGTCTGGTTCTGCATGAAGGTGAGAATAGTCATGGGTCCTCTCTAGGTTTAATATTCAGTGTCTTGTGTAGATGTAACTCAGTGGTTCAGCACGTCACGCATGAGCATAAAGCTTTTTTGGTCTAAGGCTCTTCTTGAGCTTCTTCAATTTGTCATTAAGTTTTACTTATCCTTTATCATACATGGCTGCAACACAGCCACTGCCTATCACATACTCCTGCTGTGATGTCAGCAGGCAAGGGCTGAAGTTTCACTTTTTAAAAACAAATTGCAGGTCTGTTAACTTTAAAACATAACCTCCAGCTTAGCCAGCCCAGAGATGGCTGCATTGCAGCAGCAGGATAAATCGGTTTTGAATGAAAAATTTTAAGAGAGGTTGATTTCTCAGTTAATAGCAGATTTTTCCCTCTTCCTCCCCTTTTCTCAGATTTCTAGCATGGCTACAAGTAGGCATATTTTGATTCTCACCTCTCAGGAATTTCATGTTCATCTTGTTCTCAACGAGAGTGTCAGTGTCATGGCTCAGATCTTACATGTGAACACTCTCACACATGGTTCCCTTGGAGGCTAGCAACCACCATGCAAAATTCTAGCTCAAGGTGTTCAGGCTTGGACAGGGTATAATGAAGCAGAATGATGGCCTCTTCCTGGGAAACCCTGGGCAGCTCTAACATAGGTGGCTGTCACAGGGCTGCTCCAATGCTGCTCACACACGGGCCAGGTAGCAGTTCTGGGGCAGGTTCTTTGAGGGGGTAACGGGACTCAGTGACAAGTGACTCCACTAGCTCATATGTGCTGAAATCCTCCTTTTGAGGGGCTTTTGCAGAGCAGACATCCTCCCACACTGGTGAGGCCTTTTTTCCCCAGTCCTACACTTTCCTCTCCAGCCTAGCTTTTGTTTCCCTCTGCAGGTGGTACGGGAGTATGAGAGAGCCATCGTTTTCCGACTTGGGCATCTCCTTCCTGGCAGAGCCAGAGGGCCTGGTAAGATGTTTCCTAATCTCCCCCCAGCCATGTCCTCCTGCTCTTCATGCTCTACCAAAGCTCGCATAGCTGGTGTCCTCTAAGCAGGCACGGCCAGGCAAGAGATGAGATGTCTTTACTCCCTTCCCCTTAAAGGCCAATATCTTCTAATGGCTTTTCCCATCATGGAAGCAGCCTCAGAATTTGAGCCTGTATAGTGCTGTTCCTTTGTAGTTCTGCAGGCCAAACCCTGCCCTGTTCTTCAGAGCAGGTGAGGAAATTTCTGTGGTTCTTATGATCACCAGTTGCCTTTCTCTTCCTCCCACAGGCCTCTTCTTTTTCCTTCCCTGCCTGGACACGTATCACAAGATAGACCTCCGTCTCAAAACCCTAGAGATCCCCTTTCATCAGGTATGGCTGACACACCCTCTCTATATTAATTGCTGGATCTCTTTAATGTTACATCTTATGCTTCCAGCATTCATCTCTGCATGGAAAAATTTGAAAAAACATCTCAAGGTCACCCTAATACCTCATAAAATGGGAGGCCAAAAATTCACCATAGTGAATTTTCATGTTTTTAAAAATTACTGCTTTTAATCCCATTCAGTTTGACATGCTTTAGTGGTAATCTAGACCAATAGGGAGTGGCTGGGCCAGAGATACCGGACTGGATTTTTTTACCCACTGCACTGAGAAGTGCATGCAGCAGGGACAGGAGCTCAGACTAAGATTTTAAAATGATGCAAAGGTGGTACTCTACTCCTGTGTAAGACTGGGAGGAAGAAAGGACTGAACCCTTGCTTTCTAACCCTGCAACCTCCCTAGCCACAGTCCCTCTTCTCCTTTTGGGATGTGTTGTCTGTGCTGCTGCGCTGCCAGTGGGACTGTCCTTGTCTGGTAGCATCTCCAGCCTCACCTCAGTGGTGTACAGCAAATCCTTCTGGAGATACAGTAACTGAGCATACACCTCAGGAGACAACATATGCTTTCACAGCAGGAATGGACCAGGCAGCAGCGGGCAGGGAAACACAGTGTAGGATGATGACCTGCTCACAGTTCCTAGATCAGCAGATATACTGAGGAGACATACACAAAGATGCTGTGCAGGGAACTGATATCCAGAGGTTATATAGTTTGCCCAAGGTCAGTCAGTAGCAGAGGTCAAAACTACAAAGACTTAACCATCCAGCTAGATTCATCCTTCTCTTAATTATGTGCTTGTCTGTGCTATCTTAGAATTGTCAGAACCAACTCCATCTCCCCTAATGTCTTCTGCTTAGGTGGTAACCAAAGACATGGTTACCTTGGAGATAGATGCTGTCTGCTACTACCGGTTGGAGAATGCCTCTCTTCTCCTCACCACCCTGACCAGCATCTCCAGTGCCATCCAGCTGCTGGTGCAGACCACCACGAAGCGCCTCCTGGCACATCGAGCCTTCTCTGAGCTTCTTTTGGAGAGGAAGAGCATCAGTCAGGAGATAAAGGTGCTTCCACAGGGGGGAGATAGCAGAATAAGGGGTGAATTGAGGCTTCACAAAGAAACTCAGGTGATCAGTCCCTCAAAATCACAGGCACTGGTTTGCAGAAGGGTACAAACCCAAGAGATGCCTCCTTCACAGAAAAAGGGAAGATTTTTCTTCTGTTTGGTTTTTGACTCTGATCACTTTAGGGGAGGGATATATAGTCTGGGCCCCACAGACAGCCATGGTGAGAGTAGCAGGCAGTATGGTGTGAGGGCCATGAAGGAACAACTTAGATGAGCTTTATCAGTGCTTTGTGATACCCCAGCTTCAGTACTTACCCCAGAGAGGAGATTCTCACGATAAATGTATTCTGCAACCTAAGTGAGTTGCCATAAACCCAATATATATGGGATCTCCAGCAGCAGTTCTCTGTGGCCGCAGCACACATACATGATGACACCAGTCAGCTACTGAATGTTTCCTATGGTACTGAATTGGTTCAACACTTGAACCAGTATGGACTAGTTAAATTGTGCTAAATGCCTGAGGCGAACACGAATAGGAAGTAAAATGAAGGAAGTAATTTTATTTCTGAGGGGCCTCACCCAATAGCACACAAAAACTAATAAATCTGCCTTACAGTCCTGCAGTTCCCTGCCTTGAATTAATGTCCCTGCACTGTTCTTACTCCCTGTAAGGGGCCTAGGCCAGGGCTGGTGTTGTCCCCATGCTCTAAAAAGATTCCTCTTCACAGGTGGCTCTGGATGCTGTCACAGGCTGCTGGGGGATCAAAGTGGAGAGAACAGAAATGTAGGTAGGAAATGCTAGTAGAGGGGACTTCCCTGGCCCTTTGCAAATACCTGTCCTCCCCTGCTCAAAGCTGCCTGCTCCTCTTCCTGCTTTGCCTCTGCCTCTTTCCTTGCAGCTGTTCTGCAGAACGTAGAGCTTCATCCCTCACCTTCCTACTTTCCCTGCCCCTTTCAGCCTCTGCCCCATGTAAAACTTCCACACACGAAGACTGTGCTTGCTCCTGCACTGGCAGCCAGGGCAGGATCCTTAGCTGGGATCTCATCACCATCTCACTGCTGCTGCAGGAAGAGTTTGCACCCAATTCTGGTAGTCCAAGAGGTGCAGCAGGCACTGGCCCTCTGTGTCCCAACTCTAGATCAAAGGCCCCAAAGGTCTTAGCACTGGTAGGAATGGACTCATCACTCAGAAGCCTATGCAGAACGGTGTGACTCACTCATCACATAGTGGACCATGAAAGAGAGAGCCAAGCAGTGAATGAGTAAATTTATGAACAGAAGGAAATGCCTGCACCTTTCTTAAGAACAGTCTCCCAGTGGATTCTCTGCTGTCTCACAAAGAAAGAGCTTAGACTTCAAGCTTCAGAGACACAGAGAGAAGAGGTTTCTGTGCTGTCTAGTGATCATGGAAGCCCGATCATTAGAAAACTAGGCTGGAAAAGAAGGATAGGAATGAAGGTAGAAGGCTACAGTGAGATATGCAAAGAGAGATACCGAGGGAGCAAAGACCTTATCGCTCTCTACAACTACCTGAAAGGAGGTTGTAGAGAGGTGGGGGTTGGTCTCTTCTCCCAAGTCGCAGGCAATAGGACAAGAGTAAATGGCCTTAAGTTGCACCAAGGAGGTTCAGATTGGATATCAGAAAAATATTTTACACTGAAAGAGTTACCAAGCTTTGGAATGGGCTGCCCAGGGAAGTGGTTGAGGCATCATCCATGAAGGTACCCAGAAGACAGGTTGACATAGTGCTTAGTGACATGGTTTATTGATGAGTTGTTGGTTTTTTATCAGTTAGGTTGATGGTTGAACTAGATGATCTTAAAGGTCCCTTCCACCTGGACAATTCTATGATTCTAACATGAGTGAACTGATCTGCAGAGACTGACTGCTGAGCCTATTCCAAGACTCAGACTGACCATCTAGTCCTGCCAGGAGAGCCTAGAGCCCAGCTAATCTCTATCCTTTACTACCACAGCAACAATGTGCAGCTGCCTGCTGAAGTCCGGCAGTCCCTGGCTGTGGAAGCGGAGGCCCAGAGGCAGGCCAAAGTGCGGGTATGCTAGCTCCAAATCCTTTTCATCTCTTTCTGAAGCATTCCCCCTTCCTTTCCCACCCCTGGTTTGAGGTCCCTGGACATGCCACACAAAGATACTGCTCTGGGAAGACATGTTTCCTTTAATTCCTGTTCAAGAGCTGTGTCTAACAAGGGGAGCTGCAGCAAGACTCTGGGCCAGCCCAGTGGAGTGACAAATCTGGTACCTGACCTACAGGTAGGACACACACAGAGGTCTGGGATTGCCCCTGCGCCCACAGTGATGCCCATGGAGATCTCTTCCTCGGGGTTTCACTCTCCTTTAGGAGCCCAGTGCGGGGCTGTTACCACTGTCATGTACCCTGCACCTTGCTCAGCTCAGGCTGAGATCAGCAGAACTGCTCAAGAGCTTGGATATGGGTGGTGTCCAGCACCCTTCCCACAAGCCTAGCTTGGGGGCTGCCCTCTCCCATGCTTTTGCAGCAAGGGTATGCCCCATTATGAACCCCGATGGGCCTAGTAAAAACTATTAGACATGAGCTCCTGAACTTTTGGGAGCATCCATACGTGTAGTACATGCCATGATCTTCAGACTGCAGGAATCGCCACACTGGCCTTGGGAGTTTCATGGTGGCAACCTCCCTCTGTAATGAATAGCCCATGCCCTCCCTTACTCCCAGACTCACAGAAACCCTCTTTATTCCCCTGCTTGGTAGGTGATTGCTGCTGAGGGGGAAAAGGCTGCTTCTGAATCCCTGCGGATGGCAGCCGAGATCCTGTCCAGTGCTCCTGCTGCTGCTCAGCTCCGTTACCTCCACGCACTGCACTCCCTTACTGCAGAGAAACCTCCTGCTTTCATCTTGCCTTTGCCTTTGGATGCCATGAACTTGATCTCTCCAGCTACCCAGAGTCCTCCAGCAGTGAGCAACCTCCTCACAGCTACCACAAAGCTCCCAGAAAGCTCAGAAGACAAGAAGGACTCACCCATGCTCTAAGTAAGAGCTGTCCCAGAAATGGTGGCCACACTGCCCCTGTTCAGTTCTGCTCGGACAGGAGCAAAAAGGCTGATCTACTGGCAGGCCACTTTGCAGGCTGTGGTCTGGAGGCCTGAGGGAAGGCAGCCCAGGCCTGTAATATAAAGTGGATTGTACATGGAAGAAGCTTTTGCTTGTTTTGGAAAGAGAAAAATACAGAGCACAAGAAGCAGGCTTGGCTTGTACATGAGCAGAGGGCTGAGGGAAGAGGGATGTCATCACTTCCCCTTCATGAGGCCAGATGCACCTTGACACCCTTGAGCCTGGCCCCTGGGGTCTGACCCATCCTGCCCCATCACCTTGGCAGGAAGGACAGGACTAGCCCCTATGTACTTAAATGCCCCTGTCCCCAAACTGAACAGCCAGGCAGGCAGGGGTGGGAGCCCGATGATCAGTGGGGGAGCAGAGGGGATCAGCAGCAGGCAGATTAGTGGGTACTGCCAGCCTGGTTCTCCTGTGACGAGGGAACAAGCTGGGTCCCAGGCGTACTCCTGGATATAGGATTTTGATCACTGCCTGTACACACATATGTACGCACACAGGCGACCAAGGTGTTTAGCCCTGGCTCTAAAACAGGAGGAAAAGGAAGAGGAGAAAAGGGCAGGCCTTAAGGCTTGGCACTTCCCTGCAAGGCACATCAACCAGAGGAAAGGCAGGCTGTGCTGCTGCTCACTTCCACTGGGGGGTGAGGCAGGACAAGATCTGAGCTTCTGGGCATCTCTAAACATTTTAGAGGTGATCTGTTCACCAGCTCCCACTGACCAGATAAGGGGGAATCCTGCACCGCTGGGAAAGAGCCAGCTGAGAGCCTCAAGAACAGTAAATACCTTTGCCTGCTGCAGCTGCCCTGGTAACATCCACACACAGAGAAGGAACAGAGAAAGTCCTCAAAACTCTTATAAATCCTCAACACTCCTATCTTTCCTGCCAAAAGCTATTTGAAATGACCATTAACATACAGATACTGCAATCCTTTCTCTTGCTGAAAATACGGAGCACTGTCAAAGGAAATAAGGCTGCATTTGGTTTCTCTGAGCTGGGTGCCCTTTCGGTGGATGTCAGCTCTGCTCCTGCCCTTTTACTTGACCTGCAGCATCTTCCTGTGCTTCAATGCACACCTCTCTTGCACCACCATTCCCAGGCCCAACATTCTGGTGCTGGTGGTCTGTAGAGGCCAAGGGTACTTTGCGGCCCTTCTCTAACTTGCCCCCACAGTAGCTGGCTGTCACGCACGTGCCTAGCAGGGGTTGTTCACTCTTTCATTTTCACTGATGGTAACACTCGTGCACATTGGCACTTACCATTGGTAATACCTCTGTTAAATGCAGCTATGTTACGAGTGTGGCCTGTAGATGGAATCATAGAATCTTTCAGGTTGGAAGAGACCCTTGGGATCGAGTCCAACCATCAGCCCTACTCTACAAAGTCCTCCCCTACACCATATCCCCCAACACCACATCTGAGCAACTCTTAAACACATTCAGGGATGGGGACTCAACCACCTCCCTGGGCAGCCTATTCCAGGGTCTGACCACCCTTTCTGTGAAAAACTTTCCTAATGTTCAGCCTAAACCTACCCTGTTGCAGCTTGAGGCCATTCCCTCTTGTTCTGTCGCTAATTACCTGTGAGAAGAAACCAGCACCAACCTCTCTACAATGCCCTTTCAAGTAGCTGTAGAGAGCGATGAGGTCTCCCCTCAGCCTCCTCTTCCTCAACCTAAACAGTCCCAGCTCCTTCAATCACTCTTCATAAGATTTGTTCTCCAGGCCCCTCACCAGCTTTATTGCCCTCCTCTGCACTCACTCCAGCACCTCGATATCTCTCATGTTGAGGTGCCCAGAACTGAACACAACACTCAAGGTGTGGTCTTACCAGTGCGGAGTCCAGGGGGACAATCACCTCCCTACTTCTGCTGGTCACACTATTTCTTATACAAGCCAGGATGCCATTGGCCTTCTTGGCCACCTGAATGCACTGCTGGCTCATGTTCAGCCACTTGTCAATTAGAACCCCAGGTCCTTTTCTGCCAGGAAACTCTCCAGCCACACTTCCCCAAGCCTGTAGCAAGCGGCTAGACCTTAGTAGTGATCAACTCGTGGAAAACTAGCTCTGGGAAGTGGAACAGCTCTGTAATCTTCCACTGGTGAACACGAGCTGTGTAGTTACTTCTCTAGGGCTAGTTCTGGTTATTTCTCATGCTGCTGGAGTAGCTCCCTGTTTCTCAACCTAGGGCAAAATGGCATACACAAAGTGAGCTGCAGATGATCCTTTCTTTGAACGCTTCTCACTACATTTCTGACTCCATGTGAAATGATCTATCCAGACCAAGATTCATTAGTACATCAAGGACCATCACCTCTACAGATAACGTCTCAAATGAACAACACTTAGCGTGAGAAATGAGTGTCAAGAGAGATGCAGTACTGTGCCATGGCACACACATTTACCCTATTTGCACTCATAGTGCAGAAGTCAGGCATAGCTTTTCCAAACATGTAATTTTTCTGCGGTTACAGAAAAGGCAAATTATAGCTAAGAGCATCCTCAGTTCCAAAGAGTATGCCTTTTTCCATCAGGATCTTCTCTCCTTTACATATACAGAGCTAGTAGAAACGTGTCATTTTACTTTCAGGAGATAGTACATTGAAAAACCTTGCAGAGGAAAACATAATTAAAAAATGTACTTCAGGATTAGTAATATATGATGTTTCCAAAACAGAATTTACTCTGAGGGAGTTGGCAGGGGTTGTCTGAGCTGATGCGATTCCTGACAGTTTCACTGCCTGCTCTTCTAAGCTGAGGCTGGGTCAAATTGCAGAGTCACGCCAAACCCAGGCAGCTCTGCTGGCCTTGCAGAGCTTTATAACTGTATGGACTGCCCTGGCTGGGGACCCGAGAGAGGCAGAAAACATGGGTGGCCACCTCACTGGGCAGTTTGACTTCTTGAGGCTGTAGGGGTACTGCGAATGGGGAGCTCGGGGGCTCAGATACCAAACATGGAAATCACAGGGAGATGGGGCATCTACATGCTATCCCAGAGCACCAAGCAGGTTACCTGGCGTTCATCTGAAGTCTGATTTTTTCACTTTGGTTACAGGAAGTTCTCCTGTGGTGGCAATTTGAGAAAGGCCTTCAGGATCACATGCAGCTTCAGGCTGCATCATGATTTCTGAAAGAAGAGCAAGACCTTCAAAAGAAGAACATTCAAAAACAACCAAAAATTTGCCTGTACAATTCTGCACAATTTCTGTACATTTTCTTTCTATTCAGTCAGCTGGTAACTGATCTAAAACCCAGGGGATGAAGGAGGTACCCATTATCAGATACACAACCAGGCCATGCTGGCACTGAGGAAAAAAAAAAAACCCTTGGTAGGAGAGGAAAGAGGTGCAAAGGATTTACTTGAATGATCCAACAGGGATAAGGCAGGATGATACGGAGCAGCAAGAAAAGATTGATGAACGCAACCAGGAGGCAAGCACAAGGCAAGGGGAAAGGAGGAGGGTGTACAGGCAGGAGAGATCTGGGTAGGAGAAAGTTGAGGTAGTGCGGTGTTACAAAGATGACAGGCTGTAAAGCTTTATGAGAGCTATGGGAGGAGGCAGAGGACAAAGACGACAGATGTGGAAGTGGTAGAGCCAGCTAGAAGAACAGCATAAAGGCTGAGATAGCACAGAGATGTTGGGGTAGTGGATGAGGACTAAGGCAGTGGATGGGCACTGAGAAAATACTCAGTCATTACTGTTCTTTAATATTTGCTTCTTCAGGATCCCTTGGATTGGTCAGAGGTAGAAGCTTTGGGACTTGAGCAGGCCTCTACTTCTGGGACACTTTCTTGGAAATATTTTTCTGAAAGAAAAACAAAGCAATAAACCAAAGTCATTAAAAATACCGCAAAGTAAAAATGTGCCCAAGGTATCAGATTCTCAAACAAATTAGCCTCTCCTCCCACTCTGACGTCAGAGATGGGATACACCAAAGGACTAAGGGAAGAAGTTTTAATTTCTGTTCTTTCTCCAGTGCAGGCCCAGTTGAGAAAGGGCACAAGGAAATACTTTAATCCACAACAAATGTGTGACCTAAGAAACTCCCTGCCACATCATATTGGCATGATCTGACAAAGAGTCTAGACAAAACCCTAGTAGTGTGCCTGGAAGGAGATGAAAGAGGTGTCCTCAATTACTGCTTCCCTTTGTGAGTCTCAGAGAGGGTTCAGAATACTGATTCGGCTGACCTTGCTCTTCTTCGTGTGTGGCTTCTGGGATGACTTTCCCTTCTTTCTCCAGCATACTTTCTAGTTCTTTGATTCTCTGCAGAGCTTCTTCCAGCTTCTCTTCAAGACCTTCAGATCTCTCCTCTGCATTCTGAGCACGGACCTCTGTTTCTCTGAAACACAGAGGCAAAGATACTGCTGAAACCTGGAACCTAAGCAGCTGCTGGCAGGATACATAAAAGAAAGATTTAGAAACCTGAAGAGTTCCATAGGATGGACTGACTCTATAAAACACATTTACGGTTTCAGAGAAGAGCTTTGTTAAAAGATCTATAAGGAACTTCATGGCACATCTATATGTAAACCCTGAAAATTGAATTAATTTTAAAACTTGGTGTTTGCTAGCAAAGGGTGAGATGCCGATCTTCTTTGTGCACAGTCAATTCTATTAGCAAGGCTAATGAGATGGGCTTACTCTAGATAATGCAAGCTCACAGGCAACACAACAAGTATGAGGGAGTGCAGTTCAGAGTGCCCAAGCCTGATTAAGCGTGGAAGTAATTGCCAAACAGAAACCTTAAAGTGGTTCTGCATGGAGCTTCTTGGGTGTCCCTTCATTGCCTTCCCCACACTTAGGGGCTGTACCTACCAAGCTCCTGGGCACTGGTAGGCCCTAGAAATGCTCAGCTGCATTCAGGTAGCACCTTGCAGTATTAACAGGACCTGAAGTATTAAGAAGTCTTGCAAAGAACCATCATGAGTACCTCTGCAACATATCTCATAAGTACACAAACCAGAAAATCTGCACACAGATGAAGGATTGCTAACGTGGGTCATGTCTTCAGTTAACATAAATCACAGTCAATGGCCCAAGACAATCAGAATGGAAGGAAACCCAACGTTAAGCCAACAGATATTGGAGAAACAGAACCATATCAGGGAGCAGAACAGGCAGTTGCCTGGGATGAAATCCTGCTCTGCTCATGCCCCCAGCACAGGAGCAGTACTCACAGGAGCTGCACTTGCAGGTGTTCCAGGATCGCTAGGGCTTCAAACTCTTTCTGTGAAAAAGGAGTCGACGGCTTGGTGGCAGTCATCTCCCTCTGGATGGTAAGAGCAAAACCTTCTATGAGTGAATGTGAAACTAATAACGCTACATTTCATCTGCAGCAAGGGCCACGTTTGGTGCGGGTGTCTCAGTGCACAGTCACAACACAGACAAGAGCTCGGTACCAGTAAAATGTGTAAAATCAGAGGCTAGTTCAGGCACTGAACTGATCTCGGAATTAAAAATAGACTGGAATGCTTTTCTGGCTCAGACATGAAAGTCTCACTGGCTGATATAGTCTTGGGTTGCTGATGCATTCACTGGGTTATAGAGGTTGGAGATGGTTGTAGCTTGACCAGGAGTGAAAAAAAAACAAAACAAAACAATATTCAGAGAACAGAAAGAGGCAGCTTCTCACAGGGTCCAACAGGCATACATAAGTTTTCTTCATCTGAGGAAGACAAGCAGGGTTTTTCTGTAAGAGTAACTGCTAAAAGGCTCCTACTCTAAGCTTTGGAAGGTAATTGTGATTTCCAGGGATTAATTTCTGTAAAACAAACCAAGTACATAAAGAAACACCCCTGTATCTCCCACTGTCACTCTGCACTAGCTGCCCACCTCTAAAGCATGAAGGGCAAGGCACACTCAGCAATGCAGCCGAGTAGGAGCCGGACCATCCAGTGACAGTTTGCTAAAGATACATAATTCCTGTGCTTCTGGGCTTCACTGTGGATAACTGATTGGCTGGGGAACGACTACAAAAAGCAGGCCCATATGACTTCTGAAAAGCAACTTTACCAAAGACCACCATCCCACATGCAAGTGCAGAAAACGGGGACGTAGGAGGCCAAAACAACCCGAACTTCTTGCTCCCCTGTTGTTGTGGGAACTCCCTGAACCTCTGAATCCTCTTCAACTCCTCCCATGCGCTCAGCACCAAACTATTGTCACCATCCGTGTCTCTGCAGGCAGGTAGTCCTGGTTCAGACTACATGTATCACCTGTTATTGGTTCTGGGGCCACGGCAGTAATGCATGGGTCTGGAGGACAACTTGCAGCTGTAACTGTGCTACTAATTCTTTAAAATTGCAAAAAGGATAGGAATTGGAGAGAACGCCAGCACCTTGCACTGCCCCAGCAGGCCTGACACAAATGTTAAAGGGGACCTCATAACAGAGTGTAAGTAGACAGCTAAAACCCAACTCTAAATCTCTACCAAACAGGCTAAAATCATTCATGCAGTGGAGACTCCTACCCCTGTAACCGAAACGATGTCTGACTTCAGAGACTTCAGATGGACATTGGAGTCGTGTCCTACATATCTGATCATGTCTGCAATACCTTCATTGTCCTCAGTCAGATAATCCATACCAGCACCTGGCTGTTGCTGAGAGAGAAAAGAAACAACAGGAGGTACCACTAGCTTAGCAGCATTCAAGGCAGCTCTAAGGCCACGTTTCACATCGCATACCCCAAGCATTAACTAAAAAAGCCCTGCTGGAAAGTAGCATATTGCAGCTGCTACAGTCACCTGCATGATAGCAGTTTCCTCTTTTACTTCTAATGTTTGTTCCTCTGTTATGGGTTTCCTGTTGCTTTTGGCATCTTCAGCTTCAAGCTCTTCTTGAGTCGAAGAAATGACAGTGTCCTTAAGCTGAAGCTTCAATTGCAATTCCTGTAAGGCACCGTAAGAATCAGGTGAGTACCACAGTCTGCCCAAATAATCTAGGCAAATCGAACTTTCTCTTACACATAGTTGGACTTGGACTTCAGCCAGCTAGGCAGGTCCTGAGTATGAATATATTCCAAATCACAAGTAAGTACGTTAATTACTGAATGTTACATAAGCAGGACCCACTGTGGTACACCTGTATCGGCCATGGCAGGGAGGAAAAAAGAGGCAGCACAGGAGCTACAGCACTGGCTGCACACAAAGCCATGAACAACATCACTTTGCTTTGGGGACTGAGTTCAGAACTGATGCAAACAAATTCTTCAAGACAATAAATCTAAAGCCATTTCCTCATCACCTGAATTTAACCTGCTTGGTATGAAAGTAGACCAATGGCAGGCCAACCATCTGTAAAACACATCTAAGTATCACAGGCAGTCTCAGACATCCATTTAGCCACAGAAGGAATTAAACTAGATGTTCAGCCTGATCTCCTGGGCAAGGCAACCACCAGGATTCCAACCAAAGTCCATGCCAATGAGTGAACCAAAAGCTATCATGTGCCAAGGGCAACTGATCTACCAGTGGAGTAAAATCTCCTAGCTCCACTGAAGCTCTGGTTTTGCCTTAGACCTGTCCTCACAAGAAGCACTGTGATTTTTAACCAGTTTACAGTCACAACAGCTCATAGTTCCTAGCTGCAACTTTGCATGCATGCAGGTCTACGTGCAAAATCTTCCCTCAAACTGAACTGTAGCTACTTCCTTAAGGTAAAGTTTTGAAGCAGGCCTTCATTCAGAATGGTTCAATCTAGCACAGCAAAAGCTGTCTATATATACCTCTGGTCCAAAGACGTTTCTCAGTTTTTCTAAATCCAGAAGGGAGACTGGAGTGCCTTTGATCTCCGAAAGCAGAAGATTACACACTTGAATCCAATTACAGCACTCAGTCTGTGAAGACATAAAAGAAAAAGATTATTCAAGGATTATTGAGCAGAAAAAAATAGCTTTTATTATATTAATTCAGTCAGTTAAATAACTTTACCTTCCTGACTATCTGTTCCAGGGACCTACCTGGATCCTTCCATCCTCATCCTACAAAGGAAAAGGAAGACACATTTCTCCAAGCTTTCTTTCACTGCCTAATCACTCCTACCAACTAATTCCTTCAACAAGCTGCTCCTCAGGCCAGGGCAGAACATCCCTGTCACAGCCACTACCCCAGCCCATGTAGGGAGAAATGAGTGTAAATCCCAGAGGTTAATTTTTCACTCACTAAGGTAACGGAGAACAGAAGCACAAGTATTTTCAATCCCTGCAGAGAAGCTTCTTACATTCCTTGTAGCAACACCATTTGCCCTGTACTCAAGGAAGCCTTGGGCTTCAGGAAGAGTCTACTTCTTGTATTCCTAAAGTGCAGGCAAAGCTCAGCTAAACATTGGCAATGACAGTGGTAACAACTAAGAGCTTTACCTGCAAGCATAGAATAAGGAGATGGCAGTTCAGGTCAGTTGACTGCAAAAAGTTTCAACTGCATCTGTATACAGGTATGTTGCACCAAACACCCTTAGGAACTCCTGAGCACTGCTCAAGTCTGGATGTACATGACTCTGACAAGCTTTGAAGCAGAGGTGAATCTACTACAACTCATAGGGAATAAATCTTGCAGGAGAGACCTTACATATGTACCCTGAAGTAGGGGAGGAAAATACTAAAACTGAACATGTTTATCTGCTTTCCAGTGGAGTTGGTAGAAACCTTGGGGGACCATGGTAATCCACCAGAGTAGCAGGAGTCTTCCTCCTCCTTGAAACCCTCACACAGATTTTTCTCTTCCTTTGATAAGGTAAATGCAGTCTCACCCCAGACCTAGACAGCTAGAAACACAGGCAAATTTTACCTTGATCTTATTCAGCTCCTCCAGCTCAAAATCAGCTTCTAAATCCATTTCAGAATGTTTCTTTCGAACGATTGCATTGACAATATCATGGCAGGAGCTGCAAAGATGCAGAATGTCATTAGCTCTGCAGAAAAGCCCTCAAATGCTTTATTACCTTCAGACAGGATCCTGCTGCTGTCAGCAAGGTACAGGAGCTATCTGCAGAGCTCTGCAGTGGAGAAGCCTCCAGAAGAGCAATCCTTGCCTGCCCCACTCACACAATGACCTCCCGGACAGTGTTGTACTAACCCACAGCGGACGTGTGAGCACAGATCCTGAATTGGGGGGAGGCTTTGCTCCAGGTGACCCGGACTGCAAACTTGCTGCCTGTACTGACCTCAGGTCCTCTGGAGGTCATCCACAGAATGGTGGGCAGAACCCATGCAGTCAGAGGTGCCAGGATGTTTTATAGCAGTACGAGGTATAAAGCAGGCACTACCATTCTCTTTAGGTGTTCCTATCTTATTATGCTCCCTAAAAATTCCAGTAAGGCCCATTTAGGACCTAGGAAAAGATCCAAGCCAAATTGAGGGGATTTGTCACCATGATCAATCTCCCAGCACACTACACATTTTTTCTTAAGAAAACCCCATTAGATGAAACTGAAAACTTCTGCTGATACCTGACTATAGAGCCAGAGAGTCTGCCCATCTCTGCAACGATCTCTTCAGCTCCATGCTGTAGCTTACAAGCCTCCAGAAGCCTGAGCTCCTCATCCGTCTCAGTGTCTGACTCTTGCTGCTGGGGACACTCCCAGGACAAGCGGTCTGCTGTCATGTGTTTCAGCAACTTCACCACCCACAGGGCCAGGTTTTGGTGCAGTTCAGACACCTGTACAAAATGTTAGTGCAAATCTAAACCAACAATAAACAACTGGTCTTGCCAAGTAGTTTGAAGTCAATGCATCTCACATAAGTCAATGTCCTACCTAGATCAATTTGCAAATTCACTTACTGATAGAAACATTTGCTTTTACTATTTTTTCTCCCATATTCATTCCCATTACAAACACATCTTTTCCTGTCATGGAGCTGTCCTTCTCACTGTTCTTGTTTAGGATCATATGCTGCTTGTCAGCCACATGGTGCTTTCTCTTTTCCAGAATTCAGCAATAAACCAAAAAACACACACCGTGCTTATAGAACATTTTAAAAATGCACAGTGAGAGCATCTGGTCTACAATCCTGGCAGAAAGAAGGAAAACCACAGAGAACCAGCAGCCAAAACAGTTCTCTGAACAGGAAATATCAATGTTATTGCAAAGGAAATGCTTGCTAAAGATGAAACAATAAAATTGTGATCATGTGCTGTGGAGGAGACCTTACAGCTATTTTTAGAGGAGTTCTCCACTGCTTCTTTGTCTGGAAGACAAAAGCCACAACTCAACTCAAACAGGAAAGAAGGTGTCAAAAGAGAAGTGAGCATTCCTTGTACCTGTGCTCTAGCCAGATGGAAATGAAAGGAAAAGGTGAATACGAGATAAAGTGCTCTTATCCCTAGAAGTTTCAGGCTGCACTTACTTTTTCATTAAGATCCGTGATACTCTTCTCAACCTCATTATTCATGGACAGAACCCATTGTTGAATCATCTTAAAAAATTGTCTAGGTGCCACTCTGAAAAAAAAAAAAAAAAAAAGAACTCCAGAAACAGAGTGACCTCTACTGCACCAGGTCTGAAGATCTCTTGTCTCAAACATGTCTTTGGCTTCCCTGCTTGTGGAAAACTACATATTTTAGTACACTATATGCTGAAAACATGGTATAGGCATTTTTATTGAGGCTATAGTTGTGGAGAAACTTGGCATTTGCAAGTAATCTCTTACTTGTTATGCTATGCACGTGCTCCATATGTGCTCTGCATATAATTTATTTCCTGATGATATTTACCAAAGACAATGGAGTACGATGAGGAGGAATATGCCCCCAGAAATCTGACTGTAAGTGAATCACATATTTTTTGTTTTCTTCAAATGTCAAGGTTTCCAAAGCAGGTGGCAGTTCTGAGGGAGACAGTGATGTTCCAGGAGCGATATTGGAGCCACCAACTGTTTCCACAGATATTGCAAATCAAAGTCAATGAAAGGCAGTTGCCAATCATTTTAACATTTCAGCTAATCACGTTTATGCCATTGCACTGGAGTCTCCTCAAAAAAACCATTTCTGTTTTCTTAGGAGTGAAGTTTAATGTAAAAGACCAGCCCAGACACAATTAACACCTCTATCCTTACGGGAAATGTGGTTCCTTATCATTCTCAGCTTCATCCAACTTGCTGGAGCCTATACAGCTCATCACTGCATTCGCCTGGGCCAGCCACACAGGCATATTGTGATATAATGCTTGCAGCTCAGCTTCATGCATGCCAGAACCTCTCTTCAGCTTTTGTACCTTGAATAACCAATCTTCCATACTTTTCACCAAGGCTGTCAAAAACTTAGCTGTGACTGCGGGGGAAGAAAATATGAACCTTTAATTATAATTCTCTCAGCCAACAAAAACAAAGCCAGATTCAAAGAGGGATCAGCCTACGTGGGAGTCTATTACACTTAGTATTAAGAATGAGCTGTTTAGTAAGCAGTGAATTCAAAACAAGCTGAAAGAAAATGAGCTCAATTTGAAGCCCTGACTTTCCTTCTTGTCTTGGCAGATCTGGCTCCCTCATTGTATAAAGGCTTAATATAATTCCCTCTAAAACAGCTTTGCAGTTACAACCTAGTTCTTCAAAGATGCAGGTGATACAGTATGCACTGATGTGCAAAAACGTGTGGACAAGGTAGCAAATTACTTGTTCATTCACTCATCTGGCACATGATAATCTCTCTTTACTGGGGAATATGCTTGAAACACAACGTTTGCTCTTGATATCCAATGTTTAAGCAGGTGACATCCTGGCCTCCGTGGTGCCTTGTAGCAAAGATGGCATGTTATCACAGAATCACAGACTATCAGGGATTGGAAGGGACCTTGAAAGATCGAGTCCAATCCCCCTGCCAGAGCAGGAACACCTAGATCAGGTCACACAGGAACGCGTCCAGGTGGGGTTTTAATATCTCCAGAGAAGGAAAATCCACAACCTCTCTGGGCAGCCCCTTCCAGTGTTCTGTCACCCTCATTGTGAAGAAGTTTTTCCTCATATTTAAGTGGAACCTCCTGTGTTCCAGCTTGCACCCATTGCCCCTTGTCCTATCACTGCCCGTCACTGAGAAGAGCCTGGCTCCATCCTCCTGACACTCACCCTTTACATATTTATAACCATTAATGAGGTCACCCCTCAGTCTCCTCCAAGCTAAAGAGACTCAGCTCCCTCAGTCTTTCCTCGTATGGGAGATGCTCCACTCCCTTAATCGTCTTTGTGGCTCTGCCCTGGACTCTCTCAAGCAGTTCCCTGTCCTTCTTGAACGGAGGGGCCCAGAACTGGACACAATATTCCAGATGGGGTCTCACCAGGGCAGAGTAGAGGGGGAGGAGGACCTCTCTCGACCTACTGACCACCCATCACCACATGGAGGTGATGACAATTTTTTAAAATATAAAGTAAAATAATTTTGATGCACGGCTCGGTAGAACTGGTAAATCCTCTGGACTGGGAGAAGTCCAGTGAAGTGGTGTTGGAATGTCCAGACTGGTGAGGAAGGGAGGAGGTTACCCTCTGCAACATGGAACCTTGCAAAGCACACAATGGGAGCCCTACATCCAGGCATTAGCTTTTAATGACCAGAAGACGAAGGAGAAGTAGTAGGAATGAAATTGTTTTGAGTTTTCCTGCCATGCAGCATCAGCTTAAGAGGAAAGAGCTGGTCCCAGGAGGGCATGGGATGAGGTAGAACAGTGACTTCTGGTCACTTAAGTGTGGTTTGGCCATATTAGCTCTTACACAGTCTTCTGAATCCTTATTAAACAGTGGTTTGCTTTGTGAAGGCTGTCTATATCATTGCATTTATCTTATAAACTCAATCAAGTACCCAGCAAATGGGAATATCTAACTGGAGCTCACTGAAGAGGTCACTCTAGTCCCAGGTGTCAACTACAGAGTCAAAAACATTATTCTTGCAAAGAAGGTACACTGTAAAGGCTTTAAGAAGTGATCAAGAAAGATTGAATAAAAGCAGTCAAGCCTTATAGATTTATGGTAGGACAAGGGGCAATGGGTGCAAGCTGGAACATAAGAGGTTCCACTTAAATATGAGGAAAAGCTTCTTCACGGTGAGGGTGACAGAACACTGGAAGGGGCTGCCCAGAGAGGTTGTGGAGTCTCCTTCTCTGGAGATATTCAAAACCCACCTGGACACGTTCCTGTGTGACCTGATCTAGGTGTTCCTGCTCCGGCAGGGGGGTTGGACTCGAGCTTTCAAGGTCCCTTCCAGTTCCTGATATTCTGTGATTCTGTGATTTTGTGAAAGCCAATGTCATCCCAGTCTTCAAAAAGGGCAAGAAGGAGGACCCAGGAAGCTACAGACCGGTCAGCCTCACCTCCATCCCTGGAAAGGTGATGAAACCGTTATGAAAGGCCACAATGAAAAAATTAATCCAAGCCATTCAAAATACATTCCTTGTATGGATCAAGAGAATATATTTCCTGTGGCCTGGTTCCAAAAACCTTTGTTAAAATAAGCTAAAATCCCCTTTTCTGGACTTCACTGGCTGGAGCAATTTTGGATCAGATGTTTGAGCTGTGCTGCCTAGCCTTTTGTTCAGAATATGACTAACTATCAAGACTTCTGACAATCTGCTGTTAACTTTTTACCATGCTGGTGTCTACCCAATCATGGCCTCGTTCTTTCTTTGTCTCACTTTCTAACGAGAACTACTGGGAATATTTGCTTCCTTTACGTGCCTCTTGGGATGGACAGACTTATCATTCTATGTCAGCTCCTTTAGAAGGCTGAAACATAACGTACAGCTTAAGATAACATAGAGAAAAGCAGAGGATAACCCTGAGTGAAAGAATAAGGTGACAGTATGAGAAGCAGCTTAGCAAGCATGAATTCCTGACAGCACACATTCAGTTTAGTTTTAGTCTGCTAAAAGGAAATAAGATGATTAAAAGAACACGAGAGATGAAACAGTTCTGAAATCAGAAATGAGCCAAGGTCTTCCAGAGGCAAAGGTTCAGAAGGTTAGTTCCAAATTACCCAATATATGTTTGTTATCTTACACAGGACATGATAACTCTATATCAGCAAAGAAAAACATTTATTTACATACTTTATTATCAAGATAATTTGATATCTAGATTAAGATAACTTGGTGTTAATGATAAAGTAATAAAAAAAAGTATTACCCTCTGAGACAGTGTTATCTGGTTAATGATCTCCAAAGTGATGCTTTACTTTACATTTTAAACATCCATTCTTTCCTTTTACATTTATTTCCTTTTCCATGTATAATCACAAACCACCTTTGAGTGTACCACAGCTTCCCTGTGCCATGTCTGCATTGCAAGTTTTTTGCACTGTATCATATTTAAAATTTCAGATATTCTTTTTACACGTGTCTGCAAGTCAAGTTTCTTTGAGTTTATTCCCTGAATGGTCTTGATTCCCAGCATGTATCTGGGAGTCAGATTTTTTGACTTTTAGCTTTGGAAAAAGCCAGTGCACGTTATATCAACTGGTCCTTTATTTCCTGCTACTTTCTTGGAATCCCCAAGGAAAGACGGAACTGCAAAATTGCTCATTCTTACCATTATTTCCATCTATCCTTGTATTATACTGCTGGTAGAGTTCACATGCCCTTTGGTTTATTTCTTCCAGGGCAGCGTGCTGTGGAGGCAGTGCTCCAGCAAAATCCCGGTGTCGATTCAGGACTGTTTGTCCCAGCTCTGTCCAGTGCTCCTGCAGGCTGACAGCATTCCTCAGACTTTCCATCTTTCTCAGGTACACCTCCCCTCCATACTGCTGCAGGTCTTCTTTTAGTATCTGAAAGAAAAGTTGCAAGATCACCACGCCCTCAAGATGTTGGACTACCCCTTAGCTGCACCAGAAAGCTGATGGAAATCAGGTAAGAGAAATGTGATGAATCCATGAGCACAAAGATATCACAGTGAGTAAATAGCACAACAAATGGGAAACTTATTGGTGACAATTCTGATGGCTTCTGCAGATTAATGTCACTTACCAGTCACCAGAGCCGTTGTCAGACACTGCGCAGTGCATGACTAAGTTTAATGCACTGGCCAAACCATGCTATCGGTCAATTATAACTTCTCATGTGTAGATTCTTAGCTTAAGCTTCTGCACAAAAGATTTGAGCTAATGGTTTTCATTCACATTTATTATGGGTAGAGATGCTCTCTGTGACTCAGCTAATACAGGGTAATTTGCTGAGCAGATACCACTCAATAATATGTCCAAACACCCTAATCTTACATTTATCATGTTCTTGATATCTTGTAGGATTTCATCCAGTAGTTTTTCATTCGCTGGTGAGGAGCTAAAGCAGAGGGGGAAGAAGAGATGAGACAAAAAATTCCTTTAGTATCCAAAGTAAAACCAAGAGTAAAAATATATACTCTACACAAACCAAATTTGTGATACAAATTGTAACTTGAAAGAGAACTAAAACCCACCAGGCCCTACTCAACCAAAGATTTTTGTTCTCTCACTCAGCACAACACTGACACTGGGTGTCACTTAAGAAAATATGCTACTTCCACAAAGATTAAAATCAAAACACATATTAAAAATTCAGACATTATTAAGTCTATGATTGAAAATTATAAAGTCAAAAAAACTGTTAATGCACACACTGTGTATATTTCTATGGGTTTTACTTGAATTTATACTTTGTTTTATTTAATATATCACAATGAACTAATAAAAAACCTGCAAAATATAGTCACTTTAACATAAAAAATTGCTTTGGATTTGAAACATCATGTACCTCAGAGTCTCATTTTGTATCTCTACATCAGAGAATTAAGTGCTATGTTGAAGCATTAATATGTGTGCATTCAAGTTAAAATGAACCAAACAGTAGAGTTCTGTCATAGCAATGACAGCTGCAAAAAGGACACTCTGGTTCACAGCAGGAGGGTACAATCCTTGTTCCACTAAATTCAACCACAAGCCCACACCATCTCTTTGGAGTTACCGTTGGGGAAGTGACTTTCAAAATATACGTGTGAGCAGAAAAGCGGAGCAGTGAGGGACGTGCAAATGGCACCAAATCTCACTGCACCTGAGAATCAGTGCACACTTTGCAGTGGGCCAGTGAGACCTACTGTCACAAGGCAAAGGTTGAGGGAGTTGACTGCTACCCCGGGGTCCTTCTGGGACACTCACAAGTCACTGCAATGGAAGTATTGAAGCCACTTGTTGAGGCTGCTGCAGACAGTTTGCAGTTTCCCCAGGCTGGACTCCTTGGAACGCTCTATTTCTGCTCCAACATGAGCCAACCTTTCCCTGAACTGCTCGGTCTCTTCCTGCAGATCAGCCAGGTCTCCCGTGTCCTGCACGCATTGGTCAAGAGGGTGGGAAAAGGGACTGTGGTCATGACTATTTTCATCTGAGTTGGAGGAATTCTCCCTTTGCCCTAGCTGTTTTGATATATATACATATCAGAGATCTGGGAAATGTCTGTAATTCCGCAGGACAGCCCTCACAAACCCTTTGAGACAAGACTAGGGTGGCTCACCCTCCCCCAGCATGCCAGAACTGAGCACTTGACTCCTTGTTGCTTGTATACTACTGAGATAACATGCAGCCCCATATCTATGAGGCCAAAATGACACTAATCTGGATCTGTTTTGGTTTTATGGAGAAGGAACAGGGAGAGGGAAGAAAGCCACAAAGAAAAGGAGGGAACGGGAAGAAAGAGAGAAAGAAAAGGTTGAGGTAGAGAAAAGGGGAATGGAGTAAAGAGAGAAAAGCAGAGTGCAATCTTTCAAGTTTTAATGCTTTTTTGAAACTAGACCAAGATTTGAAAGTTAAAATAACAACCAAAGTACTGAATGCTTTACTGAGAACTGTAGAGCTACATAAACCATGCACACACACACTTTGAACAAGTCCCCTTCACAGACGGGCCCCTACCTTTGAGGCCAAGAGGACTGTGAAATGCTTGAGAAGGTTGATCAGTGTGCTTCCACTGACATGAAGCCTGCGAACCAATGTGAGCTGGTTTCTGTCTATTATCTGAAAGAAACATTGTTATCTGCCCTGTTTTCTCCTGAGAGGAGAGATACCTGACAGTAACATGGCAGCTTCACCATAAGTGAATGGAGATCGATCAAGTGGTTGAGCCCACTTTCCTTAGAATTTAACCTCTGATCTCCCCAACAACCCCAGAAGTTCTGTGAACAGATTTTATGTTTGAACGAGATAAAGCAGAAGATCACAAACAGGGGGGACACAAAACAAGGAAGCACAGAGTTAACCAAGAATGATATCGTGTGAGGAAGGATAAGGAATTTGGGTACAATATCCTAAATTATGAGGAAAAGGAAACTTTTTAGTCACACCCATCTCCGAACGGAAATATTAATTTCATAGAAGTTCTTCCTGCATGAACCTGGAGATCAGTACCAGAAATGTTGTGCAAATTAACCAGTTTCTGTTTAAAAACCACACATGTGAAATGCAGCAGACCTCAAGAAATGAGGTCAGGGCAAGTGTGAGATGTGTTACTACCCCATGGTATTGAATAGAAACATCCTTTGGGATGAAATCTGCCCTTGGAATAAGACTGTTAGCTACGATGGCTTGTACCTTGCAATGTGTGACTGATCTCCTGCACTTACCTTCAGAGCCAGATCAAATGCTGCTGAGCTCCAAATGTCTCTCTCTCGGGCTACCAGCAGAACTTGTTCTTCCAGTCGTCTTCTCTGCAACTCGTATAACTCCCGATACTCTTCCAAAAGGCTAGAAGAAGGTAAAGACAATGAAATATGTGCAACTGTATTTCTCATCCACATTTAATGTCTTTCTGCCCAGGGTTTTCTTAGTTATTTCCTCTTCTTCCTTCCTTCCTCAGTCACCTCCCACGCAGTCTGTAAATTCACAGGTTCTCTTCCCTGAGCCCCTACAACACCTTCCTGTTATTTCTGTTGCGAGTGTCTGATCAGTATGAATACAAATCTGTAAGTGAATTCATCTGCCTAAGCACTCATCACAACTCTGATACCAGCCACCTAAATCTGCAGTTTCATAGGTATTGGAAGATGTCCACAGGCTCTCAGGAGTTCAGAGCTGCAGGCTCTGCTGTAGACTATGAAGAGCTCACCAGCTGTGAATGTGGGGTGCACAGAAGGGAATGCCAGCACCTGAGCAATGAATGCAGCGTTCATGTCTTAAAATGAGAAAAGTTCTGAACAGCTTTCTATCCCTTTAAGGAGTTTAGGATTTATAGTGAAGTTCTCTTCCCTAGAAGGAAATCAGTCCTTGCCTTTTCATCCCAACAATCCCAAAAGAATGATACCAGCACGCTGCAGAAATCTCCCAACCTCAACTTCAAAAGCAACTTACTTTATACTCGCCTTAGCCTCCTGCATGCCTGCAGCTAGCTCCTCTTGAGCTTTTTCTGCTTCTTTGGTCACCTTGTGGTCATGTTCTTGTACCTCACACAGCTCTCTGAAAAAGTTGGGAAAGGTCTTAATGCAATGTAGCTCAACCCAAA
Organism: Nycticryphes semicollaris; assembly: GCA_013400055.1. Taxonomy (NCBI): domain Eukaryota; kingdom Metazoa; phylum Chordata; class Aves; order Charadriiformes; family Rostratulidae; genus Nycticryphes; species Nycticryphes semicollaris. The sequence continues at coordinate 166,982 of VXBJ01003466.1, forward strand.
GGTCTCTAATCTGGCAGAAACAGACTGGTGGACCCTACACCATCATGCAGGGCTCTCTTTCTCTTACACAATCATCTCACTGTAGGGGTGAAAGGCATCTCAAAGATCTTCTCTTCCCAAGCATGCATGTTGCCCCAACAACCCCTTTCTGCAGTTCCCCACCAATGAAGCTCCAGCATGCTTAGAAAATGAGGTGGCTTTGCCATTATTTGTCACTAAGAGGGTGCAGTGAGAGTGTGAGGAGGCTCAAGTGTGTTCCCTGTTGCTCTGCTTCAAATCATAACGCTGTCTTTCTGTTCCTATGGGAGGAAGATTGGAAAACCGAACAAAATCAATGGACTAAGCCCAGGGTGTAGAGATCAGGTGGGACTCATACCTGGCTAGCTGTTCAATATTTTCTTTGAAAATGAGTAGGTCTTCTGTAATATGTCTGTTGACCAGCCGCTGTGCCATCATATTTTTGTAGAGAATCGTCATCTGTTCAGGAATCCGCTCCAGGAGTCCCACGTACCTCTGCCTGCAGCAAAAAGAGTTAAAAAAAGTATTTACTGAGAGCACAGTCTTACCCCATTGAAAGACCCTTTTCCTTTCACTGTACAGGAAGCTATCTAGAAGGCAATTTCTTGAATGATTAGGTTGGGGATTTTAAACACTCTAGAACAATTTATCCGCTACACTTAGTGGTAATCTGGGCATGGGAACACTGGCTGAGGGAAGCACCAGCTATTCTACATGTGAAAACTTCCACTGAATGTCACACCAACAAGGTGCTCAGACAGTGCCACCAACTTCAAGCTCCAGACTACCTAACAGAGGCTCGTTAGCCCTGGTTGTTAACTGCAGGGTAATCCTATTTCACGCCTGGCATCAGACCCCACACTGATTATATTGTGAGGGGCTAGCTTTGCTGGGCAAGGATATTGCCCAATATCTGCAGTCTTTTATGCTACTCCCAAGAGAACACTGGCATAAATCAAGAGAGGGATTAAGGATGGTTGACTAATGGTGACCTGAGCTTCGAAAGCAGCTGTCCTCTCTCCATGCAGTCCACGCTGACCTGCCGAATCAGCTCATGGAACACGATGTTGTAAATGTTCTGCTCTGCCTTCATCAGCTCCAGCGCATTGTGCAGCTGGCAAAACAGGCAAGAAAAATCATAGCCTTGCAGAGCCTGGCCAGCCTACTCCTTTAACAACAAGAGGTTAGCACAGATCTCTCATTTATTCTGAAGGAGGTTTCCCTTTGAGGTCAAAACACTACCAGAGATATAAAGAAGAAGGGAAAGAGCCTTTCTGCATGCATTCACAGGTTTGATTTCAAATGTCTTATGCACTATCCTGACTACCCTCCTCCTGTCAACATCCATGGGAGCTTCTTTGCTAACTCCAGCTGGAGTTCTTGCTGAGGCAACGTTCCACATTTTTCAGAAATTGTTTCCCAAACTTTCTACAGTACTGTGCAAGAATTACAGAAAATAAGTTCAAGCAAGGTACAGATGTTCTTTGACATTTGCTTTTTAGGCATATGAAGGTTTCCAATGGCCCATTTTGTAACACAGGAGCCTGTCTCCCAACAAAGAGATGAGACAGCTACTGCCTTCAGTCCTCCATAGTAATAACGCCAAATGCATTCACTTCTGGCATATTTGCCAAAAAATACAATTCCTTACACCAGCAAGCTAACTGGTTGTGTATTAGGTGAAGATGAGCAGAAACTCAGGAGAGGAAACCCCTGGTTGTTACAGGATGTACAGACAGATGGCTTGGGCAGAAACTAGCTGCTAGGAGGCCCCTTAAGCACAGCAAGGATAAACACTGGGGAAAACAGGATGTTATTTTTCTGGGTACAAGGAATTGTTTGGGTCCAAGCGAGTTATCTACCTGTGAAGGTCCTGTTACTCTGATTAGCTTGTCTACTCCAGCTTTTTCCAACATGCTATCCATCACCTCCATCAGCTGGATGACCTCTAACCTTCCAGAAGGTTTCCTGACAGAACAGAAAGAGACACGTCGTTATTCTGTACATCACGCCATGTTATTTTCCCAGGAAATGAAATTCAAGCAGCCATTTTTTTTTCCAACAACAACTTCATGCAGAGTGATACTTACATTGATGGGAACAGACGTAGCTTCTTTTCACGGTCTTCAAGCAGTGTGGTGTATTTACTGAAATGAACATAAATGTTAGAAGTTGATTAGAAAGCAATCCTTCCAGTGCTAGCTACAGGATCTCCCTCTTCCCTTCAATCTCTTTGTCCCATGTACAAGCTAATGCAGGTTGGGGAGACAGAGAATGTTCTACAAGGTTGCTCTTCAGTGGTCGCATCTAGAGCCTAATGTGAGAAGTGAAGCTCCTGCAGCTGTTCCCCCAGCTGGAGCTCCATCTTCCTGCCACTAACAACACAAATCTTGCGGGAACCTTCTCCCTTTAAGACCTGTCATGGTACTTGGCTAAAAAGTGACCAATGGGTTTAAAAGTTACACCCAACCATCTACTGATCACAGGAGACCATCAAAATAAGACAACAGTGTTCTGTTACGTCATGTTGGCAAAGAAGCTACAAGGATTTCACTCCTGATCTTAGTTTTTTCATCCTTGAACAATGAGAAAGAACCTCCTTTAAGTTTAGTCAGTTGTTCAGAAAGACCAAGGAGACTCTCAGTTGACTTTTTTGGGCAAGGCTTGGTAAACTCAATTCAAAATTCACAGCCTGGAAAATTAAAACAAAACAAACAAACAAAAAAACGCAAACAAACAAACAACACCCCCAAGAGTGGTCAGATCACTTTATCTCCCTCCATTCTGAATTGCTGAGGAAAAACCCTTGTAAACCAGAAATCACTCACTCGTCAAAGTACTTCAAGGGCAAAACTCCCCTGTTCTTCACGATGTGAAATTCCTTGGGAACCAGACTATCTGCCAGGGTGGCTCGCTGGGGATGGAAAAGAGAGAGAGCGTGAAACCATCAGCATAAAAGATGTAAACAAACTCCTGGATCCTTCTTAAAGAGGACAGGGGTTTGGCAGCCGGGAGAGAGAAGCTCATGCAGTGGATTTTCATGCTGCTTTTCCCTTTCCTGCTCCACACATCCAGAACCTGACAATCTCCCTCCGAAAGCAGATTGAAGTGACTAACACCAAACTGTGGCAGAGAAGCCACAGAGCTGCGAGCCACAAGGAGAGCTGACGAGTTTTAGGACCAGGGTAACACACATACGAGGAACTCTCTTCTGCTAACTAGTGATACACACAGAAAAACACCTGAACAGCAGCACTCACAGGAGGATGTGGGACTGTACCACGGCTCCCTCTCCAGTCCTGATGAGCCCCAGGAAAAGAGCTTCTGTCAGGCATTGCTTCCTTAGCTCTTTGGCCCGTCGCAAAGTCACACAGGTAAGAGACATCCCTGAAATGGAGGGAAAGAGCTCATTCACTGACCCACCCCACCGGCAACCCACCAACTTCCAGTTTAAGCCACGCACAAGTTTGTTGTGCTCAGCCCAAGGCCAGGCTCATGGCCAGGATTCCCTCCCCTGCGCCAAAATAAACAGATTATATCATGGTTTTTTACGCAGATTAATGTTTTTAGGCATCGCTTATCCAGTTTTCACGTCTGCTGCCAACACCGTATCACATACATGTCCAACATCCAATAAGGAGCAAAACATTTCCCACTTCCCAGCACCATTAAGCATCACTTATTTACAAAGAAGTGTAAAGCTACTCCCTGCTAAGTCCATTAAAGCCAGAAGAGCTTCTTTTCTTAATCATGGATCACAGTGCATCCCTGTGAGCCTGGCATCCTTCGGAAGGATGGTTCCAAGAATTGCTCATTTAGCAACTCTTTTATTTATTACATGCAAAGCATCTTTACCTCAAATCTTTCTCCAGCCCAAACTCAGGTGGGGCAGCTGGTCCGTGCACCCAGCTGCATTAGGCAGCACAGCCGCCTACCATTAGAAAAAGACCAAGATCGAGCTCCACGTTCCCAGCTCCAACGTCTTTCCATCACCCTTGGCTCCTTATCCCGTCTTTTGCTTACCTTCCAGCGCCTGTCAAACTGACAGGGTGGTCTGTCAGGTGTCTGAACTTGCTCCGACGATGAGGATAATGCCAAAGCCGACCCGGGGTTTGCAGGCAGCCCTGCGGACAAGGCACACGTGGCTGTCACTTCTTAGTGAGAAATGTGCCAAGGAGTGGGAGAGGTCAGGGCTGTCTAAACAAGCTCCGCATCATTATTTCTGTCTTGGGGCTAGAGCAACTGGCGTGGACAACACGGCCTCAGCAAGGGCTTCACAGCAGCACCAGAGTGCAAGCACATTTCACAGGCCCTGGAAGGCAGCACTTCGGATCTACGTCAAATGGCACCCTCAAAAAAGTGAGGCAATAAGATAAACGTATCTCACAAGGTCAGCAAACTTTCCTTTTGCCCAGGGAATTCTGGAGAAGAACAGGCAGGAGACGGAAACACACTCACCCTGAAGCCCATTGAGGTTTTGGTGGTTTGCAGGGACTGTGCGTGCTTTGGGCTGTAGAGAGACCGGCTGGCACAGCTCAGGCTTCGGAAAACCTCTTCTGGAACAAATCTGTGCTCCAGGGAGGAGGGAACAGGCCTGATGCGGCCAAGCATCTTTGAGGGACCCCTCAGCTTGGGGATCTCTGGAAAATAGCATGTCAGAACCACTTCAACAGCATTCATTCTGACGGTGAAAGAGAAAGCAAGAGCGATGATAAATCACAGGGCTGAGAAAAGCCATGACAAGATGTTTACTCCCTTATCCCAAAGAAGGATCAGCTCTGTGTAAAACACAGGCAGCTTATCCCGTTTTTAGCGGTTGCTAGGTCTTCAGTGAAGCCTAGAACAGTTACCTTCTGACTATAGGAGATAAAGCACTAGTTGCACAACTGTGCCTGGCCACCAGGTACGCACACGCCAAGGGATGCTGTGAACAGCTAGAGTTTGCATGTTTCTGTAATGACATTTCCCTTCCTATGAGTTGGCAGCAGTCAGCTTTCTGCAGAGATATTAACACCCTAAAATACCAGTAATTGCCCAACTAATGCAGAGAAACGTCCCGCTGTTAAAGGGGAGCTGGAAGGATGGAAAATCAGATGTACAAGGCCTCCAGGGCAGCCTCCATCCCAGCCCTACCTGGCCGGTTCTCGGTGACAGAGCCCGCCCGCCCGGCACTGCTCGGCTTCCCTCCATCGGCTTGTGGTCCAGGGGCTGGCGCTCCCCTTCTGGGCATGCTGAAGGCTTGTTCTCTTTTAATGCTTAGCTGAGGAAACACGCACTAACATGTGATCTAGAAACAGAATGAAACCCACACTTGTACTTCACAGGGTTTTTTGTTACGTATTGGGAAGAAAAGCCCCTTATGCCTGACACCAGGCACTCAGTTGGGAAGGAGGCTCTTGCTGGTTTGCTACATCCTCTATCGGGGTGCTTGTTTTTTCCATCTAAGAACCACCATAAGCACAACTGCTTCTTCTATACATTGAACTGGCCCAGATATTTAACTGTATTTGTCTCCAATTATTCATCTTACCACTTCTTCTTCTTAGCAATGTCTTACTAATGAAAGAAAAAAATAAAAAAATCATGTTTCCCTTAGTTTCAGTCTCCATAAATTCTCACCTGAAGCCTTTTCCCCCACCCCCAGCCTTGCTATTACATATTGCTCTTTATAAATGCTCTTTGTATTAAAACTGTCTGACCCCCTTATCAGCTGTATCCTTGTGCACTGTGGTTTCCAATTAGGTTAACTACATTTCTTCACCTTCAGATATATATGTTTGTGGGTGTAGGTATCATCTAGGAGTAATCCTGCCGGGTAGTTTCTTATCTTGCTGCACGGATGATTTCTTGCAACGAAAACAAACATTCACTAAACACATCTGACAAAAGATATTCCCCCCCTCCTTTAACAAGGCTGTTTGGCAGCACACTGCATCCCTACCAGAGAGGATGGGAAGGAAGATTAATGGTGCTGTTCTGTAGCAGCTACAGTTTAAGGACACGGAGAAGACTTGACTTTAGAGCATGTGGTGCACAGCTGGAAAATATCACGTTAAGTTCTTGGCACACAAATCCTTTTCAAGCCCAAAATAAAGGGAGAAATCATCAACATGATATACATTTGGCAGTTGCTCCAATTTAACACACATTAAATTGGGAGAGGTTAGAAACTCAGGTCTGTTGCAAGAGCTATCGAGTCTTCTCACATGCTCCTCTCTAGCGCTTCCAAGGACATCCCCTCCTCCAGCAGAGATGTGATGGCAGCTTATGAAACCCCAACCGCCCCTCGCAGCTGGTATTTAGCTCCAACATTTCCTGCTGCTTTTTAGGACCTGAAGAAGGGCTTGTGTAAAAGGTTCTTCCTACGCACCCAGCCGTGGAGATCTCCTCCCCACCCTCCAGCAGTTTTTCCTGGTACCTTGGGCCTGCCACAGCATGGCCTGTCTCCATCCCTCTCCCCTCCCTGCCCTTGGAAAGGTGGAGATTTGCAGCCCCATCCAGCAGGGCTGGAAGGGGGCTGTGCCAGGGCCCCCCATACCTGCCAGCCCTTACCTGCTAGAGGAGCTCCTCCATGGCTTCATCACCATGGAAACATCAGGCTCTCACCACAACACAGAGACACCCACCCTCCCTCCCCAGCCCCTCAAAGCTCTCTCTTCCCCCGGAATCAGGAGCTGCAGAGAAGAAACAGGCCAAGGCAATTTTATTTTATTTTTTTTTTCCTCCCCTAATAGGAAAATATATTTCAACTCCTGTAATACAGTAGATTATCAACAGCTCTTCTGCATGACAGAACAGGGTACAGGTTTCGTACAGGGAATGGCTGGTGCCAGGGCTGTGGCCTGTGCACAGCTCTGCTTGGGCAGCTCTCCCCTGCCACCACAGGCGAGGGGAAAGCGGTGGCTTCTTGGCCCCGGCCACCAGCACAGGGAGAAGAGCGGAGGCTGAAGCGGGCTGGCTCAGAGGTGCTGCAGGGAGCCAGTTCAGAGCCCTGATGCTGCAGAGCACGTGGGCTTGCTCACAGCTCAGGCTGGACCACTGACCTTCCAGCCCACCTACATTCTGAAGGTGGCAGCTCCAACAGCTTGGTTTTCCTTTAGCAGGTGAACTGAGTCACATCAACCATGCCAGTTCATATTGCAAAAAAAAAAAAAAAC